>CM039614.1:43878819-43905923 GCA_022457205.1 Saccharum spontaneum
ATTTCTGGCTCTGTTAGGCATACGCCATGTTCTGGATAATCGTTTTTCTATTGCTTTTCCACTGTCCCTGTCTTCGTCGATTTCTAGAGAGGTTGTGAGTTGTATCAGTTTGTTCTTAGCCGTGATGCCTCTAGATCCCCGAGTGTTGTAGTCTTCGAAGCCGTGTAATCTCCTATTGTAATCTCTGCTAAGAAGTGAAATCGTGTTTTCCCCTTGTCTGATTCTTGTTCCGAATCTCGGGACGAGATTCTTTTTAAGGGGGGTTCATTGTAACACCCCTGGTGTTACGAGCTTGCTTAGCACCAGGGTAAGGCCTAAGATAAATCATCGAAAACAAATTCCGTGGTTTTTAAAATTTCAACACACGAAAAATTATAAGCGAATTTCTATGAACAAAAAAAATGTGATTTGTGTATGTCGCTTAAGTAAAGTGTGATGAACAAGTGGTGTTGATGAGAATGCAATTATTAACTTGTAAAAGAAAAGTGAGAAAAATACAACGCATGCCTTGATAACCATAAATAGATATACAACTCAAATTGTGTCAAATGTATTCGGGTATACATGCTTATATATATATATATATATATATACTTGTAATCTCTCTGTTATCTTGATATGATTGATTGTATAGTGGAAAATTCTGCTTTTTAAATAAAGAATCAATAAAAATAAAATAAAGGAAGGATGAAAAATATAACACCCACGTGCACACAAGAATGACTCATGACTGGCCGCTTGCTCAGCTGCTCGATGCTCACCGCCGTCGTCTAGCCTGCTGCCCCTGGGTAATTTTGGCGCGTGCTCACGCTGCCGTGCTGTTGCCTGCAGCCGCGCTGTGCTGCTGCCTAGCCATCACGTCCGCCCTGCACCTCTGCGCACGCTGCCCGCGCTGTCGCTGTTGTTGCTGCACAAGACCTTGCTGTCCGCCGAGCCACGAGTCAAGCCAACAATGCACATGTGGTTAGTCCAAAATGTACTACTACGAACTGCGACGCTTAACCATGTGGTCAGTGATTAGTCGATGTGCTCATGTGGTAAATGGCAGGTGAATGCTACTGCAATAAATCGAGCATTAAATACGTTCAGAACCGTGCTGTTGTTTTGCTTGCAATTGATTCCATCGCCTAGTCATCGTCCTACCTCTTCAGCCAGTTATGAAGGAGAAAGAGGAGTGTGCAGCACGTATGATTTATTTCCTGCTGTGCATAGAAAGAGAGAGAGCTGCAGCTGCCTCGTCTGCCGTGCTTAAATGGAACACCTCGCCCTCCCCATCCGCATCTCGCTCGTGCTGCTGCTCGCGGCCGCGGACGCTGCCATGGCCGCTATGGTCGAGCAGAGCTCCGAGCTGCCACTCACCTCCCTCCAATTCTTGCATCCACTAGCTCGAGCGGTCATCCATGGCGGACGTGCCTCGCGAGCACGAAGCTCAGCTTCACGTGCAAGCACATATACGTCTCTTTCAAAAGTTTATGTTTATTTACCTGCACAGCTATCTTGCGAATTTTATATATCCATCATATCAACTCGGATTTCATGAATTCTTCTTCCTAAATTCATCTAAAATCAAACTCTATCTTCCATATTAATTTCATGATTTTTAGAGCTCATTTGAAATTATGTGATTAGTTAATTATGTCATTAGCTTCTTGTCTTTTCTTAAATGTAGTGAACTTTTAGAAATTCATAGAAAATCATAGAAAATTCGTAAAATAGAAAATCAAGATGTTTTGGAACCCTTGCGTTTATCTCTATGCATTAGATATATAATATTGCATGTTTTAGTAGAAAAATATTGCACTATATTTTTCCTATGATTAATTATAGAGAAATTCATACCGGTAGATGCTATGCTTCAAATGAGATGAAAATTTTATGGCATGTTATTCATGTGATGCTTAATTTAGTATAAAAATTTGAGGTCCAGATCTTGTATAATTACTGAGTTATTAATTTATCTTTGTCACATGCTTTTATCGATATGAAATCTTTGTTAATTGCTAGTAAATAATATGCTTATCTGAAAATTATAAAACTTGTACAACATTTATAATTAGTCAAGATGTACCTTCCATAAAAGTTTCATGTACAACGGAGATGTTTGGACTGTCACCTTTTATTCCACGCTTACCAGTAATAATACCTTTATATACAGTAATTAGTGATCCTATATCTCAAATATGTTGTCCGTGTTACTTGCTTCACATGTAGGTTAAACAGAATGTTATGCATCTCTGATGTTGATAGGTCTATGCTTAGTATGTTGCTTTACCTTACATGAATTTTATTAAATTGCAATGCGGTTGTATTGTTAATTTGTGTTTTCTTAATAATAACCAACTCACGGATAAATCTCTTTTAGAAAGGATGAGAGTCGGAGTGAGAGTGACGATGTGTTGTTTGTCTTTCAATAAGTATATCTATGCTATGCTTGTTCTGCTTAAGCAGGCATTGTATTTTTGCATATCATAATAGGAACGATGATGGTTGATGGGTCGATGGATCAACCAGATGACTTGGTGTTTAATCAAAGGTGGTGCCATGGCGAACAGGTCCCGGAGATAGAATACTAACTTTTGGTTATCTTTTACCCAGGCAAGCCCCGGTGCATAACCCCTATTATTCTGCACTTTATTTTATGCTTGTGCATTAAGTTTAAAGGATTTGAATGAAACCCACTTGCATATAAATATCTTGATCCCATGAGTCTTACTAGCATGTCAGGATCGTGTAGATTGCTATGCTACAGGAATTCGGTAGAAGTCGAGTGATTTTCTGTCACTCGCGAGAGATAGGAATATCTTATTGTTACTATCATCATGTTGCTATCTCATGGTATATAAATGTATATGGATAATTGGAGACCGGGCGGAATGGGTTGGATGGACTTGAACCTGGTTGGGCAGCAGAGCAGGGCTCTGGTTGCATTTGTTCCGCCTGTGTCAATTAAGGACCGTTCGTTGCATGGACCCTGGTCAAGTCACAGATTTATTGTCCCGAGCATATACTTGCTTATGGGAGCGGGAAAACTCGTTTCTCTCCTGTCATGGGTTCCGGCTCTTTTCGGACCGGCTTTTTAGGGTGGTTATATATATTGGGTTGAGGAGGTCTAAGCACCATACTGAGGCCGGGCCTGCAGGGTTGGGGGCTTAGAGTCCGAGCTTGGACGGGGACCTGGACCCCTTGACGGGAGTGGAACGGGTTGGTCTTGCTTGTGCCCGGGGTACAAGCGAGGCGTGTGTTTTCGGGGCACCCAGCTGAGCACATTGATTTGCGAATCGCCATCGCTTAGACGGTACGGCTTGACTATGACATGGCATCGTAGTAAGAACTGGAATAAGAAAGTTGTTGGTAGAGAAGATAAAATGGTTCTGATTGCTTACCACTTGCTTGAAAGTAGAACAGGTGCTTACCTAGAATGGATAGCTAATGAACTAATGACGACTGCTAATAAAAATAAATATAAGGATGCACCGTTAGTAATGCTTCCTGCAATGCAATAAACCAGCAAGCCCGATAAGCCTTGCATATCCTTGGAGTCTTTTATTTTCTCCTGTCGGGTAAGTCTTGTTGAGTACAATTGAGTACTCAGGGTTTTATTCCCCCTGTTGCAGGTGACAGGTGGATGCTGATGAGCTGACAATTGTGTGTGGAAACCTCCTGGTGGGCTCAGCGAGGATTTCCTTTGCGATGCGGAGTAGAGTTATTTATTAAACTCTCACTAAAAGTTTTACAAGGAAAATACTATTAATCTGTTATCATTTCATGCATTTAAACGTTCTTCATGTTAATGTTTAAAATGGTTTCATTCCGCTGAACTCTGATAATGTTTTAGATTTTGCTGTTATAATTACATAATGAATTACTCTGATGTTGTACTAAGAGTGATGTAAGAAATGGTTAAGGACTTTATAAGCTTTACTCCCTCATTCACGATCCTGATAAAAAAATGTGGATCTTCGAGTTCTCCCTCGCGGTGTGCTCGACGGAACTGCTCAGTTTAGCGATCTTTCGAAGTACTTAGTGCCTAATGGAAGACAAGTACTCCGGAAGGGTGTTAAATTAGGCGGTTCTGCCACAGGTGGTATCAGAGCGTAAATGAGGAAATAAAGCTTTTAAACTCCTTCTAAATTAAAAATTTGACAACAAAATCTTTTCAAAAAGTTAGGACATTTGCATGCGAAGTTATATAAATAGCCCTATTACTATGGTTATGTATCTAGGATAGATGGCACTCTGCTGACTTGGATAGACTTAATCCAGTTTTCTGCAGGTACACTAACCCGGGCATAGTTCGATAGCATCGACTAGCTATAGAGAGAGCGATGTGCCAAAAATCTGTGTGCGGTTGCCCTATATGTCGGCAATAACGTGAGGGCGAATAGGACGTGCATTCATGCATACCCTGTTCGTGCATTTGTGGTGTAGGTCGATCAGTCTGTCCAAGAGTTACTACAATATTGTGGCTTCGTGTATCGCGTTCACCGTGTTTCGCGCCTGTCGTGGCTCGCCCTTTCGTACCCCTCTCTGCGCTCTTGTCGGTCATCTACCCTGCAGTCGTGCTAGTCTTTTATGACCTCGGTCCTTCGTGTTCACCTCTGCATCCGTGCTAGACATCCCCGCGTGGCCTCGGTCATTCGCGTGTCCATCGTCGCATGAATTCGGCAATCCTCTGTTGTTGTTCTGTGCAAGCTTGACGGTAGACTGCGCCAGGATCGCTGACCGTTTTGCCTTTATAAAAGGCCTAGCCAGCCACTCGATACCGCCACTCCGAGTATCCTAGTTACCTAGCTTCCTTGGTGCAAAGCTTCTTGCAAATCCTTCCTTGCACCACCACTAGAGATGGCAGGAGTCTGGGTTAGCAGCTACTGCCTGAACACTGAGGGTTTTCCCAAAGTTCTCCATGCCACCCTGCAAAGGCTCGGAGTCAAGGATCGTCCTGAGTATGAGGGCCGTGAGTACATGAAGCATGGCACTGAGCGGTGTAAGGTCACCGTCTATATTGGGAAGAGTGAGGAGTTCCCTGACCTCGCTGAAGGCTGGAGTGTGACTGCAACTGGGTTTCGCTTTGTCGACACCTACCAAGTTGTGGCCCGCAAAGCCTTGCGGCACCTTTGTCAGATCTATGAGGAGCCCATTGCCCGTACCCCCATGCGGTTCTTTTCACCTTTGGACAAGAAAAAGCAGGTATGGAGGGCTCGTTTGGAGGCTTTGTATGGACAGGGGCAACAGGAAGACAACCCCACCGTGGTTCATATGACCACGTACCTGCTGGCTCTGGATGAGCAGTATGATCGCCAGGCTGCGGAGCTGAGGGAGTGCCTCCACCGAGCCGAGGAAGCCGAGATCTTCTCCCGGATGCTTGAAGTGCAGCTTGCTGAAGCACACGCCAGCGTGGCAAATGCAGAAAGTCGAGAGGCTGCCTTGGCGGAAGCCCATCAGGTGGATAGAGATCGACATGCCCAGGAGTTGGAGGACGCCTATCTCGTCACAAGCGCCAAGCGTAGGACGCTGGCCAGGGAAAGTTTGGAACCCTTGATCTTGGAGGGAATCCCTATCCACCCGCCTGAAAGGAGAAGAACCAATGTAGCAGCACCGCCAGCACCGCCACCCTCAGAGGTTTCAGAAGTGGAGCCCTTGCTTCCCCTCACTCAGCCACCACCAGGAGAAGACAGAGATCCGCAACCCAGTGCAGCAAAAGTACCACCAGAGCAGGAATGAAGACGTTCGGCCCGATGAAGTAGAGTAGTTGCCCTAGAGGAGATGTATCTGTAGTTAGTAGTGTTTCTCCTCGTTGTTCTCTAGTGTTGCAATCCTTTTGTTGTGTGTTGTTTGTTGCGGTTGAGAACGTTTAGCCGGAGGAGGCAAGCAATGTGTCGAGAGCAAGTGCCCGTATGTTGTACCATGTAAGGACGTTGGAAACGTGCTTGCTTAATCATCATGTTTGTTACTCATAAATCTCACATTATATTGTTTAGGGTTCTCGAAGTAGCATCAAGAGAAAAGTGGATCAACGATGTGGGTTAGCGGAGTATACTATATCAGTTAATTGTGGATGTCCCAACAGAACACTTGAATCCATTGTGGGATTCGCATTCCTCGTTCCTTGTTGAGGAAGAGACCCTTGTTGCTTGAACCTTCCTTTGCAATACTCATTTGATTCTATGACCCCACTGCCTTCTTTGCGTGTAAATTGGTAACAGTCGCCTGGTTAATGGCTTATGGTGCCGCGACGGAACCGAGGGCCTCCTGTGGATCACGACCACATGGTTGTGCTGCTGGGTGCGCGCTGGTATCGAGGTTATTGATCAAATGCCTTTACCAAGTTACACTATCGTACTATCCCTGCTAAAACAATATATTCTTCAAAAAAAAATTATATCCTTGTGTTCCGACGGGAAATCCACAACATATTGATGAAGTTATCTCTTCTAACTCGTATGCGGCAAGGAAAAGAAGAAAGAGAAAAGCTACAAGAAAATATAGTACTCGGGTATTCTGGAGTAACGGAATGCCTGATTTGACGTCGTCCCGGTGCCTAGTTTGACTGCGATGAGCGCGCTGAGTTTTTGTAGCTACGTATCCGGTGTAGGGCGTTAGTGCTGGGGCCCGCTAGCACCCTGCTCCCACGTGGCCGCGGCGTGGTGTCGCACTCGCCTGGTCCTCTCGTGTAGTGCGCCCCCTCCTCTTTTTCCCTGTGCCGGTGTCGGCTCTCGAGCCTCGCCCTTGCTCCCGTACCGGACCCCCCTCCCTTCTCGTTTTCTTTTGGACGCCGTCGCCCGCACGCCTCCTCGTCGAGCGAACCCCATCCCCTCCTTTCCCTTCTTCCCCCACTGCAACTCGCGCTGGGAGAGCGCCATGGCCGATGCCCTCCCCACCTCATGATCTACTGGTGACTCCCTCATGCCCCGTTCTTTTCTGATGCGCTGCATCACCACCACCCCATCCCACCTAGCTATAAGATGCCGCCTCGAGTGCTCCTCCTTCACCCATCTCCCGATCCGAAGCAGAGAGCTCGCATAGTTGATCCCCTCCATCCGTGCTCTGGTGGGAGAAGCTTGGGAGCAGTTGGGAGGGTATTAGTTGGAGGCAGGGCTATGAGATCCAGCCGTTGCTCGCTGAGCAAGGGTCGCTAGTCAGGGTGATGGTGTGACTCGAGAAGAAGGGATCTGGTTTCTGTTGGAGAAGTTCAAGTTCACCTAGGGTTCGTAGGTTTAGAGTTCGCGATGATCTTGGTACCAGTCTCCAATTTCTGGCTCTGTTAGGCATACGCCATGTTCTGGATAATCGTTTTTCTATTGCTTTTCCACTGTCCCTGTCTTCGTCGATTTCTAGAGAGGTTGTGAGTTGTATCAGTTTGTTCTTAGCCGTGATGCCTCTAGATCCCCGAGTGTTGTAGTCTTCGAAGCCGTGTAATCTCCTATTGTAATCTCTGCTAAGAAGTGAAATCGTGTTTTCCCCTTGTCTGATTCTTGTTCCGAATCTCGGGACGAGATTCTTTTTAAGGGGGGTTCATTGTAACACCCCTGGTGTTACGAGCTTGCTTAGCACCAGGGTAAGGCCTAAGATAAATCATCGAAAACAAATTCCGTGGTTTTTAAAATTTCAACACACGAAAAATTATAAGCGAATTTCTATGAACAAAAAAAATGTGATTTGTGTATGTCGCTTAAGTAAAGTGTGATGAACAAGTGGTGTTGATGAGAATGCAATTATTAACTTGTAAAAGAAAAGTGAGAAAAATACAACGCATGCCTTGATAACCATAAATAGATATACAACTCAAATTGTGTCAAATGTATTCGGGTATACATGCTTATATATATATATATATATATATATATATATATATATATATATATATATATATATATATACTTGTAATCTCTCTGTTATCTTGATATGATTGATTGTATAGTGGAAAATTCTGCTTTTTAAATAAAGAATCAATAAAAATAAAATAAAGGAAGGATGAAAAATATAACACTCACGTGCACACAAGAATGACTCATGACTGGCCGCTTGCTCAGCTGCTCGATGCTCACCGCCGTCGTCTAGCCTGCTGCCCCCGGGTAATTTTGGCGCGTGCTCACGCTGCCGTGCTGTTGCCTGCAGCCGCGCTGTGCTGCTGCCTAGCCATCACGTCCGCCCTGCACCTCTGCGCACGCTGCCGCGCTGTCGCTGTTGTTGCTGCACAAGACCTTGCTGTCCGTCGAGCCACGAGTCAAGCCAACAGTGCACATGTGGTTAGTCCAAAATGTACTACTACGAACTGCGACGCTTAACCATGTGTCAGTGATTAGTCGATGTGCTCATGTGGTAAATGGCAGGTGAATGCTACTGCAATAAATCGAGCATTAAATACGTTCAGAACCGTGCTGTTGTTTTGCTTGCAATTGATTCCATCGCCTAGTCATCGTCCTACCTCCTCAGCCAGTTATGAAGGAGAAAGAGGAGTGTGCAGCACGTATGATTTATTTCCTGCTGTGCATAGAAAGAGAGAGAGCTGCAGCTGCCTCGTCTGACGTGCTTAAATGGAACACCTCGCCCTCCCCATCCGCATCTCGCTCGTGCTGCTGCTCGCGGCCGCGGACGCTGCCATGGCCGCTATGGTCGAGCAGAGCTCCGAGCTGCCACTCACCTCCCTCCAATTTTTGCATCCACTAGCTCGAGCGGTCATCCATGGCGGACGTGCCTCGCGAGCACGAAGCTCAGCTTCACGTGCAAGCACATATACGTCTCTTTCAAAAGTTTATGTTTATTTACCTGCACAGCTATCTTGCGAATTTTATATCTCCATCATATCAACTCGGATTTCATGAATTCTTCTTCCTAAATTCATCTAAAATCAAACTCTATCTTCCATATTAATTTCATGATTTTTAGAGCTCATTTGAAATTATGTGATTAGTTAATTATGTCATTAGCTTCTTGTCTTTTCTTAAATGTAGTGAACTTTTAGAAATTCATAGAAAATCATAGAAAATTCGTAAAATAGAAAATCAAGATGTTTTGGAACCCTTGCGTTTATCTCTATGCATTATATATATAATATTGCATGTTTTAGTAGAAAAATATTGCACTATATTTTTCCTATGATTAATTATAGAAAAATTCATACCGGTAGATGCTATGCTTCAAATGAGATGAAAATTTTATGGCATGTTATTCATGTGATGCTTAATTTAGGATAAAAATTTGAGGTCCAGATCTTGTATAATTACTGAGTTATTAATTTATCTTTGTCACATGCTTTTATCGATATGAAATCTTTGTTAATTGCTAGTAAATAATATGCTTATCTGAAAATTATAAAACTTGTACAACATTTATAATTAGTCAAGATGTACCTTCCATAAAAGTTTCATGTACAACGGACATATTTGGACTGTCACCTTTTATTCCACGCTTACCAGTAATAATACCTTTATATACAGTAATTAGTGATCCTATATCTCAAATATGTTGTCCGTGTTACTTGCTTCACATGTAGGTTAAACAGAATGTTATGCATCTCTGATGTTGATAGGTCTATGCTTAGTATGTTGCTTTACCTTACATGAATTTTATTAAATTGCAATGCGGTTGTATTGTTAATTTGTGTTTTCTTAATAATAACCAACTCACGGATAAATCTCTTTTAGAAAGGATGAGAGTCGGAGTGAGAGTGACGATGTGTTGTTTGTCTTTCAATAAGTATATCTATGCTATGCTTGTTCTGCTTAAGCAGGCATTGTATTTTTGCATATCATAATAGGAACGATGATGGTTGATGGGTCGATGGATCAACCAGATGACTTGGTGTTTAATCAAAGGTGGTGCCATGGCGAACAGGTCCCGGAGATAGAATACTAACTTTTGGTCATCTTTTACCCAGGCAAGCCCCGGTGCATAACCCCTATTATTCTGCACTTTATTTTATGCTTGTGCATTAAGTTTAAAGGATTTGAATGAAACCCACTTGCATATAAATATCTTGATCCCATGAGTCTTACTAGCATGTCAGGATCGTGTAGATTGCTATGCTACAGGAATTCGGTAGAAGTCGAGTGATTTTCTGTCACTCGCGAGAGATAGGAATATCTTATTGTTACTATCATCATGTTGCTATCTCATGGTATATAAATGTATATGGATAATTGGAGACCGGGCGGAATGGGTTGGATGGACTTGAACCTGGTTGGGCAGCAGAGCAGGGCTCTGGTTGCATTTGTTCCGCCTGTGTCAATTAAGGACCGTTCGTTGCATGGACCCTGGTCAAGTCACAGATTTATTGTCCCGAACATATACTTGCTTATGGGAGCGGGAAAACTCGTTTCTCTCCTGTCATGGGTTCCGGCTCTTTTCGGACCGGCTTTTTAGGGTGGTTATATATATTGGGTTGAGGAGGTCTAAGCACCATACTGAGGCCGGGCCTGCAGGGTTGGGGGCTTAGAGTCCGAGCTTGGACGGGGACCTGGACCCCTTGACGGGAGTGGAACGGGTTGGTCTTGCTTGTGCCCGGGGTACAAGCGAGGCGTGTGTTTTCGGGGCACCCAGCTGAGCACATTGATTCGCGAATCGCCATCGCTTAGACGGTACGGCTTGACTATGACATGGCATCGTAGTAAGAACTGGAATAAGAAAGTTGTTGGTAGAGAAGATAAAATGGTTCTAATTGCTTACCACTTGCTTGAAAGTAGAACAGGTGCTTACCTAGAATGGATAGCTAATGAACTAATGACGACTGCTAATAAAAATAAATATAAGGATGCACCGTTAGTAATGCTTCCTGCAATGCAATAAACCAGCAAGCCCGATAAGCCTTGCATATCCTTGGAGTCTTTTATTTTCTCCTGTCGAGTAAGTCTTGCTGAGTACAATTGAGTACTCAGGGTTTTATTCCCCCTGTTGCAGGTGACAGGTGGATGCTGATGAGCTGACAATTATGTGTGGAAACCTCCTGGTGGGCTCAGCGAGGATTTCCTTTGCGATGCGGAGTAGAGTTATTTATTAAACTCTCACTAAAAGTTTTACAAGGAAAATACTATTAATCTGTTATCATTTCATGCATTTAAACGTTCTTCATGTTAATGTTTAAAATGGTTTCATTCCGCTGAACTCTGATAATGTTTTAGATTTTGCTGTTATAATTACATAATGAATTACTCTGATGTTGTACTAAGAGTGATGTAAGAAATGGTTAAGGACTTTATAAGCTTTACTCCCTCATTCACGATCCTGATAAAAAAATGTGGATCTTCGAGTTCTCCCTCGCGGTGTGCTCGACGGAACTGCTCAGTTTAGCGATCTTTCGAAGTACTTAGTGTCTAATGGAAGACAAGTACTCCGGAAGGGTGTTAAATTAGGCGGTTCTGCCACAGGTGGTATCAGAGCGTAAATGAGGAAATAAAGCTTTTAAACCCCTTCTAAATTAAAAATTTGACAACAAAATCTTTTCAAAAAGTTAGGACGTTTGCATGCGAAGTTATATAAATAGCCCTATTACTATGGTTATGTATCTAGGATAGATGGCACTCTGCTGACTTGGATAGACTTAATCCAGTTTTCTGCAGGTACACTAACCCGGGCATAGTTCGATAGCATCGACTAGCTATAGAGAGAGCGATGTGCCAAAAATCTGTGTGCGGTTGCCCTATATGTCGGCAATAACGTGAGGGCGAATAGGACGTGCATTCATGCATACCCTGTTCGTGCATTTGTGGTGTAGGTCGATCAGTCTGTCCAAGAGTTACTACAATATTGTGGCTTCGTGTATCGCGTTCACCGTGTTTCGCGCCTGTCGTGGCTCGCCCTTTCGTACCCCTCTCTGCGCTCTTGTCGGTCATCTACCCTGCAGTCGTGCTAGTCTTTTATGACCTCGGTCCTTCGTGTTCACCTCTGCATCCGTGCTAGACATCCCCGCGTGGCCTCGGTCATTCGCGTGTCCATCGTCGCATGAATTCGGCAATCCTCTGTTGTTGTTCTGTGCAAGCTTGACGGTAGACTGCGCCAGGATCGCTGACCGTTTTGCCTTTATAAAAGGCCTAGCCAGCCACTCGATACCGCCACTCCGAGTATCCTAGTTACCTAGCTTCCTTGGTGCAAAGCTTCTTGCAAATCCTTCCTTGCACCACCACTAGAGATGGCAGGAGTCTGGGTTAGCAGCTACTGCCTGAACACTGAGGGTTTTCCCAAAGTTCTCCATGCCACCCTGCAAAGGCTCGGAGTCAAGGATCGTCCTGAGTATGAGGGCCGTGAGTACATGAAGCATGGCACTGAGCGGTGTAAGGTCACCGTCTATATTGGGAAGAGTGAGGAGTTCCCTGACCTCGCTGAAGGCTGGAGTGTGACTGCAACTGGGTTTCGCTTTGTCGACACCTACCAAGTTGTGGCCCGCAAAGCCTTGCGGCACCTTTGTCAGATCTATGAGGAGCCCATTGCCCGTACCCCCATGCGGTTCTTTTCACCTTTGGACAAGAATCGGCAGGTATGGAGGGCTCGTTTGGAGGCTTTGTATGGACAGGGGCAACAGGAAGACAACCCCACCGTGGTTCATATGACCACGTACCTGCTGGCTCTGGATGAGCAGTATGATCGCCAGGCTGCGGAGCTGAGGGAGTGCCTCCACCGAGCCGAGGAAGCCGAGATCTTCTCCCGGATGCTTGAAGTGCAGCTTGCTGAAGCACACGCCAGCGTGGCAAATGCAGAAAGTCGAGAGGCTGCCTTGGCGGAAGCCCATCAGGTGGATAGAGATCGACATGCCCAGGAGTTGGAGGACGCCTATCTCGTCACAAGCGCCAAGCGTAGGACGCTGGCCAGGGAAAGTTTGGAACCCTTGATCTTGGAGGGAATCCCTATCCACCCACCTGAAAGGAGAAGAACCAATGTAGCAGCACCGCCAGCACCGCCACCCTCAGAGGTTTCAGAAGTGGAGCCCTTGCTTCCCCTCACTCAGCCACCACCAGGAGAAGACAGAGATCCGCAACCCAGTGCAGCAAAAGTACCACCAGAGCAGGAATGAAGACGTTCGGCCCGATGAAGTAGAGTAGTTGCCCTAGAGGAGATGTATCTGTAGTTAGTAGTGTTTCTCCTCGTTGTTCTCTAGTGTTGCAATCCTTTTGTTGTGTGTTGTTTGTTGCGGTTGAGAACGTTTAGCCGGAGGAGGCAAGCAATGTGTCGAGAGCAAGTGCCCGTATGTTGTACCATGTAAGGACGTTGGAAACGTGCTTGCTTAATCATCATGTTTGTTACTCATAAATCTCACATTATATTGTTTAGGGTTCTCGAAGTAGCATCAAGAGAAAAGTGGATCAACGATGTGGGTTAGCGGAGTATACTATATCAGTTAATTGTGGATGTCCCAACAGAACACTTGAATCCATTGTGGGATTCGCATTCCTCGTTCCTTGTTGAGGAAGAGACCCTTGTTGCTTGAACCTTCCTTTGCAATACTCATTTGATTCTATGACCCCACTGCCTTCTTTGCGTGTAAATTGGTAACAGTCGCCTGGTTAATGGCTTATGGTGCCGCGACGGAACCGAGGGCCTCCTGTGGATCGCGACCACATGGTTGTGCTGCTGGGTGCGCGCTGGTATCGAGGTTATTGATCAAATGCCTTTACCAAGTTACACTATCGTACTGTCCCTGCTAAAACAATATATTCTTCAAAAAAAATTATATCCTTGTGTTCCGACGGGAAATCCACAACATATTGATGAAGTTATCTCTTCTAACTCGTATGCGGCAAGGAAAAGAAGAAAGAGAAAAGCTACAAGAAAATATAGTACTCGGGTATTCTGGAGTAACGGAATGCCTGATTTGACGTCGTCCCGGTGCCTAGTTTGACTGCTATGAGCGCGCTGAGTTTTTGTAGCTACGTATCCGGTGTAGGGCGTCAGTGCTGGGGCCCGCTAGCACCCTGCTCCCGCGTGGCTGCGGCGTGGTGTCGCACTCGCCTGGTCCTCTCGTGTAGTGCGCCCCCTCCTCTTTTTCCCTGTGCCGGTGTCGGCTCTCGAGCCTCGCCCTTGCTCCCGTACTAGACCCCCCTCCCTTCTCGTTTTCTTTTGGACGCCGTCGCCCGCACGCCTCCTCGTCGAGCGAACCCCATCCCCGCCTTTCCCTTCTTCCCCCACTCCAACTCGCGCTGGGAGAGCGCCATGGCCGATGCCCTCCCCACCTCATGATCTACTGGTGACTCCCTCATGCCCCGTTCTTTTCTGATGCGCTGCATCACCACCACCCCATCCCACCTAGCTATAAGATGCCGCCTCGAGTGCTCCTCCTTCACCCATCTCCCGATCCGAAGCAGAGAGCTCGCATAGTTGATCCCCTCCATCCGTGCTCTGGTGGGAGAAGCTTGGGAGCAGTTGGGAGGGTATTAGTTGGAGGCAGGGCTATGAGATCCAGCCGTTGCTCGCTGAGCAAGGGTCGCTAGTCAGGGTGATGGTGTGACTCGAGAAGAAGGGATCTGGTTTCTGTTGGAGAAGTTCAAGTTCACCTAGGGTTCGTAGGTTTAGAGTTCGCGATGATCTTGGTACCAGTCTCCAATTTCTGGCTCTGTTGGGCATACGCCATGTTCTGGATAATCGTTTTTCTATTGCTTTTCCACTGTTCCTGTCTTCGTCGATTTCTAGAGAGGTTGTGAGTTGTATCAGTTTGTTCTTAGCCGTGATGCCTCTAGATCCCCGAGTGTTGTAGTCTTCGAAGCCGTGTAATCTCCTATTGTAATCTCTGCTAAGAAGTGAAATCGTGTTTTCCCCTTGTCTGATTCTTGTTCCGAATCTCGGGACGAGATTCTTTTTAAGGGGGGTTGATTGTAACACCCCTGGTGTTACGAGCTTGCTTAGCACCAGGGTAAGGCCTAAGATAAATCATCGAAAACAAATTCCGTGGTTTTTAAAATTTCAACACACAAAAAATTATAAGCGAATTTCTATGAACAAAAAAAAATGTGATTTGTGTATGTCGCTTAAGTAAAGTGTGATGAACAAGTGGTGTTGATGAGAATGCAATTATTAACTTGTAAAAGAAAAGTGAGAAAAATACAACGCATGCCTTGATAACCATAAATAGATATACAACTCAAATTGTGTCAAATGTATTCGGGTATACATGCTTATATATATATATATAAATAAATAAATATATATATGTATATATACTTGTAATCTCTCTGTTATCTTGATATGATTGATTGTATAGTGGAAAATTCTGCTTTTTAAATAAAGAATCAATAAAAATAAAATAAAGGAAGGATGAAAAATATAACACTCACGTACACACAAGAATGACTCATGACTGGCCGCTTGCTCAGCTGCTCGATGCTCACCGCCGTCGTCTAGCCTGCTGCCCCCGGGTAATTTTGGCGCGTGCTCACGCTGCCGTGCTGTTGCCTGCAGCTGCGCTGTGCTGCTGCCTAGCCATCACGTCCGCCCTGCACCTCTGCGCACGCTGCCACGCTGTCGCTGTTGTTGCTGCACAAGACCTTGCTGCCCGCCGAGCCACGAGTCAAGCCAACAGTGCACATGTGGTTAGTCCAAAATGTACTACTACGAACTGCGACGCTTAACCATGTGTCAGTGATTAGTCGATGTGCTCATGTGGTAAAGGGCAGGTGAATGCTACTGCAATAAATCCGAGCTACCACTCACCTCCATCCAATTCTTGCATCCACTAGCTCGAGCGGTCATCCATGGCGGACGTGCTTCGCGAGCACGAAGCTCAGCTTCACGTGCAAGCACATGTACGTCTCTTTCAAAAGTTCATGTTTATTTACCTGCACAGCTATCTTGCGAATTTTATATCTCCATCATATCAACTCGGATTTCATGAATTCTTCTTCCTAAATTCATCTAAAATCAAACTCTATCTTCCATATTAATTTCATGATTTTTAGAGCTCATTTGAAATTATGTGATTAGTTAATTATGTCATTAGCTTCTTGTCTTTTCTTAAATATAGTGAACTTTTAGAAATTCATAGAAAATCATAGAAAATTCGTAAAATAGAAAATCAAGATGTTTTGGAACACTTGCGTTTATCTCTATGCATTAGATATATAATATTGCATGTTTTAGTAGAAAAATATTGCACTATATTTTTCCTATGATTAATTATAGAGAAATTCATACCGGTAGATGCTATGCTTCAAATGAGATGAAAATTTTATGGCATGTTATTCATGTGATGCTTAATTTAGGATAAAAATTTGAGGTCCAGATCTTGTATAATTACTGAGTTATTAATTTATCTTTGTCACATGCTTTTATCGATATGAAATCTTTGTTAATTGCTAGTAAATAATATGCTTATCTGAAAATTATAAAACTTGTACAACATTTATAATTAGTCAAGATGTACCTTCCATAAAAGTTTCATGTACAACGGAGATGTTTGGACTGTCACCTTTTATTCCACGCTTACCAGTAATAATACCTTTATATACAGTAATTAGTGATCCTATATCTCAAATATGTTGTCCGTGTTACTTGCTTCACATGTAGGTTAAACAGAATGTTATGCATCTCTGATGTTGATAGGTCTATGCTTAGTATGTTGCTTTACCTTACATGAATTTTATTAAATTGCAATGCGGTTGTATTGTTAATTTGTGTTTTCTTAATAATAACCAACTCACGGATAAATCTCTTTTAGAAAGGATGAGAGTCGGAGTGAGAGTGACGATGTGTTGTTTGTCTTTCAATAAGTATATCTATGCTATGCTTGTTCTGCTTAAGCAGGCATTGCATTTTTGCATATCATAATAGGAACGATGATGGTTGATGGGTCGATGGATCAACCAGATGACTTGGTGTTTAATCAAAGGTGATGCCATGGCGAACAGGTCCCAGAGATGGAATACTAACTTTTGGTTATCTTTTACCCAGGCAAGCCCCGGTGCATAACCCCTATTATTCTGCACTTTATTTTATGATTGTGCATTAAGTTTAAAGGATTTGAATGAAACCCACTTGCATATAAATATCTTGATCCCATGAGTCTTACTAGCATGTCAGGATCGTGTAGATTGCTATGCTACAGGAATTCGGTAGAAGTCGAGTGATTTTCTGTCACTCGCGAGAGATAGGAATATCTTATTGTTACTATCATCATGTTGCTATCTCATGGTATATAAATGTATATGGATAATTGGAGACCGGGCGGAATGGGTTGGATGGACTTGAACCTGGTTGGGCAGCAGAGCAGGGCTCTGGTTGCATTTGTTCTGCCTGTGTCAATTAAGGACCGTTCGTTGCATGGACCCTGGTCAAGTCACAGATTTATTGTCCCGAGCATATACTTGCTTATGGGAGCGGGAAAACTCGTTTCTCTCCTGTCATGGGTTCCGGCTCTTTCCGGACCGGCTTTTTAGGGTGGTTATATATATTGGGTTGAGGAGGTCTAAGCACCATACTGAGGCCGGGCCTGCAGGGTTGGGGGCTTAGAGTCCGAGCTTGGACGGGGACCTGGACCCCTTGACGGGAGTGGAACGGGTTGGTCTTGCTTGTGCCCGGGGTACAAGCGAGGCGTGTGTTTTCGGGGCACCCAGCTGGGCACATTGATTCGCGAATCACCGTCGCTTAGACGGTACGGCTTGACTATGACATGGCATCGTAGTAAGAACTGGAATAAGAAAGTTGTTGGTAGAGAAGATAAAATGGTTCTGATTGCTTACCACTTGCTTGAAAGTAGAACAGGTGCTTACCTAGAATGGATAGCTAATGAACTAATGACGACTGCTAATAAAAATAAATATAAGGATGCACCGTTAGTAATGCTTCCTGCAATGCAATAAACCAGCAAGCCCGATAAGCCTTGCATATCCTTGGAGTCTTTTATTTTCTCCTGTCGGGTAAGTCTTGCTGAGTACAATTGAGTACTCAGGGTTTTATTCCCCCTGTTGCAGGTGACAGGTGGATGCTGATGAGCTGACAATTGTGTGTGAAAACCTCCTGGTGGGCTCAGCGAGGATTTCCTTTGCGATGCGGAGTAGAGTTATTTATTAAACTCCCACTAAAAGTTTTACAAGGAAAATACTATTAATCTGTTATCATTTCATGCATTTAAACGTTCTTCATGTTAATGTTTAAAATGGTTTCATTCCGCTGAACTCTGATAATGTTTTAGATTCCGCTGTTATAATTACATAATGAATTACTCTGATGTTGTACTAAAAGTGATGTAAGAAATGGTTAAGGACTTTATAAGCTTTACTCCTTCATTCACGATCCTGATAAAAAAAATGTGGATCTTCGAGTTCTCCCTCGCGGTGTGCTCGACGGAACTGCTCAGTTTAGCGCTCTTTCGAAGTACTTAGTGCCTAATGGAAGACAAGTACTCCGGAAGGGTGTTAAATTAGGCGGTTCTGCCACACAAAGCCAGCAGTTGCACCCCCGCCGCGCCTCCAGACTTGTTCAGTCATGGTTCCGAGCCGTGGCCAAGCGAACACTGGGCGGCAGGGACCTCGGCGAAGGCGGAGGAAATGCAGCCGGCCGCGCACCAGCTAGCGCGTGCCCTGCCTGCTTAGTCAGTGGAGGGCCGCGTCCCTGCCTGCCAACGCCTCGGCCTCCGCAGACGGATCACTGCCCCCAACGCTAATGGGTGGCGGGAGATCCTCCCCAGGCAGGAGACGCGACCTGCGGCCGCCTCCGTTGAGCCTCGCCTGAAGCAGCTCCCGCAAGCCCGTCGGATCCCCGCGGAGCTTCGTGACATGTGTTTCAACCGTCTCTCTCTCTACTCGCACTGAGTAGCGACTTGCCGGTTGCCCGGCGTTGCCTATGCTGCCACGGCTTTCGCCACCTCGCCAGGGATTGCAAGCGGCCTATGTCTGCTGCGACGACGGTGGTGAAGGATGTCGTCCCGCCATGGCACCCTGCTTGTGGCAACAAACCACCGACCTCCCAGCACGCGCCCCGCGACGGTCCACCGAGCTCAGACGGGCCATGCAGGGTGCCGCGGAGGACGTCGGCGGAGACCGACAACGATGCTGGCAGCACAGGAGTAAGCCGGCGAGGGACATCAGCATGGGCGTGCCTGCCGACTACGTCGACAACGCCGCTACCTCTGCCACTGCACATTGCTTCCCCAAGCCACAAGCGTGGATCCTCCGGCGTGGGTTGACCCAATGCTGGAGGAGCTCACCGCCTCACTAGTCGTGAGCCAGTCAGCAGGAGCACCAGCGCCTAGGTGCCCGCTTGCTTCGGCGGCCGCCTCTCAGGAAGTGGAAGCATCGCCGGTTCACACCCGTTCTCTGGCGGAGACTGCTCAGTGGACGATGGACTCGCCTCTATTGTCACCTGTGCAGGGGCGGTCACAAGTAAGACCGCCAAGGGGGACAGCCCAGCGTCATGGATGCCGAGGCGCGCCCAAGCTCCAGCGCCATCTCCCTAGGCGCAGATGTGGCCACCACTCCTCGACCCATGAGCCCAGCGTTGGCCAACGTCGGGGCAACCATCCTAGGAAACGCGACGATCGTGGTTCCGACAGACGCGGTCGCAAAGGAGGCTGCGCAGCCAAGGTCCACGCCAGTCGCGCCTACGGGGCCGTTGCCTGCCATGGCGACCGATCTCCTTGCTAGGGTGTGCGTACCCATACAATCCCCCATCGATCTGTCAAGTGTCGCGGCCGCGTGTCACCAAGAAGCGCCAGCCCTCCAGGCGAAGGCAGTGAAGAGCAACTCCAGGGTGTCCAACCCGACGGAGCAGGCGCAGAATGTCATGATGGTGAAGTGGGGACTGCAGCGTCAGTCGTTGTCTCATCAGACACCAACGGATGCCAATGTGTTTGATGAATACCAGGTCATATTCGGGGCTCCTATGTCTGCATCTAAGCACGAGGCCATCCGGGCGTTGTTCCCGGCGGGAGCAAACCTGGAGGAAGTCGTCCTTGTTGATGGGCTAGAGCTCGAAGACATGTAGCTAGGCTTTAGACACTTGCGGTTGCTAACTCTTACTAGTATGTAATAGCAAGTATTAGGCTTTGCTTTAATTCTTTCAGTTATTTTGGGTAGTTGTTTTGGTAACCGCCTGGTTACTATTGACTGGTAATGTTTTCTACTTAATGAAATGTGTGCCTAGGCACAATAGCTGGAGAAAATGCATGTACTAATGTAGTGGCCTAATATACCATTTAGTTTATCTCTGTCTTAAACCCGCATGGGCCACAACCCAAAGTCCAGCGCTCAGCCAATGCTGCCGTTCCTAGCAGCTGTCCACCATGGCCGTCTCTTGAGAGCCTGTGGATTAGTATATGCCACTATATATCTAGCAAAACCGAATCCCCATTAAATTTGTCTTCAATTCCCATCAACAAGGATATAAAATCGTTCAAGTGCCACCATCACCGTTCATAAGTCCATGTGCCGACACCTCTATTGCCGGCCATGCGCCCATGCCTGATTCCTCCGAGATCCTCTCCCACTCCATCTTCATCTCTCACCTACTCCGTATATAAAAATGGAATCCCCAAGCAGTTGTGATTGTGACCTCTATTTGCACGTCACTTTTCCAATCCATCCAATTGTTGAGGACAGACTGCTGCATCAAAGGACGCGCTGCCGCCCTCTCTCTCTCTTTCTGTCGTCGTCTGAGAAGTCACCTCGCTACCCTATCTCTCTCTTTTGCTTTCTCCCCTGCCCTTATTTCATTTATAACATAGGGTGTGTTTAGATGGGGTGAGTTGGGGTGAAAAGTTACTGTAGCACATTTCGTTGTTATTTGGTAAAATTTGTCCAATCATGGATTAATTAGACTCAAAAGATTCGTCTCGAACTTTACAGACAAACTATGTAATTAGTTTGTTTTTTTACCTACATTTAATGTTTCATGCATGCGTTTAAAGATTTGATGTGATGGGTGGAAGAGGAAATATTTTGGGTTGCTGTAGTAAGTGAACGCGGCCATACTCCATATCTTCTCTGTATGCTTACGGGCTTATTTTATTATTAATCCCAAATCCAAGAGGATTGGAGGGGATTGACAAGATCAAATCCTACGATCTCACCAGCCAGTGCGCCATATATAGTAGCTGCAGCCTGACTTGCATGAACAAAAACAAATCTCCTGCTTATACTAATTCTACCCTTGTTCCTCGCCAAAAAGGAAAAAAAAAATCTATCCTTGTTCATGAACCAAGTGGTCAAGCAATAGCATGCAGCAAATGACGTGCATGTGCTACCTGTTTCAAGTACGGAAGCCATACGGCATGAGGTTGGGTTTGGGTGTATATAGCCCAACCAGGCCCCGGAGATATAGTTTCGGTTTGTTCGGTTACCTGTGAAAAGAGTCCAATTTGACCCAACTGGTGCAAAGGGCCTGTTTGGTTGCTCGCATTTATCTAGCGTGGTCCGTATCCATGGGCTTGGCTCGATCACCCTAGCCAGGCTGAGCGCATGCATGCTCTTTTGTTTGGATCCTTATGCAAGTAGGCTGGTTCGGTTGCCTACATGAGTAAATCATATAACACGAATGTATCAAAATAAATACTTAAATATTAATTATTTATGATATTATGTCATAAGAAAATTTAATTTGCTAATTTTTTTCTAAAATCACTCGATATTCACTAATTATATGCTAATGATGTCATTTAGCCATGCTAATCCTGCACGGCGTGAGCCTAACTCGCTGGATAAGGCAAATTCTGGCGTTTCCCTTGGGCCTGGTTCGGAGCGCCCTTTTGTAAAGATGAAAACGGACGGGATGAATCCCGTTCCGTCCGCATCCGTATACCGTATTTTCTCGTCCGTTTTCGTTTTTTACGGGATAAACGGAAACGGGACCGAAAACAGAACAGGATACACCGGGACTGGGACCGAAAACGGTTGAGCATTTTTCCGTCCGTATTGCCGGTATCCCGTTTGTGACCGGGATATTCCGGTTTTCATCCCGTTTATACGTTCACCGGGACAAGCGCAGAGGGCGTTGAGCCGAGCTGTGCCGTGAGCGGGTGGTCAGCCAGACTTGCTTCTGCAGTCTGCGCTGTTCGGCTGCATGCAGAACATAACGTTATTCTTAACTGTACATGTATATGTATTGAACCAAACAAAAAAAGAGTCTCATACATGTATGTATATATGTTACGCAAAAACATGTGTCAAATGTCTCTTTTTTCTATGTGCTATGCGTGAAAGCTGCCTACCATAAAAGGGTTAAGCACAAAAAGATTAAGCATGGATATACACATGTATTTTAGCAAGTGACGTACTGACGTACACGCAAACGTATCTGAAAAAAATGTTACAAAAAAAGTTTAAAAATCATCTTAGCATGATATGTCACTTTATCACAAATATAGGAACAATTTACATCATGCATGCAAGCTAGATCTATTAGGATATGAAAATTAGATCTAATTGGAAGATATTTTACCTATTTTGCTAATATATATATTTCTTTATTCTATTACCTCCTAGAAGGTAATATGCGATAAAAATCATCTAGATCGACGGCTCACATTTATTTGGGAGTACCGTAGCAAGCCCTTTGGTTTGTCATACGTGGCATGTAGTTCCGGGTTAAGTTCCCGCGTACCGTTCGTTTCCGTCTATTTTCCGATCATATTTATCCGTTTTCGCATTACCGTTTATCCCGCTACCGTTTCCGCTCCCGGTTGTCCGGCTCCCGCTCCTGTTTCCGTAAAAAAAATATGAAAATAAAAACGGTAGAGCTATTTTCCATCCGTTTCCGTTCGTTTTCATGCGCTCGGCCTGCATGTCTTGACGGCACGCCCAGACGCCCAGGCAACCAAACGCGCGCTGGATCTGCACGCGACAGGCCTGGCTAGAGGACATACAGACAACCAAACAGGCCCAAAAACAATCTCCCGGCCTGGCTCGGCACAAACGTGAATGAAATGTGTTTCATGCGAGCCTAGCTTAGGAGGTGCAACTTGTGAGCGGTGAGGCTGATTTTCTGCTTTGTGAGTGCTCATTCATCCCAGAGAGCAATCAACAGCTCAACAAAGCATGGTCCACCGGAAACATGTGAATCAAACAATGATGCCAGGACGTGCCTAGCCTGCTACCCTTGGCCTAGTGCTCAACCTGGCCGGCGTATATACAACAACTAATCGCGCATTAAACCCATATACACCAAAACATGTCCAGTTCATGCCTTGCTGAGGTTAGCATTACATCATGTTGATGTCATATACACTTTGTTTTCCTTCAACAATCAAATTTCTAGTATATTCATAATTTGCTCATAGCATCTAAACCATGTCTTTCTCAAATTTATCTCAGCGTTCCCTATTTTTAGGTTTATTTACTGTGTTTGCAGGTTGAATAGAAGATGTCAGAGGTTGATTTAGAAGAAGGGTTGGAAGGTTTAATCAGCATTTGGAGGAAAGTGTCCTTGACCGTTGCACCCATTTTTATTTTTATTTTTATTTTTATTTTTATTTTTATTTTTATTTTTTGAGTTAGAATGGTTAGACATTTAGTTGCATGCAGAGTCAAGACATGAACATATGTTAGCGTTTACTAGAATTTGTGATATTATCCTTGGAATTAGGGTTGGTTGGATGGGTTCATGCTTAGCTTGCAGTCTTAATTAGGCTGGGATGGGTTTAATGCTAACTTTGACTAATGATCTATGCAACTTGGGTTAGTGGTGTTTCTATCAACATGGAGAATAGGGAGTCCAACAACATGGTTGGTTTTCGCTGCGTTTAGTTTGTGATATGAAATGTTGGATATGGTTATGGTTTTGATGTTGACATGGTGGATGGTTGCTGGCACTACTACAAAAAATCTTTTGCGAGGCATTTTGAAATGGGTCTTGGAGGCGGGCGGTGTTTGTAACCGCCTCGGTTAATGCCTACGATTAACTGAGGCGGTCTGCCTCGCAAAATCGATTAACCGAGGTGGGCACGTTAAAATGCCCGCCTTGATTAATTGATATTAACCGAGGCGATCATTGTAACGCAAACGCCTTGGTTAATACATTAACAGAGGCGGGCGCACTATAAGGCTCGCCTCCGATAATGTTGGCCCATCTCAGAGCCCAGACAACCCATCTCGGCTTTATACTGCGCTCAGCATATATAAACCAATCCTCACAAGCCCTAACTCACTCACTCATTCCCCTCATCCCGCCGCCCCTAGCCCTGACTTAGCACCGCGTGCCCCCTCCTTTCCATCCGCACCACGACCGCGCACCCCCTCCTTTCCCTCCGCACCGCGACCGCGCCTCCTTCCTCCACGCGCACCATGAGCGCCGCGCCCCTCCCCCTCCTTCTCCCCCACAAGTGACGGCGGAGGCGCAGTGGCGGCATCCCTCTCCCTCGATCTCGATATCGACGACGCCCTGGCGGCAGGCGGGCCGCGCACCCCGGCCTCCTCCTCCCCTCCCTCCTCCACGGCTACGCGAGGTGGCGGGCGGTGCGGGGCCATGTGGTGGCGGGCGGCGCGGGGCCATGCGGTGGTGTGGGGCTGGTCGCGCGTGGAGGTAGGTTTGCTCTCATCTCCTTCTCTCTTCCTCTCCTCACTCTTCCCTCTCTCTTTGCAGGATCCCCTTCCTCTCCCTCTTCTCCGGCATGCTATACCCGGATTTTGCGAGCGGGCCGTCCCCTGCTCTGACCGCACCCAGATCGGGCGTGGAGGTGAGGAGGACCAAAGAGCTAGCGGATCCGGCGAGGAAGCGAGGAGGCGACAGCGGCATACTGCGTCGCCAAATCCGACTACTGGGCTCAGGAACGGGCTTGCTGGCGGTCTGAGGATTTTTTTTGTTTTTTATCGATTAACCGAGGCAGGCATTGTAAGCAGCCTGCCTCAGTTAATCGATTAACCATGGCGCTCATGGCAACCGCCTCCGTTATTCACAGATTAACCATGACCTTTAGTTGGAGGCGGTTGCATTTGACCGCCTCGGAAAATGAAAAATGCCTGCCTCTGATAAGTTTATTGTAGTAGTGTGGGTTTGTTCTAGTTCCTCCATAGATTCCAAGGATCCATTCTAAAAGCCTGTGACCTAGCTTAACAACACATTCATGACAATTACATGGGCTATGGGCCCAGCTTATTAATTAGTTTCATCAAAGATTTGTTAGCATCAAGTCGATGTAAGTGGCACAAGGCAAAGGGGCTCCCCTAGAGTCTTTTGACTTATGTACGGGGTGAAACCATAGTGTAGGTGTTAAGTAGGCTCAGAGCGGCTTTGTAAAGGCCCTGTAGTAAAATCTAGCCACACATCTTGAAATGTGATATGGGAGTAATCAACCATGACAAACCTTGGTGGTAAAAGTGTGCAACCTCTATAGAGTGTGATCGGAGGTGCTGCTAAAACCACTAGGGGCCATAAATATATATTTATGTAGTAGATATATATAGCCATTATGGTAAAGCGTTGGAGGCTCATGTATTTAGTACAGCAGTCCATGAGAGCTTTGAGGGTTAGCATCTTTTCCTATTCTTGATCGATGTCGTTTGTCTTTCTCATGGCCTCGTCCAACACCCCACACATCATGCCTCGACACATCAACCGATCGTATTCTTGCCTAGTTACGCGAGTGTGGAGTGCCCGCTGCTACTACCCACTGTGGACAAACGGACATGTGAGTGTGAGAATTTAGCAAGATCGCAGACATCTAGATGCCCATCCAGTAGTAGAGAATAGACTTTCCATCTTTGGTCAGTCAAGATTGGGCCCAGGAGTAATAGGAGAATTATTCCCGGTTGGTGGCCCAACGGCTAGGGCAGTAGGCTTTTGCAGGACGGACCTTTAGTCCCGGTTTGTGGCTTAATTGATCCGGGACTAAATGTTGCCCTTTAATCCCGGTTGTTACCACCAACCGGGACTACGGGTTCTCCTGCCCTTTTATTTCGGTTGGTGGGTCCAACCGGGGATGACCTTTAGTCCCGATCGGCTCCATCGACCGGGACTAAATGTCCCCACTATATATACGGGTTTATTCTACGACACGACGGTCCCCTAGCCCGAGCCACATCCAGTTCATCAGTTGGTCTTGCCTTGTGTATGTTCTTCTTGCTTGGGTGAGCAATTTCTTGCTCTCTCGGCCACTGGCTAGCTCTTGTTGAAGATCTTCAATCTTCCATCCATTCTACTTTCTAAAGGTTAGCAACTTCATCTTCTAATCTTTCATTGCTAATGATGTAGCTCATTTCATGGTTCAAAAATAAACAGAGAAATTTGTGGTTTTTTAATTAGGAATAATAATGGTGGATTTTAATTTTATTCATATATACATCATTTCTACGTAATATATATGTTTCTCTAATATATTGCAGAGAAATTTATGGCTTTTTATAATTGATTGTTTTGCATTAATAATTTTGCCAAACTTTATTTTTTGTTTCTTTAGTTTTGTTTCACTCTGGTAAGAAACTCCTTTAAGAAAGTAAGAAAGAGTCGTTTCTCTAATATATTGCATGGTATATTTATACGGGATTCTATATATAGAGAAATTTGTGGTTTTTTTATATATGTTTCTTTAATATATTGCATGGTATATTTATATGGGGGTTCTATATTTATTTGGATTTTTTTCAGTTTATTTAGGTATGATGAACGGCGGCGAACTTTTCCTCCCACAAGACTCGGTTTCCACCCTAGCGATCTTTCATTCGTGCCACCGCCAATAGGACCATTCCACGGTTCCAGATCCATCTATAGTATGAAATATTTCACCATCTAAGTTTTGCATGTTAATATGATTCTTTCATATATAGATTTCATTATTCATAATATAATTGTTGCATATATCACAGACTATATCCCCGATCGAGTGGCTGAGATCAGCACTATTCTTGCTTAGGTTGTGGAGCATCTTCAAAACCATGACAAGTGAGGTCGTGAATGATGAAGGTGGTGAGTTATAGATGTGTAATATTGCCTTTGAAATCCCTATTAGGTATATGACATAGCATAGCCACGACATTGTGCAGAGGGGATGACAATCACCGAACCAGAGAGGCACTGAGTTCAATGCCGTGCTACACTATTTATAGTCACTGAGTGAATTGGCTATCAAGTTCCTGATTTGTCATACTTCAAGATACAAGCTTAACGTGAGCATAAACTGGACGTGGTGCAAGTAAGCAAAAGGATGGCGAGATTCAACCAAATAGATGTGGTAGGTCTTGTATGATATCGGAGTCATGTTT
>CM039614.1:43906023-44193333 GCA_022457205.1 Saccharum spontaneum
AACCGAGTTCTTGAACCCTATTGATATTCGCATCATTTATATTTGCAATTTCAGATTGCGTGTTTTTACCTTCTTGCTTGTGTTCCTCGATTCGCTTGCAGGAAAAGCCTTCTTGGCGAGGTCAATCAAGTTGTGCTTGGTTGATAACCAACGGAGCAGTGGTGTAACGGTTGCAGGGTTCGAATCGTGTCTGATTTGAAGCCGGATCACCACGTCGAGATCTCCACAAGTCGAACTTACCGGTTACCTCTCGGAAGATCAGGCCTGTATCTCATCAGAATCACCTAAAACCGCTCACAAGATAGTTGGGTCATCCACAAGCTCCGCCGGATGATCACCAAACTCCCATCACCACCAAGCCGTCTAGGTGATGGCGATCACCAAGAGTAACAAGCTAGAACTCTCACTTGACCACAACAAGCCTAATGAGAAGGTGGATGCACACTTGCTACTCTCTAATCGCTAGTGAGGAACTCTCAAGCTTTGATTCTCAAAACACAATCCTCACTAGAGCTCTTGCACTCCCTTGCACTCCAAAGGTATTTCACAGCTGATCAAAAGAGCAAGAGACCTCTAAAAGAGGTGGTGGGGATGTATTTATACACCCCACAGTCGAAACGAACCATTACCTGCCAACTCAGCAAAAAATGGGGTGACCGGACGTGCCGGTCGAAGTGACCGGACGCGCCGGTCGCCGTAATGATCGAAATTCTGAAATCTCGGCTGAGTGACCGGACGCGCTGGTCAGGGGTGACCGGACGCGTCCGATCGTGCAGGGAGCTTACTGTAACGAGACCGGACGCGCGACCGCATCCGATCGGTGATGACCGGACGCGTCCGGTCGTCGCAGGACCTTACTGGAACGTGACCGGACGCGCCGATCACACCCAGGTCGCGTCTGATCGGAAGTTTTCCCTCAAGTGACACGTGTCGGCCCTGACCACCGCGTCCGGTCCTCACAAGGGCCACGTCCGGTCGTCAGCGCCGAAACGCAGTCGCGGTTTTGAACTGATCGGACGCGTCTGGTCAAACCGAGAACCGCGTCCGGTCAAGGGAAAAACCCTCTAAACTCTCCAAAACGCGACGCAACTTGAACCAAGTTGCTTCCAACTGAACTTTGAGCTATTCTAGAGCTGCCTAGTGCTAAGTTTAACAAGTGTGCACCACACCTAAACATAGGACTCACCTAGGTCAAGCTACCCGCTCATGCTCCCCTTTATAGTACGGCCAAAAGAGAAAACGAAGATCCTAACGACTATTCCGAATGAAACTCAACACCTTGACATCCGGAACTAACCGTCCTTAATCTTGACGTCACTCCTTTGAAAACCAAAACGATTTCCATCAAGGGGCATGAATACCATGGTGCCCAAAGCAGTTATCACCTCCATGACCTAACTTACAAAAGTTTCTGCAAAACACACGTTAGTCATGGTAATAAAGTGTTGTCATCAATTGCCGAAACCAACTCGCGGGGCCTAGATGCTTTCAATCTCCCCCTTTTTGGTGATTGATGACAACACTAAGATTCAAAAGATAGGAGTTTAGGTTTACGAGCATGCTTGGTTCACATAAGCAAAAAACAATAAGCACAAGGGGTTAGGAATTGCTTATGTGCCCCAAGCCAAAAGTGTGTACTCATAAGATAAGACAAAAAGCGTTAGTACACATAAAGATATAGCTCACAAGAAATCGGAGTAAGGCACGGAAGCACAACCTTAGAGCTATAATCAAACAAGTGACATGATTTAAAACAGTGACTAGATAAACCATTAGACTCAAAGTATCTCACACGACCATTTGTCACACGAATGCAATAACTGTAAAGTAAACATGATGCATGAATGTAGCACACAAATAAAAACGAAAACCCTCTATCAAAACTCCCCCTGAATCTACTCTCTCTCCCCCTTTGGCATCAAACGCCAAAAACTAGTCTAGGGATCTGACGGGGGAACAGACGGAGTCGTGTCGGGTGCCGAGGTGCGCGGAGTAATCACGAAGTGCAGAGTGTCTTCCTCGGACTCGGAGCTATCTAGCTAACCCTCTGAAGAAGCACGCGACTGTGAAGCAGTCTGGGTCTGAGCAACAGGAACAGGTACTGACGTAGTAGCAACAAGTGGAGCAGTCTCTGTGACCTGAGCCTGTAGTGAGCCAATAGCTAGGGGATCGATCGAGGCAACTGACGAAGGAACTGTCTCTGTAGTGCCCGTCCCTGTCACAGGAGGAACAGCTGCCTCTAAAGCTGACAACCCTGAAGAAGTAGCAAAGGTAGTGTGCGAGGACGTCGGCTGACCAGTCAACTCGCTGTATGTGGCACTGAAATCACCGAATGGTGTGCCTGTCAGGAGGTGAGTGCGAGGCTGGTCTGAAGGAGTAAACCCCGTCTGAATAGGCGTGTAGCTCGGGGACTAGAACGACTAGGGGACCTGCTGCTGTGGAGAGGTGAACTGAAAGCTCGGCTGTCCCTGACTCGACGGACCACTGGACTATAAAGCTGGAGTCAGGACAGAAGTAGGTGGAGGAACCCCAACTGTGACTAGGTGACGCAGAAGGTCCAAATACTGCTGCTGGCTAGCTGCACTCTGTCGCTGCATCTCATACTGCTGACGCTGCATCTCGACTTGCTGACGCTGTATCTCTAGCTGCTGTCTCTGAAACTCGTCCTGTCAAACCTGTATCTGTGCAAACGCTGCAGCTGTGTCCTGAGCCTGCCGCTGTATCTAAAGCTCTTGTCGCTCCTGTGCCTGGGTCAGCCTCTCAAGAATAGCCACCATGGCTGGATCTGAGCGGGAGGCTGAACCAGAGCCACCGGCCTCGTGGTCATGAGACCGAGGAGACCGATACATGGGGATGGGCTGATAATCTTCGTCAGTGCTGTCAGAGGCCTCATCCTCAGCTAGATCAGCAGGCTGAGCATCAAGATCTGCAAGCTCTGCCTCAGCAAGCCCCTCAACGGTGGCGTCCTGCTCAGCTGCTGTCTCTGGTACCTCAGGTCTCTCGCGCTGTCCTAGCACTGGGGCCTGCTCTCTCGTAACTGAAGCCCATAGCTGACGGATATCATACTCAGAAAAAGCGGTGGTAGTATCAGATATCTCAGCTCTAATCTCTGCAGGAAGCTCAAGTGCAGACCTGATGATGAAGCAAATCCAGTGAGCATAGGGCAGCTGACGATGTCCCTTGAAACCCTCTGCCAGGGTGTCCTCCATCTCACTAAGCATAAGATCCCAAATGTCAAAAGATGTCTGTGAGAGGAGGTGGTGAACAACCCATAGCTGCATCCTGGTCAATCCCTCTCTGTAGCCAAGCCTGGGAAGAAGAGTGCGTCTGACAATAGCATCCAAGACTCGGGCTAGCGGTGTCAAACTAGCAGGAGTACGACGAGACCCTTCGCCAAAAGGCTCACCGAAGCAGGGTCAAATCAAATCTGTAGGAGGCACTTTCCCGCCGTGAGGGCGTCTGGGTGGAGGAGTCTGACCAAAGCAGAGCTGATGAATCTTTGTGTCTGAAGCTGGGAGTCTGAGAATCTCCCGCACTCTAGTGCTGTACAGTCTGCGGTCACGGCCTCAGAAAGCAAAGTGTATGAACTCATGGGCTGGATCAATCCACAATGAAGCATAGAACTCTCTAACCCATGTGCCGCAGTATGCACCTGTCCGTCCAAGAAAGTCTAACAAGCCCGGTAGAAAGGACAGGTGCGGACGAAGCTGCTCACCCACAACCTCAACAAGTGACTCGATGCGACAGACCCTCTGTGGTCTAAAGGCAATGCCACTGTCAACATAAGCTCTGTAAAAGTCCTCCTGTAGAGGAGTATAGAAACCCTCTGAAGCTCTGGAGTCCCTCTGAGGTGGGAACCACCGACTGACCTCAACGAACCTCAAGCCTTGCACCTGACATGCTGTAGCACCCCTCAAGTCAAAGTGCTCGACCAGAGGTGAACCTCTAGCCCTGGGAGGTGGACGTGCTCCACGACGCTGGCCCTCTGGCCTAGGAGTCACCTGAGCTCGTGTGCGTGTGGAGCGGCGACGTGGTAGAGTCTGAGCTGGCTGCTCCTCTGTCCCCTCTGGAGCCTCTACAATTGGATCAACTGACATAGCATCTGCATCCTCTGTTCCCTCAGTGGCCTCTGTAGCCTCTGTACCAAGCTGTCGACCTTCAAGATAAAAGCGACGCTCGCCAATACGAATACCACTGCTCCTGCCTCCCCTCTCTGCCTGCTCTGCTGCATCTGCAACTGCCTGAGCTATCTCTGCATTTGTAAGTGTCTTCTTCTTCTTTCTGGCCATAACCTTGATGCGCTTGCCACGCGCAACCTCAGACAGACGAGGAGGACTGTCGTCCCCGTCACTAGGAGCACCACCGGCGTTCTTGCAACGAACCATGCTGTCACACTATCGGGAACCCTCTAAAAGATGGTGTACTGACACTCGAGAGGCTTGGCCTCAATCCGTATCCGCAGGCTTGGCCTCGGATTCAGCAACTGAACTGCGATCACCCCGACACACCGACAAAACTCGCTGAAAAGACGGAATAGATGGATCTACTATAAGAAACATATATACACTACTAGGTGCGAAACCCTAGAGATAGCAAGCATATAAGGTAAGATATGAATCGAAACGCGATAGCTACCTCGGATCGACGAGTAGACGGTGAAAAGGTAAGACGACCTAGTTCGCGAGACTTCCCGAATACGCCGGACGAGCTCTGATTTGCCGAAACACGAGATAATTAGGATAACAATAATGAAATTTTGGCAAACCCTAACAAGAGTATCGAGGAGATGCGTAACAACCTCGCAACGAAGATGTCGCGCGACGAAGAAAATTCAACGACGAACGACGGAGACGTCACGGCGCGAACCCTAGGGTTAGGGTTAGGGCGACGCGCGAAGGCCACGAACGATGACGATCGCGAGGGTGGTGAGGATTGCGAGGATTGTGAGGAAAGTGGCGCAGGAGATTTGTGGGCGCGGTTCACCGGCGGCTGCAGCGGACGACGGCGGTGGAGCAAGCACGGCAGAGGAAGAGGCGGCGCGGCAGGGACGGCAGGCGGCGCGAGCGCAGGCGAGGACCGTGAGCGGGGGCGGTGTGGCGCGGCTCGTTGGAGGAGGAGGGCAGGACGCGGCGCAGCGGCGGTGAAGAGCGAATCCCGGCGAGTTAGGGCAGGGAGGCGGCGGAATCGCGAAGAAACACGGCGGCGGATGAGGAAAACGTGAAAGAACACGAAGGGTTATATGAGGGGTTAGATCCGCTCGTCACGCGATGACCAGACGCGGTGGTCGATATGACCAGACGCGGTGGTGCAGCGTCCGGTCACACTCTAGTAAGCACCTGCAGCGACCGGACGCGTCCGGTTAGAACTGACCGGACGCGGACAGAGTCCGGTCAAGGGTTACCCGGGAAAGTCATCGCGAATGACCGGACGCAGTGGTGGTTACCGGGACCGGACGCGGTGGTCGACAGCAGCGCGTCCAGTGCAGCGTCCGGTCACTAGATCAGGAGTTGGTCTTCTGGATGACCGGACGCGCTGGTGGTCGCCGGGACCGGACGCGGTGGTGAAGCATCATTACGTCCGGTGCAGCGTCCGGTCACAGTTTTTCACCCTTCTTCATTCCGAACTTCGACGCGACTTCTCCCAATCAAGTTCCAATTCAAAGAGACACAAATAAACACCAATTGGAACCTGATATGAGTGACCTCACTCAAACCCTCAAGTTTTTCAAAATAGATTGCCTTAGGCTAGTATTATTTTTAAGAAAATAGGCAATAAACACCCGAGGAGCAACGTATGACCATGCAATAGAGTTTTTGAACCCTTAGGAGCGTCAAAATGCTCTCTCTACCAATGGACGAACACAGAGGTTGCTCAAAGCCAAACCGAAAAGAAACGACAAACCAACAACCATGCATATGCAATGCAATACAAGAAAGTAAAGCTAGGTTGCTTGTCAAGTTTGATCCATGGTTAGGCTTCTTCACTCCTCCAAAGGAGGGTTATCGTAACCGTGTTAGCCAAGTCCTAGATGCATTGCGGGTAATTAAACATGGCATATTATACAATGCAATGCAAGGGACAACACAAGCTCATTTTTTAAAGTTGCTAGAATCAAGCACATTGAGTTCACTTCTTAACCTACAAAAGGTGGCCTCATCCAAAGGTTTAGTGAAGATATCCGCTAATTGATTTTCACTTCTTACACCTTCTAGTGATATATCATTTTTAGCAACGTGATCTCTTAGAAAGTGGTGGCGGATATCAATGTGCTTGGTGCGAGAGTGTTGTACCGGATTGTTAGCAATTTTAACGGCACTTTCATTATCACATAAAAGTGGCACCTTTTTAAGAACAATTCCATAGTCTAGGAGGGTTTGTTTTATATATAAGATTTGTGCACAACAAGCCCCTGCGGCAATGTATTCCGCCTCGGCGGTGGACAAAGCCACACTATTTTGCTTTTTAGATGACCAAGATACTAAAGATCTCCCAAGCAAATGGCACCCTCCGGATGTGCTTTTTCTATCAATTTTGCAACCGGCATAATCCGAATCGGAATAGCCAACTAGTTGGAATCTAGCTCCTTTGGGATACCAAAGACCAATGCTTGGGGTGTGCTTAAGATATCTTAGGATTCTTTTTACGGCACTTAAGTGAGGTTCTTTAGGGCAAGCTTGAAAGCGAGCACACATGCACACACTAAACATGATATCGGGCCTAGATGCGGTAAGGTACAACAAACTACCAATCATAGAATGGTAGAGAGTTTGATCAACCGGTTTACCTCCCTCATCTAGGTCGAGATGTCCATTAGATGGCATTGGGGTCTTGATTGGTTTGCATTCTTCCATCTTGAATCTTTTGAGAAGATCCTTGGTATACTTTTCTTGAGAGATGAAAATCCCTTCTCTCATTTGCTTGACTTGAAAACCAAGGAAGAATGTGAGCTCACCAATCATAGACATCTCGAACTCCTTCGACATCAATTCACCAAATTCCTTGCAATAATCTTCATTTGTTGATCCAAAGATGATATCATCAACATACACTTGACAAATGAAGATCTCCCCATTAAGCTTCTTGGTAAATAGTGTGGTGTCGACCTTCCCAATGGTGAAGCCCTTCTCAATGAGGAAGTCCCGGAGGCGCTCATACCACGCTCTAGGGGCTTGCTTGAGCCCATATAGCGCCTTGGACAACCTATAAACATGATTAGGATATCTAGGGTCTTCAAACCTGGGAGGTTGATTAACATAGACTAGTTCATTTATGAAGCCATTTAAGAATGCACTTTTCACATCCATTTGATATAGTTTCATATCATGATGTGATGCATATGCAAGGAGGATACGAATGGCTTCAAGTCTTGCAACGGGTGCAAAAGTCTCTCCAAAATCAAGACCTTCAACTTGAGAGAACCCCTTTGCAACTAGTCTTGCCTTGTTCCTCACTACTATGCCTTGGTCATCTTGCTTGTTGCGGAACACCCACTTGGTTCCAATGACTCTTGCACCTTTAGGATGCTCTTCAAGTGTCCATACTTGATTGCGGGTGAAGTTGTTCAATTCTTCATGCATAGCATTCACCCAATCCGGATCTTGAAGAGCTTCTTCTACATTCTTAGGTTCAACACAAGAGACAAAAGAGTGATGTTCAACAAACGAAGCAAGCTTTTGAGATCGAGTCATTACTCCCTTAGTAGGACTCCCTATGATGAGATCTTGTGGATGTGCTTGAAGTAGAGGTGAGTTTCTTCTATCAACCACTTGAGGAGGTGGACGGGGAGCATCAACATCTTGAGCTTGTGCCTCGGCTTGTTCATGAGAGAGATAAGTGTCTTCATTTTCAACTCTCTCATTCTTGTCATTATCTTGAGGCACATGTGATGAAGATGATGGATCAACAATTTGTACATCGTCATCATCATCTTTTGGCTTGATGTCTCCCACGGGCATGTTCTTCATGGCCTCCCTCAAGGGTTCATCACCTATATCATCATAATTCTCAATTGCTCCTTGGGAGCCGTTAGATTCATCAAATTCCACATCATATGTTTCTTCAACCAAACCGGTGGCATGGTTAAATACTCTATATGCTTTGGACTTTGATGAGTAACCAACAAGAAAACCAATATCACAATGTCTTTGAAACTTCCCTAGGTGCTGACGCTTCTTGTAGATGTAGCATTTGCAACCAAACACCCAGAAGAATGAGACGTCCGGCTTCTTCCCATTAAGCAACTCATAGGGGGTCTTGCCAAGAAACTTTTGTAGGAAGAGGCGATTTGAAGCATAGCATGCGGTGTTGATTGCCTCGGCCCACAACTTTTCCGAAGTATTGTACTCATCTAACATTGTTCTTGCAAGGGTGATCAAAGTCCGGTTCTTTCTCTCAACTACACCATTTTGTTGAGGAGTATAGGTTAAAGAGACTTCATGCTTGATTCCAATTTCATCACAATAAGCTTCAATGTTTGTGTTGTCAAACTCTTTGCCATTGTCACTTCTAATCTTCTTTATCTTGACTTCAAATTCATTTTGAGCTCTTTTTGCAAACTTCTTGAAACAATTGGCCACTTCGGATTTGTCATGAAGAAAGAAGGTCCATGTGTACCTTGAGTAGTCATCCACTATCACAAGACAATAGAGATTACCACCCAAGCTCTTATAGGTTGTAGGCCCAAACAAATTCATGTGTAGAAGTTCTAGCACTCTTGAAGTTGACATGAAAGCTTTGGTTGGACGAGTGTTTGCAACTTGTTTGCCCGCTTGACATGCACTACAAGGTTTGTCCTTTTCAAACTTTACATCCTTCAATCCTCTCACTAGTTCTTTCTTCAATAGCTTGTTGAGAGTGTTCATTCCAACATGAGTAAGCCTCCTATGCCAAAGCCAACCGAGTGAGGTCTTGGTGAACAAACATGTCATCAAGTTTGCATCTTCAGAGGTGAAGTCAACAAGATAAAGATTGTTGTATCTAAAGCCTTTGAATATCACTTGCTTGTCATCTATCTTTGAAACTACCACTTCATTTGGTGTGAACAAGCATTGGAAGCCAAGGTCACAAAGTTGCCCAACGGATAATAAGTTGAAACTCAATGAAGCAACATAGAGCACATTTGAGAGTGAGTGATCATTTGATATTGCAATCTTGCCTATACCCTTGACTTTGCTCTTTGAATTATCCCAAAATGTGATCTTCTCTTGACATATCCCATTCTCTTCAATGGAGGTGAACATACGAGGATCACCGGTCATATGTTGAGTGCAACCACTATCAATAACCCAATGAGATCCACCGGTCTTGTAGTTCACCTACACACAAGAGATCAAGCTTTTTGTTTAGGGACCCAAACTTGAGAGGGACCCTTGACTTTCTCAACTAGTGACTTGGCAACCCATATTTTCTTTGGCCTATTCTTGTTTGGGGGACCCAAGAACATAACTTTCTGTTGGTGATATGCGCGAGAGCCCATCATCACAATACGGATTAAAGGCCCAAGAGGATATTGATCCAAAAAGGGATTAGGGTTACTAATGAGCCTATGAGATAGAAGCCCATTTGTACGCCCTATATATATGTGGGAGGGGCTAGGGGCGCTGAGGAGTTGCCGCGTCTCCCCTCCTAGTCGCACCCTCCCTTCTCGGCCGCCGCCCTTGCCGTGCGCACGGTGCTAGCACACCGACGCCCGGCGTTCCATCCCCGTACGTGTGGACTCCGTAGAGGCGCTGCTGCGACTGCTGCGCTGATCGGTTGCTGGGATCAAGGACGAGGAGCTCGGTTCGTGGGACGTGATCGACTACTTCATCCACACCGACGCGCGACTTCTTCCGCTGCGCTGCGCGTCTAGTGGTAACGATCTATGATCTCCTACTCGCAAGTTTCTTGGATGTACGCGGTAGATTAGCTAGCGTAGCCTACCCGTTTCCTTACAGTGGTACCGGAGCCATCTTGCGTAGTTTTTGGTCTGGATCATTAGCATATATGTGATATGTTGTTGTAGTAGATTGGATCTATTACTCTTGCACGGTTTGATTGGATCAATTGGTCATAAGGGGTTAAAATTGGAGCAAGTTGATTGCGGCATGTGACCAAAAAGATTAGTTTGTGTTCATTCTCTATTGTGCATACGACATGTCCCTACCGGCTGGAATCACCACAAGGGACTAACTGTGTGCATAGTCAGTAGATTGAACCAACAGATCGAGGTCATGTGTAGATGCAGTCTTCTCAAGTGCAAAAGTTGCACGGTCCCTACCGCCGTTGCTTTCCGGTTATAGCGGCTTCCTAAGCGCTACTTTGGTAGAACACGTCGTACGCCTAACTTGTTTTTGCAGGGTATGATGTGAATGGTATGGCCTCAATGTCATGTGATGATGTATGTGATAATTTGTGCGGCCTGCGTGTCGCAAGTTAACACAACCGGGTTGAGGTTGCACCATTATTGTATAACGACCTGCGTGTCGACTTGTGATGTTTGAATCCTCATGTAATTATTTCACTAGCTATTAGATGTAATAGTTTAGTATCTATCCATGGAGGCTTCGAGCATGATGGCAATGTTGATCACCACAAGACAGGACGGATGGCAATGGAGGTCACATTGGAGCCATGGCGATGGAGCCCATTGTGATGAAAGAGGCCATACTATTCACAATATAATATGATTATATGCCTGTGATGTTTACTTTCCTGTCATACTATTCTTTCATGCTTTACATATGGTGGATGTTTTGTCATGGTAGAATAGCTCCCCTCAGAAAAGTTGAGTTTTTCATGCCTTTTACCAATAGCTGCACCTATAATTTTTTGATCGCTGTGTGGTAGGTTTACCAAAGTAGAGTACCCTCAGCTATCATTTTTGTATAGGGTGGATGTCGGACATTTACAAGCACAGTATTGGTTAACTCAGCAAAGCTATCAAAATAGTTTTGGGCTTTAAGGCATAGTGTTGGGGCCGGGGCATTGGATGCCACCCGACAAACAAGAGTCGTATAGAGATATGATTAGCAATCTGTTGCTTACCTGTGTCACTATTTTTTCTAGCCGTGATGCCAAAGCTCACTAGGATTTTAGTGATTATGGATCTTGAACCACTATATGTCATTAGAGGGAAGATAACTTTGATATAGTAGGTTGTCTTTTGTTAAATTAGTTAATGAAAGTCTTTACATAAACATAGTGCTAAAATCTTGCTTTATTTTAATGTTGTAGATCATGTCTGCCAGTAACAATTCCACTTTCAATTTGCGATCTGTTCTTGAGAAAGAAAAGTTGAATGGAACAAACTTTATTGATTGGTACCGCAACCTGAGAATTGTTCTCAGGCAAGAGAAAAAGGAGTATGTTCTTGAGCAACCATATCCTGATGATCTCCCTGATGGTTCCACTGCTGCTGAACGCAGAGTTTATGAGAAACACTGCAATGACTCACTTGACGTCAGCTGTCTGATGCTCGCCACTATGTCCTCTGATCTGCAAAAGCAGTATGAGCATACAGATGCTCACACTATGATCGAGGGGCTACGTGGGATGTTTCAGAACCAAGCCAGGACTGAGAGGTTCAACATCTCGAAGTCCTTGTTTGCGTGCAAGCTGCCAGAAGGTAGTCCGGTCAGTCCTCATGTGATCAAAATGATTGGTTACATTGAGACTTTGGACAGACTTGGTTCTGAACTTCACCATGACCTGGCTACTGATGTCATTCTCCAGTCGCTCCCGGCGAGCTACGAGCCTTTTATCATGAACTTTCAGATGAATGGCTTGGAGAAAACATTGAGTGAATTGCATGGGATGCTAAAAACAGCAGAGGAGAGCATTAAGAAGAATCCCAATCATGTGATGATGGTTCAGAATGGGAACAAAAAGAGGAAGCGTTGGACGCCTCCCAAGGGTAAAGGCAAGGAAAAGGTTCCTAGCGGTGAGTCCTCGGGCTCTAAGCAAAAGCCAGCACCTAAAGCCAAATCTGGCCCCACTTCTGAGGATGAATGCTTCCACTGTCATGAAAAGGGACATTGGTCAAGGAACTGCAAGAAGTACTTAGAAGAAAAGAAGAAGAAGAAGGGAAGTGAGACTTCCACTTCAGGTATAAATGTTATAGAAATTAATATTGCATTATCTTCTAGTGAATCATGGGTATTTGATACTGGATCGATGATTCATACTTGCAAATCGTTGCAGGGTCTAAGTGAGACTAGAAGGTTTGCACGAGGCGAGTTGGACGTTCGTGTCGGCAATGGCGCAAAGGTTGCGGTGTTGGCGGTCGGCACCTACCACTTGTCTCTACCCTCCGGATTAGTTTTGGAATTAAATAATTGTTATTGCATTCCTGCTTTGAGCAAGAACATTATTTCTTCTTCATGTTTGGAAGAAGTTGATGGTTTTAAGATTGTAATAGAGAACAAACGTTGTTCTATTTTTTGCAATGGTATTTTCTATGCTCATTGTCCATTGGTGAATGGATTATATGTTCTTGATCTTGAGGATAAATCTGTCTGTAACATTAATACTAAGAGGCTTAGACCAAATGATTTGAATCCCACATTTATTTGGCATTGTCGCTTAGGTCATATAAATGAGAAGCGCATTGAACAACTCCATAAAGATGGTTTGTTGAGCTCATTTGATTTTGAATCATTTGACACGTGCGAGTCTTGTTTACTTGGGAAGATGACCAAAGCGCCTTTCACTGGTCATAGTGAGAGGGCAAGTGACTTGTTGGGACTTGTACATACCGATGTATGTGGACCAATGAGCTCAATAGCCAGAGGTGGTTTTCAGTACTTCATTACTTTTACTGATGACTTTAGTAGATATGGTTATATCTACTTGATGAGGCACAAGTCTGAATCGTTTGATAAGTTCAAAGAATTTCAGAGTGAAGTACAAAATCAATTAGGCAAGACAATTAAGTTTCTGCGATCGGATCGTGGAGGTGAATATTTGAGCCTTGAATTTGGTGATCATTTGAAGCAATGTGGAATCGTTCCGCAGCTAACTCCGCCTGGAACGCCTCAATGGAATGGGGTATCCGAACGGAGGAACCGAACCTTGTTGGACATGGTTAGGTCGATGATGAGCCAAGCCGATCTTCCATTGTCATTTTGGGGTTATGCTCTTGAAACTGCTGCGTTCACACTGAATAGGGTTCCAAGTAAGTCTGTTGAGAAGACACCATATGAGATATGGACTGGGAAACGTCCCGGATTATCTTTTCTCAAAGTTTGGGGATGTGAGGCTTATGTCAAACGTTTGATGTCAGATAAGCTCACTCCAAAGTCAGACAAATGCTTCTTTGTGGGGTATCCTAAGGAAACCAAAGGATACTATTTTTTCAATAAAGCGGAAGGCAAAGTGTTTGTCGCTCGCAATGGTGTTTTCTTAGAAAAGGAGTTTCTCTCAAAAGGATTTAGTGGGAGCAAGGTGCAGCTTGAAGAAATTCAGGAAACACCCGAAACTGTTTCAGCACCCACTGAAGAGCCACGGGAAGTGCAAGATGTTGCACAACCTGTAGTTGAGGCACCAGCCCCACGAAGGTCTATAAGGGCACGTCGCGCAACTGACAAGCTCAACCTCCTTATCACGGAGGAGCGCCATGTATTATTGATGGAAAATGATGAGCCCATGACCTACACGGAAGCAATAATGGGACCCGACTCCGACAAATGGCTTGAGGCCATGGAATCCGAATTAAAATCCATGCATGACAATCAAGTTTGGAACTTGGTTGATCCAATTGACGGTGTGAGACCTGTCGATTGTAAGTGGATTTTTAAGAAAAAGTTAGATATGGATGGAAATATTCACATCTATAAGGCACGATTGGTGGCGAAAGGTTTCCGACAAATTCAAGGTGTTGACTATGAGGAAACTTTCTCGCCCGTCGCAATGCTAAAGTCTGTTCGGATTCTCCTAGCAATTGCTGCGTATTATGACTATGAAATATGGCAAATGGATGTCAAAACTGCTTTCCTTAATGGACATCTAAGCGAGGATGTGTATATGACACAGCCTGAAGGTTTTGTTGATCCTAAAAATGCTGGGAAAATATGTAAGCTTCACAGGTCTATTTATGGATTGAAGCAAGCATCTCGGAGTTGGAATATTCGTTTTGATGAAGTAGTCAAAGGGTTTGGCTTCATCAAGAATGAAGAAGAGCCTTGTATTTACAAAAAGGCTAGTGGGAGCGCACTTGTGTTTCTGGTCCTATATGTAGATGACATATTGCTGATCGGAAATGATATTCCAATGCTTGAAGCCGTTAAAACCTCATTGAAAAAGAGTTTTTCGATGAAGGATTTAGGAGAGGCGGCTTACGTTCTGGGGATAAAGATCTATAGAGATAGATCAAAAAGGCTAATTGGATTAAGCCAAGACACGTACATTGACAAGATATTGAATCGGTTCAATATGCAAGATTCCAAGAAAGGTTTCTTGCCAATGTCACATGGCGTTACTCTAAGCAAGAGTCAGTGTGCTACGACACCTGATGAGCGAAAGAGGATGAGTGCGATTCCTTATGCTTCAGCCATAGGATCCATCATGTATGCTATGCTTTGTACGCGCCCAGATGTCTCTTTTGCTCTAAGTGTTACGAGCAGGTACCAATCAAACTTCGGTGAAGATCACTGGACAGTTGTAAAGGGTATCCTTAAGAACTTGAGAAGAACTAAGGATATGTTCCTAATATTTGGAGGCGAAGATGAGCTCGTTGTAAAGGGTTACACCGATGCTAGTTTTCAAACAGATAAAGATGACTCCGCATCGCAATCTGGATTTGTTTTCTGCCTCAATGGTGGGGCAGTGAGCTGGAAGAGTTCCAAGCAAGATACGGTGGCTGATTCGACGACAGAGGCCGAGTATATTGCAGCTTCCGAAGCTGCAAAAGAAGCAGTTTGGATCAGAAAATTTGTTTCTGAGTTGGGTGTTGTTCCTAGTGCGTCCAGTCCAGTGGACCTCTATTGTGATAATAATGGTGCCATTGCGCTTGCAAAGGAGCCTAGATCACACAAGAAGTCCAAACATATACTACGGAAGTATCACCTCATCCGTCACTTTGTTGAGAGAGGTGATGTGAAGATTTGCAAGGTGCACACGGATTCAAATGTTGCTGATCCATTGACAAAGCCTCTCCCACAACCAAAGCATGAGGCGCACATGTGGTCTATGGGTATTAGATACTTACATAAGTGATTCTATTGTGCGTGGGAGAGTGTTATGTCATGAGTATGTTTATGTAATAATAAATAATTGTTATTTGTTCCATGGATGATTATCATTTATATTGATTATCAAGTACGTGACTTGATCGTGAAACTCTTTGTTTGTAATGATGTTGTTCTAAATTATCCCTAGTTTATGTCGTTATGTGGGACAATAACGACGTAGAGACTAGCACATGCATTAATTGATGATCATGTTTCACGGATCATAGATATGGAGATATCAGATTAATGATGTGGACACATGTTAGTGAACATGGTGTTGGATTGACCCACTCCAAGACAATACTGGGATTGTTATTTTGAATGTGCCATCAGTTGTTCTTGAGTGTTATACCTACTGGATCCTTAGACCTGAGATTGCCATTGTTTCTCACTGTGTGTAGTGGTGCATCTTGGGGCTGCTAAACGCTACTCCGTAAATGGGTAGTTATAAAAGTAGCTTACAGGTGTATCATGAAACATGGAATGGGATGTGTGCGGATCAAGATGGAATTTGCCCCTCCTAGATAACAGGAGAGATATCTCTGGGCCCCTCGAGATAGATGGATTAGAAAGTGCATGGCCATGCCAAAGTGATTAAAGAGTTAATCATAATGACTAAAGGTTAGTCATGAATTGAATCCACTATTAGATCGAGAGAATGGTCGAGCTATCACAAGGGTGGCACGCATCTCGCCTTGAGCTTGACTGGTATCGTGTGGCAAAAGGATCAGTGTATGAGTATATCTAAGGTTCGGCCGATATGATCTTTATGTGTATTTGTGAGTCACTATGCCCTGCTAGGTGCCGCTATTGACTAGTGATTCGGAAATGGTTTCCACTCACGACCATCTACACATGAACCTAACGGGTCACACACTTAAGGGGTTTGGAATGTTGGAAAACTTGCATAGATGATTGTCTCTAGTGCAAGTGGGAGATTGTTGGTGATATGCCCGAGAGCCCATCATCACAATACGGATTAAAGGCCCAAGAGGATATTGATCCAAAAAGGGATTAGGGTTACTAATGAGCCTATGAGATAGAAGCCCATTTGTACGCCCTATATATATGTGGGAGGGGCTAGGGGCGCTGAGGAGTTGCCGCGTCTCCCCTCCTAGTCGCACCCTCCCTTCTCGGCCGCCGCCCTTGCCGTGCGCACGGTGCTAGCACACCGACGCCCGGCGTTCCATCCCCGTACGTGTGGACTCCGTAGAGGCGCTGCTGCGACTGCTGCGCTGATCGGTTGCTGGGATCAAGGACGAGGAGCTCGGTTCGTGGGACGTGATCGACTACTTCATCCACACCGACGCGCGACTTCTTCCGCTGCGCTGCGCGTCTAGTGGTAACGATCTATGATCTCCTACTCGCAAGTTTCTTGGATGTACGCGGTAGATTAGCTAGCGTAGCCTACCCGTTTCCTTACACTTTCATCTTTCCATTAGAATCTTTTCTTAGCATGTAATGAGCATTGAAGGCAAAGGGTCTAGCATGCTTGGGCAAGGGTTGTGGTGGTGGAGTTTTGCACTCATGAGCAAAGTGACCTTCTTGTCCGCACTCAACACATCTCTTTGGTTTGGGCTTTGACTTGCTTTGTTGTTGTTGAGCTTTTGCCTTCTTCTCTTGATTTGACAAGTACCCAATACCACTTCTATCCATCTTCATTACGGTGTTCATGAGTAGCTCACTTTGCAAATATTGACCTCTTGTGAACTTGCTTAGGCTGGTCTTGAGATGCTCTTTCTCTTGCTTGAGCTTTTTGTTTTCTTCAATGAGTGACTCATTTGTTGTTTGCTTCTCAAGAGCCATCAAACCTTTTAGCTTCTTGTTCTCATTTGCAAGCTTCTCATTTTCACTCTTGATCTTGGCATAATCATCATAGTTGCTTGACTCAACCACACTCTTGCCTTTGCTACTAGAACCTTGCTCAATGCTTTCAATGATCAAGTCATCACATGATGTAGCTATATCACACTTAACAACATTGTTAGTAGCATCATATGTCTCAAAAGCAAGTTCATTAGCAACCACAAGACTATCATAGTCAATTTTCAATGTGGTGTATTTGTCTTTTAGAGAGTTATGTCTAGTGATGAGCTCATCATGTTTCTTCTCAAGTTTATCATGTTGATCTCTAAGCTCTTTATTTGAAGTTTTGAGCTCCTTGAGAGTGGAAGACATAACTTCATTTTGATCTTTAAGCTCACCACTAGCCTTTTGAGCACTTTCAAGCTTAGATGAGAGTGATTCATTTTCATTTTGAAGTTCATCATTTTCATTTCTTGTCCTTCTTATGACTTTAGTGTATTTGTTCAACAATTTTACAAGTTCATCATAAGAAGGTGCATCATATTCATCATCACTATCACTATCATCATCATCATCACTATCATGGTTTTGTACCTTTCGTTCACCCTTAGCCATAAGGCATAGGAGAGTAGTGGACGATGATGGTGAAGGAGGCGGTGAATGTAACACCTCAAGTGTTTAGCTCCATAATTGCATTGCATTTGCATAAGCATAAGCATGCATCATTCATGTTATTTTATGTGATGCAACAAATGTGATTGTTTTTAGAAGTTTTGTTTGGTTCACATCATGTGATACTTGGTAGTTGGTGTAACTAAAAGGTAGAGTAGCCAATTATGTCTCACAACACCTTAGTTATACTTAGGGTAACTCTTGGAGCAAGGTTCATGTTGATCAAAATCACTAAAATGCCCTCCAAGAGGTGGTTGACCACCATTTAGCCCTAGGATGCTCTAGTTTGACCAATTAAAAAGTCTAGCTTAGAGACCTTACATGGAGGAGCACCCTTAAGCAAAGTTGTAGGGAATTTTATGGGGAACAAAAGTCTCAATATGACCATCTCATGAAACTGACCAGAACATGCTCAAAAAGGGCCCACAAGTCAGCTACCTCAACACTTAGAATTTTTCTAAGTCTCCAAGTGTCCCTCCAGTTTTACTGTGGCCTACTTTAGGAGCTTGTAGTTTGCAAACTAGGCCAAAACAGCTTCCACTCATATTGACAAACTGGTAGCTCTCATGTAGCTCTACAACATTGCCAACATCACCCAAGCCTGGTTCTCAATAGTTTAGGAGATATAGTGTCAAGAAGTTAAGGTTTCAGTCGGCTTTTATCACTGAAACTGTGTTTCAGTTTCATCGAGCACCACTTGAGGGCACTGTATCTCACCAACGAAGCCGAACCAGCTCATGATGTCTTTTACAAACTTGTAGTGATCACATAGGCCTACAACTTTGATAATTGGAGGTTTCACTAACTCAAGCTGGTTTAGGAGTTAATCATCGACGAAGTTGCCCTGTCAGTCGGTCTTTGGAGGCTCGGTTTCAGTCAACGAGCTCGAACACCGGCATGTCGTGGCGCGCGGGCAGAAGAACGGCGACGCGTGGCGACCGAGCGCTGCCGTTCCCTCCACGTCGCGAGCCCAGGCGTGAGTTTGAACACCGAGCGGCCACCTCCACCCCCTCACTCGTGCTCATTCTCTTCTCCCTTCCTCTCGCTCTGGCCGGGCTCACCGAGGCGGAAACCGGGACACCATTGCCGCCGCAGCCGTCTCCGAGCTCGCGCACTCACCACCGCTCGCCAAACCACGTCCATCCCTCCGCCTCCCCGTCCTACACCTCCTCGACCCGTCGGTAGGTTGGATTGAGCCCGAGGTGAGCCGCATTGCCATTTCCGCCCGCTCACAGAAGCTCACCGGAGCTCCGCCATGTTCGGGTCACCGTGGCTAGCACCACACAATAGTTCTCCGTCTGCCTTCACCCACGTTTCCCCCTCCCTGTCACGTGTAGATGCTAGGATGAAGATGTTACCGCCAGCATCGGGACAGCCATGCCGGAACGAGACCGTGCACGGCCGCGCCATGGCCGCCGGTCAGGTGCTCACGCGGTCCAGCGGTTCTGCTCCATCCCCATCTGTGGGAGTGATCTCGTTAGGTCCGCTAGGAGTCCAGGAAGGTGATGCGCCCTTCGGTAGGTCGTGCGACGGCCGGGACTCGCCGGCGTACCGCCAGGCACCGCGGCCGTCCGCCATTGCCGTCGGTCTGGGTGCGGTGGTGCATCAACTTTGGGGAAAAGTGGTAGCCTCAGTACGGTTTGGTTTGGGCAAGACGTCGGTGGACTTGGATTGGTCGGAGGAGCCACCGGCGGCGAGAAATCGCTCGCCGGAGCTCGCTGCCGCCGCGTCCCTGTTCCCTTTCGCTGACACGCGGGGGCCACCTATCTGTGCCACGCGCGGGCGGGAGCCCGAGCGGGCCGCGCGCGCGTGTCTTGGGCTGCGTCGGTCTCGGGCCGGCCCAGCACTGTAGCGGTTAGGGTTCAGTTTTGTTTTTCTTTTTCTTTTTGTCACAGATTTTTGTGGTGGTTTGGAAAACATAGATCTAGGGTTGTACTTGCTCAAAAATTATGAGATAAATTTTATTATGATCTACATGATGTGTAGTATTTTATAAAAATATAAATCTGGTATGTGATGTTTAGTTTTCTGGAGAATTAAATAGATCTTTTAAATATGTTTTGAAATGCATGCAAATTTGTTAAATGTATAACTTAAGCTGTAGTATCCCAAAAATTATGAAATTTGGTGGTTAGGTCAATTTATACTTGCCCTAACTCTGGTAAAAATTTGGGCATTTGTGCTTAAGTGCTTTTCAAGTTATAAGGCTATCTTGTTATTCTAGGAAATAATTGAATGAATTTTAGTAATTTTTCTGCATGTGCAATGTTCTTGTAACTTTTTGGAGAATGTCTTGGTACCCTAAAGTGTCCAAGAAAATTATGAAATCTGTTGTTTGATACTTTTCAATATGATTTATTAATTACACAAAAATCAGCCCCTTGGAGTTGTGAATTTTGTTTAGGGAGTTCCTGTGAAGAAAATTAGTTCAAATTTTTACAGTAGTCTCTTTTTGGGTCTGAGAGTCCCCTGTAATTTTTGTAGAATTTTTAGAGCAGTTTACATATATGTTTAAAATTTCACTTAATTAATTAAGTAAATTAAGAAATGAGTATAAATAAATGTTCTAGGTGGGCACACCTTACTTTCTGGTGTTTTTTAACCCATGTGAACTTTTGGTAACATTAGCTTGGTCTTAGGGGACTTTTGTCACATCAATAAATATTTAATCCGTGCAATTCTAGGTTTTCTGGACAGCTGGTAGTATTTCTAGGTTTGACCTTTGATAAAGGTGGTTGCTGGAAAACTTGTGAATACCAAAGTTGTAGTAAACTTGATAAACTAGCTTTTGTCAAAATTTGGGAGCATTTGGCTGAGTAGTTTGGGAGTTATTTCTGTTTTAAGTGACAGTCCAGAATTGGATACTCTCTGTCTAGAGAGGACAGATTCTGGAACTTATGAAATTCAACATGGAAAACTTAGGAATTTAGGGTTGAGGTCTGAAAATGAATTGCAGTGCATTTCCTAAGCTTTCCAGATTGTCTTAGAGCATAGCTTTCGGAGTTGGGAATCTCCAGTTATGTTAGAAACAAGTAGCTGCTGTCCAGAATGTTTTACTGTGGTAATTTTACTGTTGGATGTGATGACCTAAGTAATGCTATTCTTGTAATTGTTAGGTGTTAGGACCTTAACTGAAGAAGAACAGCTTTATCTTAGGTTGAGTAGATTAGGTGAGTATTTCTCTACCGGAGAGGAAATTTGCACCTACTATTTTGAAGTGATTTGATTAGAGCTTTAAAAATGTTGTAATGCATTTCATTCCGAGCATACTGCATCTTTCATTATGCATCCATGAGATTTATTATGCACTCATGCAATAGGTGTTCCGGAGAGGGTAATGCTCCTCGAATTCGAGCAAGTGATTCCGGAGGAATCCCAGAACCAGCCGGAGGAGCCAACAGAACCGGTCGGCGAAGGAGACGCCGCTGAAGACTTGCCGGAGTGCCCTGACCACCGGCCTTCGACTTTTCTCAAAGGCAAGCCCTGGTGCATGCTGAACCCATCGTTTTATAAATATATCTTAAGTACTTTTAATTGTTTACTGCATTAAGTTGTAGGAGTTGTACGAAAACAATTGTTGCATTATACCTGTCCTTGTCCAGATATCATACTTAATCCTAAATTAGGTTAGGCACGTGTCAATGCTTAGCCCTGCTTAGTACGGTAGAAGTCGGATGATTTCTGGTCATCCGCGAGATGTAGGAAGGAGTACCAGGAGTCACGAGTGGCTTGATGGCTATCGTGGATGGAACCATGCTGTAAAATGAAATTGAGACCGGGCGGGAGTTTGATAGTACAGCCGCAAGACACTTCACGTCTTGGGTGTGGAGCTATGCCCGTCTGAGTCGTTTAAGGACCGATTCGCTGTACGTCCTTGAGTCATGTTGAACGCAGTCTAACACTTAGTTGGTCGGATAAGTCGTTCCGACCGCGAAGTCGAGTAGTATGGTTCAGGCCGGGAATCGAATGGTAGGTTGCATCTTGGAGGAGAGAAAGGATGTGCTTGGGGACATTGACGTGAGACCAAGGGGGTTAGAGTCCCTATCACCTGGCAGAGTGTCGCCCTTGGGGACGCGACATCATTCGGACCCGCGATTCCTGAACTGTACGAAAGATGACCTGAGCAGCCCTCGCCAGGCGTGACTCGGTGAGTGTTAGAAGTACCCCTCCAGCTGGATAGGAATTCGATTCGAATCGCCGTCACTCCCGGTTAGTGAGCACTTGACTTGAGCAGCGGCAACGTAGATCTCATTAATTGAACAGATGGTTAAGTGAATGATACAATGTTGCCACAATTTATACCTGCTATGGAAATAATGTTAATAATTGTTTGATGATAATCAAGTGCATATTTAGTACAGGTGCTAAGATAGATGACAGGTAAATGCTAAAAATAACTGCTAGTACAGGTTATAAGAGTTTTAACTACTTATGCCTTTATGCAAATGTGGTGTCAGCTAGCCTCTTGTGTAAGCCTTGCATAATCCTTGGTGTCATATTATTTCTGGTTTATGATGGGTAAGTCTAGCTGAGTACATTCCAGTACTCAGGGTTTATTCCCCCCTGTTGCAGATGATATGCTCTATCAAGGCTTCTGCAAGACGTGTCTCCACCCTGCGGGTGACGAAGACTAGATCACTAGGGCGTGATCATCTTTTATGTACTTTCCTTATGCTTTTGTGGGTTGTTGATCAACAAGACTGGCAGTAGTTAAACAACGGGTGTGTGTGTGTTATGCTTCCGCTACTTTCCAAACTTGGTTTGTAATAATTGCAACTCCGTGGTGTAAACTTATTTCCGAACTACTAGTGAAATGTAACGTATGATGTTGTATGTTGAATGATGTGATCTTGGTTGTAAGCAAGTTGGTTTGAAATCCTTCGTGATTTCGATTGACAACCGGGATTATATGGGCTCAAGTTCGAAAATTTGAGCGCTTCGGTGCTTGACAACCGGGATTATATGGGCTCAAGTTCGAAAATTTGAGCGCTTCGGTGCTTGTTTTTGTACTTGTGCTCTTATAATTTGGTCGGTTCTGTTACAGTGAAGGTGGTGATGAAGATGTTGGTGAAGATGATGGCCCCATCACAAATGCGGCAACCTTCTCTTTCTCATCATTGCTTTCATCTTCGGAGGACTCACAAGATGATTCAATATCGGTGAGCCAATCACCAACAATGTATGCCTTTCCTCCCTTCTTCTTCTTGTGGAACTCCTTCTTCTTGCCATCCTTCTTCTTGTATGGCTTGTTTTTATTCCTCTCTTCTTCTTCATCACTTGAATCATTTTTCTTGCCCTTATTCTTGTTCTTGTAATTGTCTTTTGGTGGTCTAGGGCATTGATGAGCTAAGTGGCCAAGTTCACCACAATTGTAGCAATCCATCTCCGAGATTGGCTTCCTTTTGCTACTTGTGAAGAATTTCTTTTTCTTGCCATCGAACTTGATGCCACTCTTGTTGAGCTTCTTTAGCATTTTGGTGGTCTTTCTCACTATGAGTGCAAGTGATTCATCATCAACATCACTTTCACTTGAGCTCTCTTGCACCATCATGGCTTGGCCTTTCTTCTTCTTGTCATGGCTAGCTTTGAAGGCCAAGTCTTTCTTCTTGGAAGATGATGAGCCCTCTTCCGGAGTGATGTGCATGTACATCTCATGAGCATTGATCTTCCCCAATACTTGTGTCGGTGTTGCGGTGGAAAGATCACTTTGATGAAGCACGGTGACAATGTGACCATACTTCTCAATGAGAAGAACACTTAAGATCTTCCTTGCAACATCCGATTGACTCATTTGAGTGAGCCCAAGAGCATTGAGGTCCTCTACAAGAACATTCAATCGAGTGTACATGTCATTAGCACTTTCTTTGGGAAGCATCTCAAAAGAATTAATTTTCTTTAAAGCAATATGATAGCGTTCCTCACGCTCACTCTTAGTTCCCTCATGGAGAGCACAAAGGTTTTCCCATAATTCATGAGCGTTCTTTGCATTACGCACACGATTGAAGATATCCTTGCCTAGGCCCCGGTAGAGTGCATTTTTGGCCTTTGTATTCCACCGGTCGTACTTCTTCTCGTCACCAATGGGGTTTGCGGGATCCTTGATAGCGGGAAGCCCTTGGGTTGCGGCTCTAAGACACCCAACGTCTATGGCTTCGAGATACGCCTCCATACGGATTTTCCAATATGAAAAATCATCCCCTCAAAGGTGGGAGGTGGTCCTTCCCCGTTAGACATCTTGCTCTAGGCGGTAAAGCCTAAATTAGGAGCAACTCGGCTCCGATACCAATTGAGAGGATCAAGATACCCAAGAGGGGGGTGAATTGGGCTTTTCTAAAAATTAATTGCAAGAATTAAATCCTACAAGCCGGAATTCACCCCTAGTGCCTACTTATGTTCCTAGAGATTCTACCGGTAAAAGTTTTGCACCCTAGTTTTCTATCCTAGTCTAGCATGGCAATTCTAGGAAAGTAAATCAAGCAATGAATGTAAATACGAGAATGTAAATGCTTGAAACTAAGGGCAAGGAACACGGCGATATTTTTCCGAGGTATCGGAGAGTCGCCACTCCCCACTAGTCCTCGTTGGAGCACCCGCGCAAGGGTGTAGCTCCCCCTTGATCCGCGCAAGGATCAAGTGCTCTCTACGGGCTGATTCTTCGACACTCCATCGCGATGAATCACCCAAAACCGCTCACAAGATGAGTTGGGTCATCCACAAGCTCCGCCGAATGATCACCAAACTCCCAATCACCACCAAGTCGTCTAGGTGATGGCGATCACCAAGAGTAACAAGCTAGAACTCTCACTTGACCACAACAAGCCTAATGAGAAGGTGGATGCACACTTGCTACTCTCTAATCGCTAGTGAGGAACTCTCAAGCTTTGATTCTCAAAACACAATCCTCACTAGAGCTCTTGCACTCCCTTGCACTCCAAAAGTGTTTCTCAGCTGATCAAAAGAGCAAGAGACCTCTAAAAGAGGTGGTGGAGATGTATTTATACACCCCACAGTCGAAACGAACCGTTACCTGCCAACTCAGCAAAAAACGGGGTGACCGGACGCGCCGGTCGCCGTAACGGTCGAAATTCTAAAATCTCGGCTGAGTGACCGGACGCGCCGGTCAGGGGTGACCGGACGCGTCCGATCGTGCAGGGAGCTTACTGTAACGAGACCGGACGCGCGACCGCATCCGATCGGTGATGACCGGACGCGTCCGGTCGTCGCAGGACCTTACTAGAACGTGACCGGACGCGCCGATCATACCCAGGTCACGTCCGATCGGAAGTTTTCCCTCAAGTGACACGTGTCGGCCCTGACCACCGTGTCCGGTCCTCGCAAGGGCCGCGTCCGGTCGTCAGCGCCGAAACGCAGTCGCGGTTTTGAACTGACCGGACGCGTCCGGTCAAACCGAGAACCGCGTCCGGTCAAGGGAAAACCCTCTAAACTCTCCGAAACGCGACGCAACTTGAACCAAGTTGCTTCCAACTGAACTTTGAGCTATTCTAGAGATGCCTAGTGCTAAGTTTAACAAGTGTGCACCACACCTAAACATAGGACTCACCTAGGTCAAGCTACCCGCTCATGCTCCCCTTTATAGTACGGCCAAAAGAGAAAACGAAGATCCTAACGACTATTCCGAATGAAACTCAATACCTTGACATCCGGAACTAACCGTCCTTAATCTTGACGTCACTCCTTTGAAAACCGAAACGATTTCCATCAAGGGGCATGAATACCATGGTGCCCAAAGCAGTTATCACCTCCATTACCTAACTTACAAAAGTTTCTGCAAAACATACGTTAGTCATGGTAATAAAGCGTTGTCATCAATTGCCGAAATCAACTCTCGGGGCCTAGATGCTTTCAAGGTTAGTTACCACTCAACCTACTTCGTGGATCACATTGACAATCACTCATCACAAAACAAACACATAAGGGTACTTGTCAACCTTGTGTTCGCAGTAGGTAAAGATCTAGATTCTTGTAGAAACGTTTCGGATCAAGATTCTCGTATGGAACATTTTGGATGGTGAAACAGAATCACCTTATGAGATTGTTTGGCTGGTAGACCGGATTCATTAGTAAATATTTATTTTTTAAAAAAATCAGACAAATGAGAATATACTTGAAAAAAATCTCAAATTTTTCATGGGGAAAGAACAACTTAAATACAACCATTTCAAGTTGTTGCATTTTTAAAATAGCTGAAAAAATATGATCGTTAATACAAAGAAGAACAAAGAAACAGAATCAGGAGAAACCAGTCCGTGTCCGTTTCTGGTTCCTACGCAGAAAAGAGAGAAATGATTCAAGTGATTCTTGCAAGAAACATTTCTCTCCCTACCTGTGTGGCTGCTAGAATCGGAAGCGTTCCCCCAAACGGCCCCTTACATTACATGTGCCATACATAATTCTCACGCCCAGCCTCGCGTATATAACAGAATGATCATATTGTCACGATAGGTTAGATGATTTCTTTCACTACGACGCGACACACACTTAAGTGTAGCCTGTAGTTTGTGGCAAGCTGCATCAATCAAAACGCGCCAAACATCAGCGAGGGTTCGGGTGTTTGGGGGCTTCTGCGAGGGAACGCATGACCGCACGGGTCGTCCGGTTTCATCATGATCCATCCCCGTGCCGCCGATGAGACCGATGGCTAATCCCGATGGGTATGGGTGGGCGATCGATGGAACCGGAATTGGAGCACGGAGGATGCATGGATCCCTCGCTGTCGCTCCCCCACGCCGCGGACACGTCTCGCTCGACTCGACGTGACTAACCACCACCCACCCAGTCCCTTTCATCAGAAAAGAAAAGAGAAACACCCCGTCCCCACCGTTACGCACACACCAACACTCTCCGTCCGTGCCTAACGGGATTAGTTGCAGTAGTACCATAAGCGCAAGCTGTGCTGTGCAGCCTGATTGATTAATTGATTCCAAAAATATGATCGATCGTGCCATCAATCTACAAATGTGTAGGAATACCGAGTACTCCGCACTAGGGATGAAAACGGATCGGATACGGACGGATATCACTGATATCATATCTGTTTTTCATAATTCTGGTTGAATTCGGATTCGAATACGGATAGTGTTAGCCATGCCGGATAGGATACGATTGATGTCGACATCATAAATATGCGATTTAAGTATTCGGATATGGATACGGTATCGGATGTTGAATATCCGGACTCAGATACGGACAGATCTGAACCCTTCTAAACGAATTTGATCTCGAATACGATCGAAAAATATTCTTACGGTTTTCATCCCTACTCCGCACGTTACTTGGTTCAGCTGTTGGGTTTCGAAAATGCGCTTTGGTGGAGAGCAAAAAGAGCTTACGGCACTCAAACTCAACAGGCACTGATTCCCACTACTGCAGAGCAGGATGATGTGAACTGCGATTGAGGATTGAGAAGAAGCTTCACCGGCGCCGTGAGAATTTCACCATGGACGAGGACTGGATGAGGGGACGGCCCCCCTGTGGCCGGTGGGCACCTGTTGTGTGTACGGGATGCGCAGGAATCCTGGCCTCTTTTCGTCCGGAGTGGTATGCGGTGTCGAGTGGCCATTGACCGCTAATGCGCGCGGCCATCCCCGCCGGAATAATTAAAGCCGGAGACTTGGCACAACACCACATCGGTTGCTTTGCTTTGTTCCTACTACCATATGTCGTGGCCGAAGGCCAACATAAATAATCGGGTGAGTATATTTTAAAGGTCGTTTCGTGTAATTGTACTGGTCATTGTTTTTCTTGAGATACATCAGATGTAAAACGCACTTTTGAGTGTTTTTATCAAAAAATACTAGTTGCTCCATGTTCCTAAACCTCTTGCATGTAGTCGCAGAAAGACGGTGATTAATGTATGTAAAAACATGAAACAACGGCTAAGAACCTAATAATAACTGAAATGAAGATAGATATGTAGACTCTATAATGTTGGAACTTGGGAAACAGATTCGAACCGTTAATCTTAGAGCATCTCCAAGAGTACCCAAAAGAGTCCCAATCTAAGAATTTTGGCAAGATTGAAACCCATCTCCAACGACTCCCAAACCCAGCTCCCAATCTTTTGGCACTTGAAAAAAACCACCCCATGCGTGTAAAGTTACGTACGTATCGTTTCCCCAATTTGAGGTGGAAGGACGTGGGAAGAAAAAAGTAAGGGTTCCTAATGCAAATGTACAAGAGAGAAATAAAGTATCAAATTGGTTAGTGTGATTTAGAAATAGTTTATGAATCCTGATGTAAAATAACCTTCTATCTTTCAGATGCGAGATTTTGGAAATTGTTGGAGTTGTAGCTTTTTTATGTCTCCCAATATATTTTGCAAAGGTTGGAAAACCTGTTTTTTGGAAGTATTTTTTTAGATACTGTTGGAGATGCTCTTAGAGTGCCCCTTAAAGTTTTCAAAACTCACTCCCAATCTAGATTTTTTAGCATGATTAATAAAATCTGCTCTGCAACAACTCCCTATCTCAACTCTCAATCTTTCCGCACTTGGAAATATCGATCCAATTGCGCAAAAAATATACGTGCGCGTATCGACGTGCCAATCTAGAGTGGAAGTATGTGGGAACAATAAATAGTAAGACAAGGTTCCTCATGCAAATGTAGAAGAGAGAAAGAAAGTATAAAAGTGGATGAGGTGATTTAGAAATAGTTAATGCAAAATTGTCTTAGGAGCGAGGTTTTGGAAACTGTTAGAAGAAGCGAAAAAATATACTCCTTTTTTTAGCCACTTCTAGAACTCATTGATTTACCAACTTTTTTTAGAAACTATCTCCAACGGTTTCTAAAAATCACTTGGTAAATTAATGAGTTTTCTCAAATAACTAAAAAGGTTGGGAGAGTATTTGTTGGCCTTCTCTAAAAATTTTTAAAATGTTGCTCCTAAAAGATATAAGATAATTTTACATTAGGAATCTTGAACCATTTTAAATTATGCCAACCACTTTTATATTTTCTCTCTCTCTTTCTTATACATTTGCTTTAGAACCCTGTCCTATTTCTTACTCAATTCCACGTCATTCCACCATCAAATTGGCGCAATGGATACCGCGCGTATATATCCACCCAATGAGGTCGATTTTTCCAAGTGCGGGAAGATTGAGAGTTGAGATAGGGAGTTGTTGGAGAGGAGTTGTTTTTAGTCTTGCAAAAAAAATCTAGAGACGCTCTTACCTATCAAGTGCAATGCACAACACCCATGCATGTGCCAGAAACGCGTGAGAATTGTGACCTATAACCTCTATATACATGTAGTAGAACTAGATTTGCTTTAGACAGAACTTGAGAGTTCCGAAGAAACCAAAACAGAACCACACAACAAGCAACGCCCGCCAGCTCCATGCCAAGCGAGGCTGCTCTTTTTTTTTAATTTTTTTTGGGGGTGGGCAGTGCTCTATGGTTAGTGCCGTAGAAGATCCCTGCTTGAAATGAAATGATAGTCCCTTTCGGACTAATCTAAGCTGGTACGGCTCTCGATGTACTTGCGTTGCCAGCCAATGACAACGCCGCCCTGCGCGCAACTAAACGACCCACCCGGTCTCAAGAGTCGTGACACCAATCGTTAACGACAAATTAAATCAAATGGTTAGCAAGGCACGTGGGGCCCCCCTCCAGCCCGCGCCAAATCACAGCGAGTGCCATGCGTTCCATCCGCACCGAATCCACGGGCGCGTGCCGTGTGTAGACAAATCCCCAATCGTTCAATCGCAACCTCCTAGGCTACCGGCTGGCTCGCTAATCAAGCGCACGCCCATGTGGCCGCGTGCCTCTGTTTAGCTAGCTTCCTTCCGATCCCAATCTCTCTCAAAAAAAAAATCCGGTATGCACTGTGCTTCCCAACCAGCAGCGGAGCCAGGAATCACGCCAGGGCCCCTCCTTTCCTCCTTCTTCCTTCTCAAATTTGTAGGGGGTTTAGGGGGGCTCGAGCCCCCTAGCTCCGCCACTGTTCCCAACATACATAATGGATGTCACGTGCCCAGTCAACATGGAAAAAAAAAATCCATACATACAGACACTCGTTCGCTGCCGCGTGGACTAGGAAGGGATCCGACGGCAAGCGTTGCCGGCTCAGCGGCTCCTCTTGTCGTAGGAGACGAGATCGGCTCCCCTCGTCACCGCCCGTCTGGAAACAAACTGCAGAGGAGCCCGCCCTCGAGGTGCCGTGCGATGTCTTTGGTGGGCATGTGTCTTCAATCTAAGCCATGTATGCACAAGAGAGACGGTGGAGATTGCATCCACAGAATTTTATTCCAACAACATGATCCAACGCTCGTGGTCTTCCTCTGTCCAACTGCATTGATCTATGATTGATTTAGCCCATATAGGATCATATTGACTGGACACGTCCATGTGATGTATGCAGAGAGGCACGATGTAACACTGTATGCACTGAATTTGCTATCTCTCTCCTTCCGTGTTTCACAATTTTCTGCGTGTTTTCGTTTGAGTTTGAACAAGGCCCAATGGGCACAGAGCCCAGGCCCCCGGAGAAACTAAAGCTACTCCATTGGGTTTTTTTACTAGTATAAGTACGTACTTCCAACTCGAGCCTACCGATGCCACTTTGTCACCACACATTCATAAACAACAACTCGTTTGTGATTTTTCAGAGTTCTTTATAAGTACGGCACGGGCAGTTCAGCTACGAATATTGGTGTAGTACAAAGCTGCAATATCTTTAATAATTTATATGGTTTTTATTGCCCAATCACAGTCCCAACCCAATAGGGCCACGTTTAGATTGCAAAAAATTTCAACCCGATGAATAGTACCAATTTCGTCTTATTTGATAAATATTGTCCAATCGTAGACCAACTAGGCTTAAAAGATTCATCTCGTGATTTCCGACTAAACTGTATAATTAGTTATTTTTTTATCTACATTTAATACTTCATGCAAGCGGCTAAAAATGATGTGATGAAGAAAGTGAAAAAATTCTAACTTTTGAGTGCATCTAAACGAGGCCTAGGTTCTCTTGCGAGTTGTGTGACCTCCTCAGCTCCAAGTGCCATACACAGCTTTGGAACCTTATCGTCGCCTCCTTTGGGAAATAGATCCAAGAGCAGCGACGTTGCTCTTTGGGGTAATGAAGGGATGGGGCTACGAAATAAACTAATCCCCCGCTTTTTCTATGCTATATGCCTCCCATCACATGACCTCACAAAAGCTATACCAAATTGACATCTTGGACGCATGCATGTTATGTGAGGCGAAGCTCCGATCCGTTGCCATTGCCAAGAACAACAAAGCGCACCAAACGCTGACAAGAGCAAGCCAAGCAAGGGAGGGGAAGAAAGATTCCCAAACATGAAAACTGTTCCGTTTGCTGAAAAAAGAGCCAGCTTTTTCCCACACTTTTTTTTTCTTTTGACAAAAGTGACTGGTTTTCTAGCCCCTTTTCCGCGAGAAGAAACAAAGGCTGGGGAGGAATATCGTGCGCGCGCGGCGTGGTGGTTGGCTCATCGGCATCGGCGACGGTTGATGCGGCTGGAGGGGAGCGCGCCCGCCCTGGTTCATGGAGGCGTAGCGTGTCGTATGAGCTCCTCCCTCCTCTTCTTCTCCTTGGGGGAAAAGAGAGGAGGGCATGGCGCAAGCAAAGCATCTGATGCCGGTTATGGGAAAAAAAAGAGTGGATGTCTGGATGTGATAGGTCATTGGTCTGTCCACTGAACTGGTGGTAGTAGTTGAGCATTGAAGATGTTCTCGGTGTTTGTTCTGAGCTTGGCCGTTGGTTTACTCTCAAGGAAGAATAGTATTTTGACCGGCTGATTACAACTGCATCACGGTTCCTTCCTGCTACAACGAAACTAGTAGTGGCACCAGATCAGCATCCGGCCCACTTAACAAATATACCCGTGCGTTACAACAAGAGAAAACTTATCTAACGTGAGAAACGACAACGAGTGTGTATATATATATATATATATATATATATATATATATATATATATATATATATATATATAGAACTATTACCCTACAGCTGGCTACAAAATAACTTATTCTGTAGTCACTTTGAGTTACGATAATTGCTATGCTAATTTACGATATTATAGTAACTCCTTACTATGTGATTTACTATAACATTATGGTAAATATCCTCATGTGTTATAGTAATTCAACTATCGTAAATATATACTGACATTGTCGTAAATTAGTATAAGAAATTATCGTAAATAGAGGTGGCTACAAAATAACTTATTTTGTAGCTAGCTATAGAGTATACTCTCCATATATATATATATATATATATATATATATATATATATATATATATATATATATACGGCAGCGCTATTCTACACCTTAGGTGTAGAATATTATTCTACACCACAAGCTAAAATTGACCTTAAAAAATACTGAGTACTACTGAACCATGTTCAGTATCAGTCAGTACTACGCACAGTACCACGAAATACTGAATAATACTGAAACGCGACTACTGAACATTACTGAATTTTGTTCAGTATAACAGCTCGGTGTAGAATAGTATTCTACACCTAGGGTGTAGAATAGCGCGTATATATATATATATATATATATATATATATATATATATATATATATATATATATATATATATATATATATATATATATATATATTATACTAAATCTATAAAATTATTTAAAATATATTGTTTATTTTGTACTAATCATGACACCCATGGCATAAATTAGTGTTGTCAACAATATGACAATATCCTATTAAGTTTGTAGCAAATTAAAATACAACATTGATGCATTTTTCCTCCCATTGAAAAACACATAAATAATCTATTTAGATGTAAATATATCATAAATTTAATTTTCATACTATCCATGTGTTGGTACAGTTAAATATCAAGTTCCATGACTTTCTTTAAGGATCCAAAAAAAATATGTAGTTCTAGTATCTGATTAAAGTTGGCAATGAGTTAGTTGTAGACATATCAAGGATTTATTTATTTGCTGATGATGATCTATCTTCCCTTATTAGGGATTGCAGACATACATTTATTTAGATTGGAATAGACAACAAACTGGTCCATATTTTATTTTTTAATATACGGTTCATCTGATCTAAGTTTTGATATTTTTTTCTAATCAAAACTACCATCAACAATTTGGTGATGAAAATATTTAACTGTACCATATGATTTTTCTAAGATATATTAATCATATCAAATCATATTTTTCTAAGATATATTAATCATATTAAATCATATTTTTTGCGGAATTAAATGAAAATAAATTTTATATGAAAATTATAGATCTCGATAAGATCTACAACTTTCTAGTTTTGAGTTTTTTTCATTTGAAGTCGTTAAGATGCTCAAAAAAATTAATAACATATTTAGACTTAAGGGTATTTTCGTCTTTTCACACGTGCAGTTTGACGGCGTTAGAACCAAAACTGACGGAAGTGGCATGGAGGACATGAAAAAGTTGGAGTAGTGGCGCTGAAGACCGCTGAATTTTTTCAGGGGCACACAGGGGATTGCGATCTTTTATAATGGCACACAGGGAAAAGTCTCCTTTATTATTACTAGCAAATATACCCGTGCGTTGTAACGGGACAAAACACTAACACATTTAAATCTAATAATACAATTATAAACATGACCAAAAACTTATCTTTTTATGAAGAAATCGCCTCATTGTTGGTCAACGATCTCTATTGCATAAACAATCTATATTCACAATATTCATGTGTAGACCATGTGAGTTGTTTAATCAGGCAACATGTGTTAATGAAACCATAGATATTCACAGATCTACTTGTAATTTGTGAATGTAGAGGTAGGAGCACATTTGATATTAGTTATGTTTGTTTCCTTTTTGGAAATAATCATCAATGTTTTGTTTGATATTGAAGACACTGAACAAATATATGTTAAGTATTTTAATAGTGAGGCTAGACGATGTGAACTCAAGTGTTCTTCGAGATTTTGGTTTGTTTGCTTTTAACCATCACAAGGAAAAAACCGAGTTAGCAGACAGGAGCCCAAGCATGGACTGAAAACTATCAGACGCTGTTGACCTAACTCCCAAAAGCAAAGCGGACCCAAATCTTCTCCTCCTAAGCCTGCGCACACCGCTCGTGACTTGGATATGGACTTTATGTTCTCTTATTTTCCCCTGTTACTTGGAGAGGGTCCTCTCAAAATCTATGGACTGGGTCGGGTTGTTGTATGTGTTTGTTGTTGTTTTTTTTTCTTATTCCTTATTAGATTAGATTTCCTCATAGGCTGAGGCCGCCGCCTTCTCTGCATCCGGATGTTTTCTTATTGCCCTTGTCAAACGGTGTCCGGGTGCCGGCAGAGCTTGAAGACGCTGCACTAGAAATCGAGATGTGGCCGATTGTGATTTTGGCTTCTCTCCTCAGCGCACCAGGACTCCTGACCCGTCTCGCTATATCCCATTGATTTGTTGTGGTTCAGATGGATTTCTTGATGATTTTGGAATTTCCTTTTTGATTTCGGATTTCTTGATGATTTTGGAATTTCCTTTTTGATTTCGGCCTTGTTTAGATTGCTCCCAAATTCATCATATCAATCTTTGCACGCATGCATGAAGCATTAAATATAGATAAAAAATAACTAATTATACAGTTTAGTTATAAATCACGAGACGAATCTTTTGAGTCTCGTTAATCTATGATTGGACACTAATTATCAAATACAAACGAAAGTGCTACCGTAACCAGAGTTGAAAATTTTGCAATCTAAACGACGCCTTCATGCATAGATGCTGTAAATCGTACACAGTAGGTACGTATAGTTTATCTCACATATTGCTCTCTCATCTCATGAATCCTGCAGGACGAAGGTGCGTGTGCAAATCGGACAGGTCAATCTTTTCTTGTTTGACCATGTCTCCTGAGTATATTGGGCAGTAAGTTTCCGACGTTTCAGATTGTACTGGGTTTCGGACAGTGGTAAAATGTGGTGTTTTGTTTTTGAGCCTGTTTAGTTGGGTCACCAACCCAAAAAGCAAACCCAAAAAATGCTACAGTACCTGTCACATCAAATCTTGTGGCACATGTATGGAGTACTAAATGTAGACGAAAGAAAAAACTAATTACACAGTTTAGTTATAAATCACGAGACAAATCTTTTGAGCCTAATTAGTCTATGATTGGACACAAATTACCAAATAAAAACGAAAAATGCTACAGTAGCCGAACCCAAACTTTTTCACCAACTAAACAACCCCTTTGTTTGATCGGATTAGTCTAACAGGAGAAGAAAGAATTGTAAAACAAATAGCACCGCAAATCCGCAAATGCACTACTATTTGAACTCGCTGACAGCTTGATCCCAAAAAAGTAGTAGAATGAGGTGATGGATGAACATATGAGCACGGCTTATGAGTCCGGGTCTGACCCAACACGTTTTTGGAATGGGACTCCGTATCGGAGAGATCTATTTGTCATGGAGAGGTGAACGAAAAAAATGGATAGACAAAAAAAATGTTACTCCCTCCGTCCTAGGATATAAGGCGTAACCACCTCTGGTTCAAAGACCAAGAACACATTTAATTCTCTCTCTCAGCACTAGAACTACTGCATTAATGTCTGTGAGAGAGCACGCCTTATATCATGGGACATAAATAAAAAGTGGTTACGCCTTATATCCTAGGACGGAGGGAGTATTAAGTATAGATATAGATATAAACAGGCCCTTTATTAGCCCACATATATATATATGAAGCTAAAGCCCATAGCGAGGTCTCTGCCTACGGCCCGTAGCACCCCGGCCTCTTAAGTACTCCGGGCCTGAAGCATGCCGGCCCACGCACAGTTAGCCTGTACAGTTGCCCGAGTCAAACCCGCCAACACAAACGGCATCAAGCCTACCAACACAAATGGCATGTGGCAGCCCAGTTTCCTGAGTCCTCCGCGGCCTGCGCATTTTTACCTGGGCTGCCGGGCAATCCGCCACCGCTGGGCCGTTCTAATCCACCTCCACCCGCTCGCTCAGTTCGCTGGAGCCCTGTGAAATCGTTTCCCTGCCGATCCTGTGAAATCGCGTGGCCGCGGCGGACGGCACGGCACACGCACCCGTTCTCTAAACTTGCCGGTTGCCGCGGCCATCTCGGCTCACCTCCCTTCTCGCCTCCCCATTCCCACGGTCCAGCGGCGGCGCGGCGCCCCGGCCTGGACTCCACGCCGAACGTCTCCCACTCCGGCACTCCCTACTCCCACGCGAATGATAACAGCCTTTTGCCAATCAGCTGTCCCTGTCGCTCCAGGTCCCAGAACGCGAGGACGAACGGACGGAGGACGGAGGAGCAGGTAGTACACGAATGGGCACTGCCGGTGCTGCCTGCTCCGGCTCCGCTGCCATGGTTCTGACATTCTTTCCTGGGTGCATGCGTGGCTCCCGCTTGCAACATGTTGGCCCTGTTTAGTTCCACGAAAAAACACTATGCGAAAAAAAGATTTCCCGTCACATCAAACTTATGATACATGCATGAAGTACTAAATGTAGATGAAATCAAAAACTAATTGTACAGTTTGGTTGTACTTGACGAGACGAACGTTTTAAACCTAATTAGTCAACAGTTGGACACTATTTGTCAAATAAAGCCAAAACGTGCTACAGTATTTTTTTACACCTTTTTTACCATCTAAACACACCCGTTGTTGACTCACTGTTGAGACACTCATATTGGCAGCAGCAGCAGCAAGGGATTTCTGACTGCTCCATGTGAAGGTGATCATCATGGGTTTGGTTCCTCTGATTCCTGAAGATACACGTCTCTGATCACCTGATCCCACGAGGCCCGGGCAGCCGGGCAGTGGCCCTTTCACCTACGTACGTCCAGTCCATTTCAGGCGCGCCTTTTCTTCGTCCAGTTACCCCAATCGTAACTGACCATTCATCGGCACTGTTTGCCTCGAGGTAAGGCCATGTTTGGTTACGTTTTGTTAAAGTTTATAACACATCCTCGAATGCATGGAGTACTAAATGTAGACTAATTGCATGCATGTCGGCACAGATTAGGAGTAATTTACGAGACGAATCTATTAAGCCTAATTAATCCAAAATTGAAAACTTTTTGTCAAATAAGACGAAAGTGCTACAGTGTTTGTTAAACTTTAACACCCCAAACCAAACACCCCCTAAATTAACCAAGCTAACATCAAAGTTCAGTCATCTTCCATTTGATGCAACGCGCGAAAATTTGTATGGAAACCACTGCTTGTGTTTGCTACTGTAGTTGCTAGTATTGGGACTTGGGAGGCCACCGTTAACTGTCGTTCCCCTTTGCTCCACGAATCACGATGTGGTCAGCAGCGCACGAGAAAGCGTTCAGCAGCTTATCCTTTGGCGGTTCATGATGGCTCTCAAAGGAAAAAGGCCAAGTATGGATGGATGGTCACAATGCAAGACTAGTGAACTCTGAAGTCTGAACATGCATGCCAAACTCGGCATCCAGCCGGTGGCCTCAGAACTGGCATGTTCCGGCGCTCTCGATGCCGCGCTCTGCACGCCCGCACCAACAGCTCGTTGGCTCCGGCTACCAAACTAGGCATCCGACGCTCCTCCCTGCGACCACCACCAATTTATCACCCGCCATGATCACTGACACCGTAGGTTTAACTCTGAAAACTCCGTAGAGGAAGACCCACACACATGTCACGGGCTCATGGCAAATACTACGTGCTGGACCGGCGACAGTGCCCCCGAGACCCCAGCGCCCGGGCAATGATTAGGCAAAGAAAACAGAGGCAAAGAAAGAGAGGGCTCTTTGCGAGCGTGATTCGATGCGTGAAAGCCATCACGATCGTGGTAAACCGCCATCATGAAAGGTAATATTGGGCGCATCGAGATGCGCGCCCCGGAGATGCCCTCCATCATGCTGCTCGCCGGTGTTGCTGGTGCACCTCCAGACGGCGGGATGAGACGAACTTTGGTTGTGTGTATCTGTATGTATCTTCGCCATCTTCTTTTGCTCTGCTAGCTTGCAAGCTACTGCTGCTGGACTGACACTGTACACGTACCCGTACCCGTACCTGTACACTGCTGCATGCTCTGCGTGACTGCGCCTATTGTACAGGCTAGTAGTACCTGTAGTCTGTGCACTGCACGAACGGCTTGTGTGCGCGCGCGGTGGCATGGCTGGCAGGAAAAAAAGAGGAGGTGACTTGAACTTGAACTTGAATTGTGCACAGGGTTTTTTTTACCGACCGGTCACCCCAAACCGCCAGCCTCCGGTAGCGGTTTACCGGACCGGTTTACCGGTAACCGGTCAGTAACCGGTCGAATTTGAATTTGAATTCAAACGCTCCTTCGGTTCGGTTTGTCACCGGTTTACCGGGCGGTTTGGAGCGGTAACCGCCAAGTTTGAGCGGTTTACCGCTCGGTTTGAGTTTGGAATTTTCTTTTTTCTTTTTTTTTCAAACTTCTATACGTATAAATAAATACTAAACGAACTCGAATTTGAAAAATTTTTACACCATTGGCTTCTATAAATCATGAACTATTTTTAGGAATTTTTTCAGCATTTTTTGTTTTTTTCAAATTTTAAATTTGAATTTAGGGGCCTTAACGGGCCGGGACCGGGATTTTTTTCAAACTTCTATACGTATAAATAAATACTAAACGAACTCGAATTTGAAAAATTTTTACACCATTGGCTTCTATAAATCATGAACTATTTTTAGGAATTTTTTCAGCATTTTTTTTCAAATTTTAAATTTGAATTTGGGGAATACCTAACCGGACCGGACCGGAACCGGACCGGACCGGAACCGGTCCGGCCCGGTTAGGGCGGTAACCGCGGTTTACCGCGGTAAACCGAGCGGTTTTTTTAACCCTGATTGTGCATCGCCTTTGAATTGAACTTGCACTTGAACCCCAGTTGGCCCAGCCGGGGACCCGAGTGGCATGCAGCAACAGGTGATGATTCCCATGCAAATGGAGTGGTACAATACAATACAAACAACCAAATCCGCCTTTGTGGTGGTCTTGCTCTTTTCCCGGCCCCCACTCCTTGGTCCTTGCTGGGCGAGACGAGAGCAGCCATCCATCGCTGACCTGCCCCCTGTTCGGCTGAGCTTATCAGCACGGCTTATCAGCCGTGAAACAGTGTTTTTCTCTCACAGCAAATCAGCCACAGCCGGCTTATAAGCCAAAAAAACAGCCTGCCGAACAGGACCGGTTTGCGACGCCAGCTCCCCTCCAAGGACCAAGCCACCAACGCGTGCTGCTCCGGCTGCGTCCAATGGCAAAGGCTTCTTGAATCTGCGTCCCGTTAAGTTTCTCTTTTTTAAAATTAAAAAAAGAACCTAGCATTCTTTTTTTGGTAAAAAGGACATCCTTTGGGTGTGTATCAGACTGTAAAATACTCTTCCTGCACATCTCGTAATCACAGTGTCAATTGTCTTGGAATTATAATATACTACTCCCGTCCTATTGCTATGATTCCAAATTCAGGCATTCAGAGCCTGATTTGCTCACCCGAAGCCTTCTTCATCATGTTCATCCTCCAAAACCTCACGCGGCAAATCATGTGGCAGTTCATGGACCTGGATTCCAAGTTAACACTATTACTACAAATAAAAACTTGAAATCCCGAGGGCTGACACAGAAACGTGCACTGTCGCAGCGGCCGCAGGCATGCAGGCTCCAGCGGTTTCCTTTTGAAGGCTCACCGGCCCAGGTACTGTAGAATAGAAACGCTCCAATTTCTTACCGGGTGTGCTCGACTGCTCCGTGGTGCCTCGGCAAGGAGACTGGAGACGCTTCAAAAAAAAAAAGCTCTCCTGCTCCTTCAGCTGCTGCTGGCCCTGCTGGTCCTGCAGTACTGCTGCACATCAGTTGTCTCGCTCGCTACCTTCAACATCTCTTCCCTGCACAAGGCCTAACCGGTGCAAGTTTCGCTGTTTCGGCACCCACATTTCTGTCTTGGGGATCCGCGCTGCATGGAAACAGCAAACAAAGCTGGAACAGCGGCTTCTTCTCGTGGGCAGCCGTCCCGGCCCTCTCCTCTTGCAGCTATTGCAGCCGACGGACGCCACGGCGAATTCACAGCGGGCTCCGAGCGATCCCGAGTCCCGACCCGGAAAGCCGATGGGATCCGTCCACATGTGGCGGGCAATCATGGGCCGCTCGTTTCTTTCCCTCATTCCCATACGTTTCCCACTTGTTTCGTGCGTGCGTCCTTGGATGGCTGATGCCGAGGGCGAGCTCGCTCTGGCCTTTTCGCCGGCAGGCGGATCGACGAGCGGGAAAGGCAGCGCCCGCCGGCCGGTAATGCCACGGCGATCGAGCTCGGCCCAGCCGCCTGCCTGCGTGTGCGAGCGAAGCGATGTGATGCGATCGATCCCGATGCCTGCGCGTTCCCGTCCGATCACAAGGGGCGCGGCGAGGGCGCGGCTGTGTTCACGCGCAGGGCCCCGGGCCTTCGCTTTTGTCCTGTGCCTGCTCAAAAGAGGCGTGGCCTAGCTCAGCGTAGCGTCGGAAGTGACGCGATTAGGCTAATCATACCCCTACCGAATACCGATAGATCTGCCTGTCCATCCATCCATCCATGGTGCCTCATTTGCATTGCCTCTGCCGTGCCAAAAGACATCAAGCACCATCATGCGCTGGTCTAATCGTCTTGTGAGCATGCATGGTTAACTAGCAAAGCAACGTGACACTTTGTTATTGCACGTTAGCTAGCAATGTCAATGCCCCGGCCGTTGGATCGGGGGAACGTGATCCACCCCGAATAAAATCTTCACCGTCTGAGCAAAAGATCCCGGGGCCGCGATTAAAAAACCGCAAGGATGTCCAGATCGTCGATCCATTTCCCTCCTAGAAGGTTGCGACAGTGTCCATTTCCTACTTGGGCTTTCGTCGCTTACCAAGAACAAGAAGGCCTCTCAAAAGAAGCATGAAAAACACAGCAAAGCAACGTACACTTGGATCCGCCCGCGTCGATCACACATGTGAGTAGTACCACTGTTCCCGATCAAAGAAAGGACGCAAAGGCTAGTGCCATGATTGTTTATCATTCCTGAGCTCGAGAAGGCGACAGACAGCTTTGGCTTGCCCTCATGTGCTGTGCAGCTCCCCTCTTCCTTTTATTACTACTACTACTACTAGTGACACAACACAGCTGATGGCTAATAAGCTCCTCTCCTAGCTGAGCTGAGCTGTTTGGTCATCAGATGCCTCTCTTTTGTCTCAAATTGGGCTCGGGTTATGCCTCTGCCTAAGTAGGACAAATCTGGAGGAGACGACGGACAGCGACGCCCTACCCCCCTACTGCATGCATGCTCTTTGCTCTCTCTTTTGTTCTCTTGTTGCTGCACCTGTTAGGCATGGCCGCATGGGGAAATGACTCAACAAGCCCCCGCACCGCACATTTGGGCCATGCTGTGCGGCCCCTGCCATGACCAAGACCAAGTGGGGAACGGGGAAGGGAACATGGAGGTGGGGTTAAAAAGGGAAAGCTGGAAAGTGAAAGCTCTCTCGTTCACGCCTGTTGTCATCACGGAAAAGCTTGTGTTTTGTGTTGTGGGGAGGAGGTCATGATGCCTTTTCTCATCGTTTTGACAGCAGGTAACAGCTGAATTACAGTTACTCTAAAACCAGGTACTAGGCCTCATTTAGATGCTGAAAAAATTTCAATCTGATGAATAGTACCACATTCGGCTTATTTGACAAATATTGTCTAATCGTAGACCAACTAGGCTCAAAAGATTCATCTCGTGATTTCCAACTAAACTGTGTAATTAGTTATTTTTTTACCTATATTTAATACTCCATGCAAACGGTTAAAAATTGATGTGATGGAGAGAGTGAAAAAACTTAAAATTTTGATGTCATCTAAACAAGGCCCTAGTAGAAATGCCTTCTCCAGGAGTAAGGGCTTGTTTAGATGCCATCCAAATTCCAAATTTTTCACTCTCTCCATCACATCAATTTTTAACCGCTTGCATGGAGTATTAAATGTAGGTAAAAAAATAATTAATTACACAGTTTAGTTGGAAATCACGAGATGAATCTTTTGAGTCTAGTTGGTCCACGATTGGATAATATTTGTCAAATAAGACGAAAGTGGTACTATTCATCGGGTTTACTTTTTTTTGCTATCTAAACAAGCCCTAACTTCTGTTTAGGCACATTAATTCAATGCCATTCGGCGGTGGATTCCACCGGCGAGATTCCCTCAAGTTGTCCCATCTCCGACTGATTCTTAATTCTTTTCATTAAAAATACGTGCCTGATAGTTGATTGGATGACACCGGCTGAGTTTTTAATCAAATGGATATGCAAACATGTAGTACTGTAATACTTTATTAACCGTGCATTTCATGGGGGCATTGGCATTCTGCATCACGGAGCCGCCGGGGACGAACGGGACGGCGGCTCTCTTCCTCTTCGGCCTTCGCTGATGAAGGAATTGATTAGCTTCAGATACCTCACGTGGCCCGTCCGGCCGTCCGGGCCACAGAAGCTGCCGGCCACCCCCGGCTGTCAGAGCTGAGCATCCGGCACTTTTGTGCAGCCTCGCCTACGTTGCTGGCCTTCTGTTTTTTGCCTGATGGTAAATTTTTTTACTTGCACAGCTGCGCTGTAGGCTGTCACCGTTCTGCCGGTGGCCGAGGCGCCGAGCAATTTCGCCGCCTCAACGAAACAACGATTGCTCGTCTTCTCATGCACAGTGCACGGTGAAAACTCAAAACGCGAAGCTCGTCCGGCCGGTGTAAAAACGTCTTGTGTTTTGTGAAGGATGGACGGGTGTTCGTTCCACACTTGGTCCCTAGTCGGCTAGTGCCTAGTAGAGAAACTGGCATGCCGGTTCCGGTGGATGGAGATTTGGCACGCATGCAGTATTTTTAACCACGTTTCTTGGTTGCTAGTAGGAGTAGCTGCTGACGAGCGTGCCAACTCCGTGGCCCTGTTCGGCAGGCTGTTTTTTTGGCTTATAAGCCGGCTGTGGCTGATTTGCTGTGAGAGAAAAATACTGTTCCACGGCTGATAAGCCGTGCTGATAAGCTCAGCCGAACAGGGGGAATAATGTCTACGCTTCGCTACGGTCCAGCAGCTACAAGTACCGCAGTCCTTAGGCCATATCCCAACAATGCAACTAGAATACTGTGGTACTATACTGGAGGAAGGATACATCATCTCTTGGGCCGTAGCTACTGTAAGTAGCAGTGCTAGTAGTAACACATGTTGCGTCTTGGTGGCGTCTGTCCATCTTCATCAGATGTGCCAACTGTTGAGATGCGACAAGCTTTATTGGTCACTGTCGAATGCCGATGGAGATAAATCTCAGAGAGCTCCAAGTAATTTGGCAAGGCTTGTGTTAAGAATTCCAAAGACCAATTCCAGGTCCATTACGATTCCAGACTGTTTCTGTTTAACATTGGATCTTTGTTGGTCGTGAACTCTCGTGTGATCGAAGTTGCCACCGCACACGAAGTCATGAGCCAACTGCCGCATCCATACTACTACTACTACTCGTGTGGCATGTATGTAAACACACGGTTTTTGCACGTTTGCAGCTGCTGTTTTCCTGCTCGGTCCGTGACACGGTCACTTTGATGCTCGCACGCACGCAGAATATGCTTTGGGACTGGGTGATCACCTTCGGATCAAGCAACTCCGAAAGGCCAATCTTGGCGAGATCGGATCACAGCGGCGGTAATCCGATCGACACGCACAGAGCCAGAGCTGGAGCTACAGTAGTACGGAGCGAGGTTTAGGGTGTGTTTAGATGGTAAAAATGGTGTAAAAAAAGTACTGTAGCATGTTTTGGCTTTATTTGGCAAATAGTGTCCAACTGTTGACTAATTAGGTTCAAAACGTTCGTCTCGTCAAGTACAACCAAACTATACAATTAGTTTTTGATTTCATCTACATTTAGTACTTCATGCATGTATCACAAGTTTGATGTGACGGGGAATCTTTTTTTCGCATAGTGTTTTTTTCGTGGAACTAAACAGGGCCGAGCGTGTGTGCGCGTTTGAGCTTCGAGGGAAAGGAGTAAAAGCAAGCCAGCAGCCCCGAACCCCGAGAAGGCCAAAGAGACGACGGGCCCCGTGATTCCCTTCAACTTTCGCTTTCTCCTCCTTCCGCCTCTTCTCTCTCTGCGCTGCGCCCCACGCTGCATTCTCAAAACCATTCCCTCGACTCCGTCGCGCTCACGCCCGCCCGTCACAGCTGCCACGGCCCGAGTCGAGTGTGCCACCGCCGTGCGTGTCCAAGCAAGCAATATGAGGGCGCGCCGCGGCTAAGCTAGCAAGGTCCAGGTGTCCAGGGTAACAACACGCGCGCGCGTGCGTGCGACGACGCGATGACGCTGCAGATGGAGCCGCCGGTGCCGCCGCCGCGGCGGTCGGTGTCGACGACCTGCGACCTCCACCCGGGGGAGACCTTCACGGGCTTCTGCGCCGCCTGCCTCCGCGAGCGCCTGGCCGGGCTCGAGGCCAACTCCGCCGCGGCAGGCGCCGCGCCGGGCCGCAAGTCCACCTCCGCCATCCGCTCGCTCTTCTCCCGCCCGTTGTTCGCCGCGGCCGCCGGCGGCGGCGGCGGGGCGCCCTCGGGCTCCGGTGCCGCCGCCGCCGCCGCGATGCCGGACCTCCGCCGCTGCAAGTCCTTCTCCTGCGGGCGCGGCGGGGGCGACGCGCTGGCCGCCGCCGTCCTCGCGGGCGCCGGCGGCGGGGCAGGGGCGTACGAGCCGCAGCGGCGGTCGTGCGACGTGCGCGGCCGGAGCACCCTCTGGGCGCTCTTCCACCAGGACGACCGCGAGCGGGTTCGCGACGGCACCGCGTTCGGCGCCTTCCCGGCCTCGTCGTCCGCCGCCGCCGCCGCGCTCGCCGCCGAGGTCCTTCCGCCCCCGCAGCCGCCGCCGCCCCCTCCGCCGGCGTGCGTCCCTGAGATGTTCTTGGAGGAGGAGATTGCTGTGGCCGAGGAGGACTCCGACGAGATTGTTCCGGTGATGGAGCCCGTCTTGGTGGTGGACACCTCTGGGGAGATGGAGACGGAGGGGATAAATGTGGCGCGGGATGTTAGGGCCATGAAGGATCACATAGATCTTGAGTCCTCGCAGTCGCAGCAGCCCAACAAGAAGGTGCCGCCCAAGGACCTCAAGGAGATCGCCGGGAGCTTCTGGCTCGCCGCCTCGGTGTTCAGCAAGAAGTGGCAGAAGTGGAGGCGCAAGCAGAAGCTCAAGAAGCAGGAGGCCGCGGGCAGCAAGGCGGCGGCGGCGGCAATGCCCCCACCGGAGAAGCCATCCAAGCCGTCGTTCCTCCTCCGGCGTAGCCGCTTCCGCCGTGGTGAAGCCGGCTCCGAGTTCGCCGGCGGCCGGCGCTCGTGCGACACGGATCCACGATTCTCGCTGGACGATGGCCGCATGTCCGTCGATGACATGGGCTTCTCCTGGGACGAGCCCCGTGCGTCGTGGGACGGCTATCTGTTCGGCGCCGGCACCGGGGTTGGCCTCGGCCGCGCGCCGCCGCCTCTCTCCCGCCTACCTCCCATCCTCTCTGCTCTGGAGGACTCCCCCGCCGGCATCGTGGAGCGCTCCGACGGACAAATCCCCGTGGAGGACGACTCCCAGCCGGAGCCCGACCCCGACGCGAACGTCCCTGGGGGCACGGCCCAGACGCGAGACTACTACATGGACACGTCAAGCCGGAGGCGCCGGAGCTTTGACAGGTCGAGCTCTGTGCGCAGGTCCTTCGAAGTCACCGACCCAAAGCCAGTGCCAGTGCCAGTGCCAGTGTCAGTGCCAGTGCCGGTGCCTGTTCCAGTGACCGCACCGGCCGCCGCCATTGTCAATGGCAAGGAATCCCCTCTGATGGGCAGCTCGGAGTTCTACCACTTCCACCACGCCGAAGACCTGTTCGACCACCGCTTCAGCACCAACTCACTCGTCGAGGACTTCTCCGCGAGCCTGGACGCCGCCTTCCACGAGGGCCCCGCGAAGAAGCCGCGTCGGTGGCGCAAGGCGTGGAGCCTCTGGGGCCTGATCCACCGCCGCGCCGCGGGGCGCAGGAACGGCGCGTCCGACGGCGGCGCGGACCGCGCGTTCTCGGAACCGTGGCCGGAGCTGATGCGCGTCCGCGGGTACAACGGCCGGATGATGCAGCGGTGCAACAGCAACGCGAGCGCGCGGAGCTCGTTCAGCAGCAACAGCGGCGGCGGGCTGGGCAGCTCGAGGCGCAGCTACGTGGACGCCCACGCCCACGGCCACGTGAAGCGGAGGCGCGAGGAGTGCGCGGCGGCGCTGGAGCGGAACCGCAGCGCGCGGCACTCGCCGGGCAACGCCGCCGACAACGGCATGCTGCGGTTCTACCTCACGCCGATTCGGAGCGCCAGCGGCCGCCGGTCCGCCGCCGTCCTCCCGGTAAAAGGCGGACGGCAGTCGTTCGCGCGGACGATGCTGGGGCTGTACTGAGTACTGACCGACGACGGCGACCTGCTGGTGGTCAAGCTGCTTCATTTCAGTAGGGCAGCAGTAGCTGATGGCTTACATGTTCCTTCAGGAGTTTGGGAGGTGGTATAACCAAAAATCGTTTACTTGCTTGTGTAGTGTAGTGCAGTGATCCTTTTGTTCATTCGGGGGCTGGATAAATATGAAGTTTAATCTCGTAATCACGACTTAGCTATGTGCTGTTTGTTGTTCTGTGGCTCCGTTCTCAATCGCCAGTGTGCTTCGTATCTGCAGTTTGTCATCCGGCCATCGCCGGCTCAATCAAGCATTCAGTAGCATTTCCTTTGCGTCGATGCGTGTCTCTCGCTTCCTTTTGGATCATGACGAATTCCCAGGACAAGAGACACCAAGGTCGGAGTGGAGATATGGGGTTGGGGTAGCCACACCGTGCGTGGCAGCGGCAAGCGACGTTGGACTCCGTCGTCCCCGGGGCCGGACGCCACGCCCACGCTAGTCGCTAGAAGCCTCAGGGCTCCTTTGGATCACAGGAATTCCAAAGGAAAAGTGGAGGATTCTCATTCCTATGGATTTGAACACTGTAGCACCGTTTGGAACGTAGGATTGAGGCATAGGAGAAGTGAAGGAAATTTTCCTATGCTGCAGGTTTCATAGGGAAAACAAAGGATTCCTAACATCTGCTTTGAGCTCTTTTTTTCATTCCTTCGCGTAGGACCGAGGCAAAGTGTGATTTGACAAGGATAGATTGATGATATGGTACGGCCATCTGTGCATAATGTTGATGATTACCATTCATGATCATCGTTTAATACCAAATCTCTTCTAATGTTTCCTGTGTTTTTCCTATGGCTCATCCAAACGACTTTTCCTATAGAATTCCTATGTTTTTCAATCCTCTATTTTACGTATGCATTCCTATCTCATTCCTGTGTTTTTCCCATTCCTACATTTTTTCAATCCTACATTCCAAAGGAGCCCTCAAGCTCGCGCGCACCTGAGTGACAGTCCCGGTCTTTTCACTTTCAGGGACAGTAGCGGCTACGCGCCGCCTCGGACAATGTTAAAGGCGGCTCCCATATTCCATTGGTCCCTAGGCGAGGAGCCACTCGCTGCCGCTGGGCCTCAAAAACTCGCCGTGCCCAAGCCAACCCCCAGGCTCCCGTCCCGTGCCCGCCCGTTGCCGCGCGCGTTCTTGCAGTGGTGCTGCCCGCCCCGCGCGCGGCGCCGCGTAGCGGGGGGCTCGCTGCTCGTTTTCCTCCACTTGGTTGGTTCGCCTGGCCTCGTGCAACCTAGAGCGAAACGCGGCGCTTGCACGGGTTTTGCTGGACTCCGGACTCCGATCGGGAGCAGTGGGATCCACGAGGGGCCCCGGCGATTCTGATTCGGGAGCGGTCAACAGATGGACGTGTCCGCGCGGGGCTGATTCTTAGAACCGGCGCGGCGCCGGATCTAGGCCGACGTGGGGATTTTCTCATGTTAATGCATGTGCATCAACGGGCATGTGCACGATTTTATTAAAGAAAACGCCCACATGTTCGTAAGATTTTCTTGGAGCCATAGCTCTGAAGATTAGTACGTGACAAGTTGTCTAGCTGGCACCCGAGTATTTGCTCGGGATGTGGCTAGCACCTCATTTTTTGTCCCAACGAGGAGGCTAGCACGAAAATCCAATCAAGAGATGAATAACAACGTGGAGTTGGAAATAATAAGGAAAAAAGATATATTAATTTTGTAATTTGGATGATTGTGTTTGATACCTCAATTGGTCATATACACTTCATTTTATAGGGAGTAGAGGTAGTCTTATCCCATCAGAAAACCAATGTGGTGCTATTATTAAGTCGCTTTACAGAGTCGTCGGTTTAATATGTCCCGTCCTAACATCTCATCCAACAAGGCCTACTCTGTGTTCGCGTAGCCGATGGGCTACCTCTGCACCACACATATACTTACCACCTCTGGCAGCGCTGGCACGCGGACGTCCGGAAACCTGCGTCCGTCCGGACACCCGCGGCTGCTCCGCCCCGTCTGCTTGGACTGGCGCGCCACCCGTCTGCTTGGATTAAACATTAGCTAATTATAAAACTAATTACCCAGATGGAGACTAATTTGCGAGACGAATCTATTAAGTCTAATTAATACATCATTAGTATATGTTTACTGTAACACCACGCTGTAGAATCATGCACTAATTATGTTTAATAGATTCGTCTCGCAAATTAGTCTTCATCTGTGCAATTAGTTTTATAATTAGTTTATGTTCAATACTCCATTTTAGTGTTCAAACATCCAATATGACAGTGACTAAAGTTTAGTCCGGGCTATCAAACAACCTGAGTTCTGTTGTCGGCCTGTTGCAGGTGGGCTGCCTCATAGGGAATGAATTATGAATAGAACAAAACTTAGTTGTCATGATCTAACTCTAAAAATAAACATCGTACTTCATTAACTCTCAAAGCCGTTCAGATTACCTTCCTATCTAATTAAAATTTTTTGATGAGTACCTAATAAGGTTTTAAACCACAAAAATGTCTATAAGCTTATAAAATTTTGAAACAATCCTATATATTAGATTGGGACGTGAAAAATCCAAATAAAATATTTAGAGATTGTGAAATATTTCTAGAAGCTTTAGAAAATTATATTTATCTCTACAAATAGAATAAAATATATAGAACAAACTAAAAATATTCCAAAACATTCTACTCTATGTATAAATGAGTTTTAAGAACTTCATAGCAAAAATATGATATGCAACCAGCAAGAATGCAACACATATTTAACATGAATGCATTCATACTATGCATTCATCATGGGCGCATCTCATGTTTTTATTTTGGAAAGTTTTCAACATCAATTAGAAATTTTAGGAACATTTCATAATTTTGGATATGTTTTCCATCTTTACATAGCTAAATATATATATTTTTTTGAAGATTTTAGAGATACTTCAAGGTAAATATAGTTTTTCGAAACTTTTACAGATACCTTCACAAGTTCTAAATATTTTAATTGGGTTTGCTATATTTATATGTCTCCAGGATTTTTCTAAACAAATTAGATGCTTAGAGCTATTTTTCATTTCATAATTTAGAAATCTTATCTTAGTTTTTTAAACTATAAAATGATAAAAACGTCTTGAAGACACTTCTAACGAGTGCAAGGAGTTATCCGTTTTGAGATTTGAAGGTATCCGGTTTTAGAGTTTGAAAAGAAAATTAGACGACAACCTATAGTTCAACCAGGTAGAGACATTCTTCGCGTACTCCTATTTATGTGATGGGTCTTGTTTAGTTCCCAACTTCTCCCCCAAATTCCATTATGCAAAAAGAAAATTCTCCGTCACATCGAAATATTGGCACATGCATAGAATACTAAATGTAGATGAAATTTAAAACTAATTACACAGTTTTGTTGTACTTTGCGAGACGAACATTTTGAGCCTAATTAGTCAAAGTTTGGACAATTTTTACCAAATACAAACGAAAATGCTAGAGTATTGCAACAATATTTTCATCCAACTTGGGGGTGCCCAAATTAGAAACTAAACAAGGGCATGGTGGTGGGGGGTGAAGTAGCAGCAGGCCAGCTTGCGAAGCCCTGGAGGCCAGGACCCAGTGCCTCTCTGCTCTGACGCTCGCCGTTAAGTCCCTCGCATTCATGGCGCCTGACTGCCCGCCCCGCAGTGAAAGCGAACATACAACTGCGAGCGAGCGAATATGATGATGCAGAGCCAGCAATGGCGAGCTTGTACTCTTGTCGGCATTGTAAGTTCCTCACCAAAAGTTTAAGCGCTGTCCCATCAAATGCTTAGACAGTATTAAATTTAGATTAAAAAAATAACTAATTACACAGATTATAACTACTTTACTAGATGAATCTTTTAAGCCTAATTACACAGATTGTGACTACTTTACTAGATGAATCTTTTAAGCCTAATTAGTTCGTGATTTGATAATAAAGTGCTACAGTATCATATGTGCTAGTGACGGATTAATTAGGCTTAATAAATTCGTTCTGCTGTTCACTAACAGATTCTGTAATTTATTTTTTATTAGTATTTGAACACCTCATGCAATATTCCTATGTGACACCTTACAACTTTAACTCGGTAACTAAACGAGGCAATGTAACTTCTCGTCTTCTCATGTCATGCATAGAGCCACAGCCACCCATTCATGTCCTACGCAAATAAGGAGTGAAGTCCAGATGCTGACTAGGGCTCGAAATGCGTCTGGGAGTACGAGGGAGGGAAGCGATGTCTCATTGAGTTTACGGTTACCCAACTGACTAGGGCATGAGTTGGCCACTCATCGGTACAGGTGACAATACGTGCATGCAGAATTGTAGATGCAGCGCCTGGAGTCGTAGACAAAGACACCAGGCATCAGGCCATCACGCATTGCCCGGTCGGGGTCTCAGGGCTAGCAGCTTTTACATGGTCGGCGCACGCTCCCAGCCCGGGAGCCCGTTAACTTCGCTGAAAAGCTATAGCTAAAAGTACGATTCACTAATTTGGTTAACTTCGCTAAAAAACTATAGTTAAAAGTACGATTCACTAATTTGGTACGAGAGAAAAATATTATTCTAATTAAAAAAATAAGTTAAAAAATACGAATTATAGCACAAGCAAATGAGGTCTGAATGTATGGTCATGTGGCCGCTTATATAGAAATCCGTGAAAGAAATACACGGAGAGCGCTGCAGTGTTTCTCCTCTCCAGCTCAAGGTGTGCCAGTTGCCGGGCCTTGTTTAGTTTCTTCACCTAAGATTTAGTGTCTATCTTATTGGATATTTAACACATGCATATAGTATGAAATATAGACTAAAAAATAACTAATTACATAGATTGTGTCTAATTTTCGAGACAATCTTTTAAGCCTAATCCGTCCACGATTTGACAATGTGGTGCTACAGTTAGGCTACAGTAAATACGTTCTAATGACGGATTAATTAGCCTTAATAAATTCGTCTCGCAGAGTACTAAGGACTTATGTAATTTGTTTTATTATTACTATCTGAACACTCTCATGTCACACCCCGATGTAACAGCCGATCTGACACCCCAAAGCTTTACACCTTGATTTAAACAAGGCGGCCATGTTTAGTTTTCCCAACTAAACTTTAGTTCCTATCACATCGGATGTTTAGACACACGTATGGATTATTAAATATAGACTAAAAAATAACTAATTGCACAGATTACGGCTAATTTACGAGAAGAATTTTTTTAAGCGTAATTAGTCCATGATTTGACAACATGGTGCTACAGTAACATGTGCTAATGATGGATTAATTAGGCTTAATAAATTCGTCTTGCGAATTATTGATGGAATTTGTAATTTATTTTTTTATTAGTATCAAACAACCCATGCGACACTCCATGTGACATCTGATGTGACACCTGTTAAACGAGGCGTTTAGTTCCAGGGTGTAAAGTTTTGAGGTAACCGCTAGACAAATTTATTAAGCCTAATTAATCCATCATTAGCATATGTGTTACTATAGCACTTTATTGTCAAATCATGAACTAATTAGGATTAAAAGATCCGCCTCGCAAAGTAATCGCAATCTGTATAATTAATTATTTTTTAGTTTATATTTAATACTACGTATATATGTCCAAACATCTGATGGAACATAGCCTAAACTTTTTGAGGAGGACCTAAACAAGAGTCCTGCACCGCCCCTTGCATGGAGACACGGAGTGCATGTACATGGAACGCGTGAATGCATGGGCAGCTCCTGCAATGATAGGCCAGATGATACTGCTGCTGCTTCAGCGCAGCTCCTGCAATGTCGTTCGTGTTTAGTTCAGGCCAAGTTTTCAGGTACAGCAGCACATGTGTATCTATTGCAATTAGTATCTAATTATATACTAATTAGACTTAAAGATTTATCTCGTAAAATACATACAAATTGCATAATTAATTATTTTTTTATCTATATTTAATATTTCCAGCATGTCTCTAATCATTCGATAGGATGAGGTGTAAAGTTTTAGGTGGAAACAATTGAAGCCTGAAAAGACATGTGTCGTGTTTACTGGTGCGTAGTACCAAGTAGTAATTAGCCTCCTACAGTTCCACTAAGACTAACTGCACTCGTATACTGTAAAAGTTTCTGGAGGACGTGGGTACCGGAAATTTCTCCACACCGCTCTACGCTAAATCATCCACTAGCCAAACGAACAGCCCGTCATCCGCTATACTGAGAGGAAGCAGCGGCCCTCCGGTACCTGCATGCAAGTGAGAGCGTGAGAGAGGTGAGAGGAGAGATAGTATGGGCCCCACTGTTTTTTATAACAAAAAATATTATAACTCACAAACTAAAAAACCAAATTAAATTCTGATTGCACCATTAAATTCATTTCAATAAATATTTTAAAACAAGATGTCACATGAATATATTTAGATAACGTGATAAGTGGGCCCTACAGTGGATAGAGGATGATATAGAGGATAGATGGATGCGGGAAAACTGTATATTTTGTGATGACTAGGATAAAATATTCCTTTTAGAGGATGAATATAGAGGTCCATGAGTGCATAGAGGATGAATATAGAGGTCCATGAGTGCATGAGTGCGGATAGTCTAAGCTCGGCATTAATTCCTCACCGATGTGGATCAGGATTTTCGCCCGGTATCAGTCATCAGGTTCATCTATCTATCTGTACGTACATGAGTGAGTTTAAGGATATATAATACTCTCTCCACCCAAAAAGTAAGACACTGTAAGATTTATAGGACATATTAGTATAACCAAGCAAGATACAACATGGATAACTCTCAAAACTTGCCAACAACAACAGGGATGCAATGTCAAACAGCTCTGTGCGCAGGTCCTTTGAAGTCACCGACCCAAAGCCAGTACCAGTGCCAGTGCCAGTGCCTGTGCCTGTTCCAGTCACCGCACCGGCCGCTGCCATTGTCAATGGCAAGGAATCCCCTCTGATGGGCAGCTCGGAGTTCTACCACTTCCACCACGCGGAAGACCTGTTCGACCACCGCTTCAGCACCAACTCACTCGTCGAGGACTTCTCCGCGAGCCTGGACGCCGCCTTCCACGAGGGCCCCGCGAAGAAGCCGCGTCGGTGGCGCAAGGCGTGGAGCCTCTGGGGCCTGATCCACCGCCGCGCCGCGGGGCGCAGGAACGGCGCGTCCGACGGCGGCGCGGACCGCGCGTTCTCGGAACCGTGGCCGGAGCTGATGCGCGTCCGCGGGTACAACGGCCGGATGATGCAGCGGTGCAACAGCATCGCGAGCGCGCGGAGCTCGTTCAGCAGCAACAGCGGCGGCGGGTTGGGCAGCTCGAGGCGCAGCTACGTGGACGCCCACGCCCACGGCCACGTGAAGCGGAGGCGTGAGGAGTGCGCGGCGGCGCTGGAGCGGAACCGCAGCGCGCGGCACTCGCCGGGCAACGCCGCCGACAACGGCATGCTGCGGTTCTACCTCACGCCGATTCGGAGCGCCAGCGGCCGCCGGTCCGCCGCCGTCCTCCCGGTAAAAGGCGGACGGCAGTCGTTCGCGCGGACGATGCTGGGGCTGTACTGAGTACTGACTGACGACGGCGACCTGCTGGTGGTCAAGCTGCTTCATTTCAGTAGGGCAGTAGTAGCTGATGGCTTACATGTTCATTCAGCAGTTTGGGAGGTGGTATAACCAAAAATCGTTTACTTGCTTGTGTAGTGTAGTGCAGTGATCCTTTTGTTCATTCGGGGGCTGGATAAATATGAAGTTTAATCTCGTAATCACGACTTAGCCATGTGCTGTTTGTTGTTCTGTGGCTCCGTTCTCAATCGCCAGTGTGCTTCGTATCTGCAGTTTGTCATCCGGCCATCGCCGGCTCAATCAAGCATTTCCTTTGCGTCAATGCGTGTCTCTCGCTTCCTTTTGGATCATGACGAATTCCCAGGACAAGAGACCAAGGTCGGAGTGGAGATATGGGGTAGTCACACCGTGAGTGGCAGTGGCAAGCTCGGCGGCGGCGACGTTGGACTCCGTCGTCCCCGGGGCCGGACGCCACGCCCACGCTAGTCGCTAGAAGCCTCAAGCTCGCGCGCACCTGAGTGACAGTCCCGGTCTTTTCACTTTCAGGGACAGTAGCGGCTACGCGCCGCCTCGGACAATGTTAAAGGCGGGCTCCCATATTCCATTGGTCCCTAGGCGAGGAGCCACTCGCTGCCGCTGGGCCTCAAAAACTCGCCGTGCCCAAGCCACCCAGGCTCCCGTCCCGTGCCCGCCCGTTGCCGCGCGCGTTCGCCACCTTGCAGTGGTGCTGCCCGCCCCGCGCGCGGCGCCGCGTAGCGGGGGGGCTCGCTGCTCGTTTTCCTCCACTTGGTTGGTTCGCCTGGCCTCGTGCAACCTAGAGCGAAACGCGGCGCTTGCACGGGTTTTGCTGGACTCCGGACTCCGATCGGGAGCAGCGGGATCCACGAGGGGCCCCGGCGATTCTGATTCGGGAGCGGTCAACAGATGGACGTGTCCGCGCGGGGCCGATTCTTAGAACCGGCGGCCGACGTGGGGATTTTCTCATGTTAATGCATCTGCATCAACGGGCATGTGCACGATTTTATTAAAGAAAACGCCCACATGTTCGTAAGATTTTCTTGGAGCCATAGCTCTGAAGATTAGTACGTGACAAGTTGTCTAGCTGGCACCCGAGTATTTGCTCGGGATGTGGCTAGCACCTCATTTTTGGTCCCAACTACGAGGCTAGCACGAAAATCCAATCAAGAGATGAATAACAACGTGGAGTTGGAAATAATAATAATAAGGAAAAAAGATATATTAATTTTGTAATTTGGATGATTGTGTTTGGATACCTCAATTGGTCATATACACTTTATTTTATAAGGAGTAGAGGTAGTCTTATCCCGTTAGAAAACCAATATGGTGCTATTATTAAGTCGCTTTACAGGGTCGTCAGTTTAATATGTCCATTCCTAACATCTCATCCAACAAGGCTTCCTTTGTTTCGCGTAGCCGATGGGCTACCGCTACAACACACATATACTTACCACCTCCGGCAGCGCTGGCGCGTGGACGTCCAGAAACCTACGTCCGTCCGGACGCCTGCTGCTGCTCCGCCTCGTCTGCTTGGACTGGCGCGCCACCTGTCTGCTCGGATTAAACATGAGCTAATTATAAAACTAATTGTCCAGATGGAGACTAATTTACGAGACGAATCTATTAAGCCTAATTAATACATCATTAGTATATGTTTACTGTAACACCACGTTGTAGAATCATGTACTAATTAGGTTTAATAGATTCGTCTCGCAAATTAGTCTGCATCTGTGCAATTAGTTTTGTAATTAGTTTATGTTCAATACTCCATTTTAGTGTTCAAACATCCAATATGACAGTGACTAAAGTTTAGTCCGGGCTATCCAAACAACCTGAGTTCTGTTGTCGGCCTGTTGCAGGTGGGCTGCCTCATAGGGAATGAATTATGAATAGAACAAAACTTAGTTGTCATGATCTAACTCTAAAAATAAACATCGTACTTCATTAACTCTCAAAGCCGTTCAGATTACCTTCCTATCTAATTAAAATTTTTTATGAGTACCTAATAAGGTTTTAAACCACAAAAATGTCTATAAGCTTATAATTGAAACTATCTTATAGATTAGATTGGGACGTGAAAAATCCAAATAAAATATTTAGAGATTGTGAAATATTTCTAGAAGCTTTAGAAAATTATATTTATCTCTAAAAATATAATAAATATATAGAACAAACTAAAAATATTCCCAAAACATTCTACTCTATGTATAAATGAGTTTTAAGAAATTCATAGCAAAAATATGATATGCAACCAGCAAGAATGCAACACATATTTAACATGAATGCATTCATACTATGCATTCATCATGGGCGCATCTCATGTTTTTATTTTGGAAAGTTTTCAACATCAATTAGAAATTTTAGGAACATTTCATAATTTTGGATATGTTTTCCATCTTTACATAGCTAAATATATTTTTTTTTGAAGATTTTAGAGATACTTCAAGGTAAATATAGTTTTTCGAAACTTTTACAGATACCTTCACAAGTTCTAAATATTTTAATTGGGTTTGCTATATTTATATGTCTCCAGGATTTTTCTAAACAAATTAGATGCTTAGAGCTATTTTTTAGAAATCTTATCTTAGTTTTTTTAAACTATAAAATGATAAAAACGTCTTGAAGACACTTCTAACCAGTGCAAGGAGTTATCGGTTTTGAGATGTTTTTCGCGTACTCCTATTTATGCGATGGTGGTGGGGGTGAAGTAGCAGCAGGCCAGCTTGCGAAGCCCTGGGGCCAGGGGCCTGTTTAGTTCCCGAAAATTTTTGGAAAATGTTACTGTAGCAATTTCGTTGTTATTTAACAAATATTATCCAATCATGGACTAACTGGGCTTAAAAGATTCGTCTCGTGAATTTCATTTAAACTGTGTAATTAATTTTATTTTATCTATATTTAATGTTTTATGCATGTGTCTAAAGATTCGATGTGACGGGGAATCTGAAAAATTTTACAAAATTTTTTGTAAACTAAACCGGGCCCAGGACCCGGTGCCTCTCTGCTCTGACGCTCGCCGTTAAGTCCCTCGCATTCATGGCGCCTGACTACCCGCCCCGCAGTGAAAGCGAACATACAACTGCGAGCGAGCGAATATGATGATGCAGAGCCAGCAATGCCGAGCTTGTACTCTGGTCGGCATTGTAAGACTACCCGCACGGTAAAGTTTTAGAGTATGAATATAGAGTAAAAACCGTTACACTGAGTATTCTAAAATGATACTTTATCTTTTCTCTTACTCTATATTTAAACTACCCGTAGTGGATACTCTAAAACGATACTCTAAAATTTTAGAGTATGAATATAGAGTAAAAACTGCTGCACTGGGTACGGACCCCACTAGCTAAACAAAGGGAAAAAATGCTATAACTCACAAACCAAAAATTCAAATTAAATTTCGATTGCACCATTAAATTCGTCTCAATAAATCCTTCAAAACTAAATCACACATGGATATATTTAGATAAAGTGACAAGTAGGTCCCACAGTGGATAGAATGGATAGAGGATGATATAGAGGATGGATGGGTGCAGGAGAATTGAGTATAGAGGAGAGAATCTTGCTGACTAGGACGTATAGGGCCTCGTTTAGATGGGTGAATTGGGGGAGAAAAACACTGTATCAGAATTCCTGTAGCATTTCGTTTGTATTTGGTAAAAATTATCCAAATTTTGACTAACTAGGCTTAAAATGTTCGTCTCGCAAAGTACAACAAAACTGTGTAATTAGTTTTTGATTTTATCAACATTTAGTACTCCATGCATTTGCCGATATTTTGATGTGACGGAGAATCTTCTTTTTGCATAGTGGAATTTGGGAGGAGAATAGGGAACTAAACAAGGCCTAGATGATGAATATAGAGGTCCATGAGTGCGGATAGTCTTAGAGTGGTACAATGCTTACTTTATAGTGGGCAGTGGCGAGTCCCACTAGCTAAACAAAGGAAAAAATGCTATAACTCACAAAACAAAAATTCAAATTAAATTTTAATTACACCATTAAATTTGTCTCAATAAATCCTTCAAAACTAGATCACATATGGATATATTTAGATAAAGTGACAAGTGGGTCCCACAGTAGATAGAGTGAATAGAGGATGATATAGAGGATGGATGGGTGCGGAAGAATTGAGTATAGAGGAGAGAATCTTGCTGACTAGGACGTATAAAGGATGAATAGAGAGATCCATGAGTGCGGATAGCCTAAGTTCCTCACCAAAAGTTTAAGCCCTGTCCCGTCAAATGCTTAGACACATAGTATTAAATTTAGACTAAAAAATAATTAATTACACATATTGTGACTACTTTACTAAATGAATCTTTTAAGCCTAATTAGTTCGTGATTTGATAATAAAGTGCTACAGTAATATATGTGCTAGTGACGAATTAATTAGGTTTAATAAATTCGCCCTGCTATTCACTGACAGATTCTGTAATTTGTTTTTTTATTAGTATTTGAACACCTCATACAATATTCCTATGTTACACCTTACAACTTTACCTCTGTAACTAAATGAGGCAATGTAACTTCTCGTCTTCTCATGTCATGCATAGAGCCACAGCCACCCATTCATGTCCTACGCAAATAAGGAGTGAAGTCCAGATGCTGACTAGGGCTCGAAATGCGTCTGGGAGTACGAGGGAGGGAAGCGATGTCTCATTGAGTTTACGGTTACCCAACTGACTAGGGCATGAGTTGGCCACTCATCGGTACAGGTGACAATACGTGCATGCAGAATTGTAGATGCAGCGCCTGGAGTCGTAGACAAAGACACCAGGCATCAGGCCATCACGCATTGCCCGGTCGGGGTCTCAGGGCTAGCAGCTTTTACATGGTCGGCGCACGCTCTGAGGCTGGGAGACCGTTAGCTTCGTTAAAAAGCTATAGCTAAAAGTAGTTCACTGACTTGGCGAGAGAGAAAAACACTGTTTTAATTAAAAAAATAAGTTAAAAAATATGAATTATAAGAGAAGCGAATGAGGCCTGGATGTATGATCCTGTAGCCGTTTATATAGAAATCCGTGAAAGAAATGCACGGAGAGCGCTGCAGTGTTTCTCCTCTCCAGCTCAAGCTGTGCCAGTTGTCAGGCCTTGTTTAGTTTCTCCACATAAGATTACATAGATTGTGTCTAATTTACGAGACGATCTTTTAAGTCTAATTAGTCCACGATTTGACAATGTGGTGCTACAGTAAGGCTACAGTAAATGCGTTCTAATGACAAATTCATTAGCCTTAATAAATTCGTCTCGCAGAGTACTAAGGACTTCTGTAATTTGTTTTATTATTACTATCTGAACACTCTCATGTAACACCCCGATGTAACAGTCGATCTGACACCCCAAAGCTTTACACCTTGATTTAAACAAGACGGCCATGTTTAGTTTTCCCAACTAAACTTTAGTTCCTATCACATCGGATGTTTGGACACATGTATGAATTATTAAATATAGACTAAAAATAACTAATTGCACAGATTGCGGCTAATTTACGAGAAGAATTTTTTAAGCCTAATTAGTCTATGATTTGACAATGTGGTGCTACAGTAACGTGTGCTAATGATGGATTAATTAGGCTTAATAAATTCGTCTTGCGGATTATTGACGGAATTTGTAATTTGTTTTTTTATTAGTATCAAATAACCCATGCGAGATCCGATGTGACACCTGTTAAATGAGGCGTTTAGTTTCAGGGTGTAAAGTTTTGGGGGTAACCGCTAGACAAATTTATTAAGCCTAATTAATCCATCATTAGCATATGTGTTACTATAGCACTTTATTGTCAAATCATGAACTAATTAGGATTAAAAGATCCGCCTCGCAAAGTAATCGCAATATGTACAATTAATTATTTTTTAGTTTATATTTAATACTATATATATATATATATATATATATATATATATATATATATATATATATATATATATTACCCTACAGCTGGCTACAAAATAACTTATTATGTAGCAACTTTGAGTTACGATAATTGTTATGCTAATTTACGAGATTATAGTAACTCCTTACTAAGTGGTTTACTAAAACGCTACGGTAAATATCCTCATGTGTTATAGTAATCCAACTATGGTAAATATGTATTGACATTATCGTAAATTAGTATATAAAATTATCGTAAATGGAGGTGGCTACAGAATAAGTATTTTGTAGCTAGCTATAGAGTATACTCTCCCTATATATATATATATATATATATATATATATATATATATATATATATATATATATATATATATATATATATATATATATATATATATATATATATATATATATATACCAAATATTTGGTGGGACATAGCCTAAACTTTTGACGAGGACCTAAACAAGAGTCCTGCACCGCCCCATGCATGGAGACACGGAGTGCATGTACATGGAACGCGTGCATGCATGGGCAGCTCCTGCAATGATAGGCCAGATGATACTGCTGCTGCTTCAGCGCAGGTCCTGCAATGTCGTTCGTCTGGGCGTGTTTAGTTCAGGCCTAGTTTTCTGGTACAGCAGCACATGTGTATCTATTACAATTAGTATTCAATCATGGATTAATTAGGATTAAAGATTTATCTCATAAAATACATGTAAATTGTATAATTAGTTATTTTTTATTTATATTTAATGTTTCAATGAGGTGTAAAGTTTTGGGCGGAAACAATTGAAGCCTGAAAAGGCATGTGTCGTGTTTACTGGTGCGTAGTACCAAGTAGTAATTAGCCTCCTATAGTTCCACTAAGCTCGGCATTAATTCCTCGCCGATGTGGATCAGGATTTTCGCCCGGCAGATATATCAGTCATCAGGTTCATCTATCTATCTGTACGTACATGAGTGAGTTTAAGATATATAATACTCCCTCCACCAAAAAGTAAGACACCGTAAGATTTATAGGACATATTAGTATAACCAAGCAAGATACAACATGGATAACTCTCAAAACTTGCCAACAACAAGAGGGATGCAATGTCAAATAGTGTTATAGCGTATTTCTTGTGTAACAAATGTTATAATGTCAAGTCTCTCTGTGAGGCTATGTGTATATCAAGCTTGTTGCCAGGGCGGAGCTAGAAATTAAACATAGGGGGGCCGGTCGAAAAACAACTTGTAAAAATTGAGCGTGCCTTGACTAATTAGGCTTTTCGTGATGACCGTCTGGGTAAATTCATCAACTTAACATGATTGCTCGTATTTTCTTATATGTATTCTAGAATTTTAGGCCCTATTATTTCAGTGGATGTGACATGCCCATTGAAGCCAGACTCTACGATGACTTCATAAATCTCGAGTTTAGTCTTTGCGAAGATGTCCATAGGGATCATTTTATTATCTAGTTGTGGTATAATTTATTATGTACCCCTTCCATCCCATAAAAAGTGTTTCTATGAAATTCGTGTTGGTTTTAAGTTTGACTAGGTTTCTTGAAAATATTACTAATATTTATATCTCTAAATAAGTTTATTATGAAAATATATTGAATAATATATCTAATGATACTAATTATATTAATATTTTGCTTATATATATTTGGTTAAAGTTGAAAATATTTGACTTGTTGGAAAATGAGAATGACACTTTTTATTAGACGAAGGGAGTAGAAGATATTAATAGGTATATACTACGTATAACAATAATTTTGTTATATTCTTTCACTGCATATAGAAAATCTATAAGAGTATACTAATAAAAAAATTGTTGTCATATGTTAGGGGGGCATGACCCCTACCGCCCCCCTTGTTTTCGCCACTGGCTTAGCTCTAGGCTTACATAAATAGCACCACCTAGTGTGTTTTTTCCAAGACCATCCATTCCCCACAAAAAGATCACCTGGCACCGATGAGGCAATGACTATGCTTGTTCAATATTAACTCTATAATGTCGGCCATTTGTTTCTTTCACCCAATAAGCACCTACACTCGCAGGGGCGGAACTAGCATAAAATTTGGATGACAGCCTTTTACTTGTGGACCTCTAGAAACCTAGAACCTAGAATTTGAGTGGGGGCACGTGCCCCCGCTCCTTGTGTAGTGGGTCCGCCCCTGAACACTCGTCCTGGTGCGTGTAAGACTCCTACTAACCACCTTCTTTCTCTCAGCATCCATAGGTTGAACCTCTGATACTTCATCGTCTAAGTTGCGCACTAGCTTCATCAAATCCTCTATATTTTGGCAACCGTAAAAGAAACAAAACAACAATTAGAAATAACATTTAGCCTTCAGTTTTCCTAGATAGTCTCTAGCAATGTTTTCGATGTCCATATTTCTTTTTGTAGTTTGAACTCTAGTTTAACCTGTAATTTGGTGAACCTAAGCCCCAATTTTCAAACATTAGATTTGATTGCTAAATTACACATTAGAGAAGAAGTTATTTTAAGAAGAGTGTAATTTTAACTATATTTAATCCAAATTAAGGATAACAAAAGGTAATTTGCATTTGCAAATCATGCTTTAGCATTTGCAAATCATGAGCATAATCATCATTATGCATACATAAGCATCACATGAAATAATGAATTGAAAAAGATTTCTGAAACATGCATGTTGCAATATTTTGTTTCAATAAATTTAATGTTATGTTGATGCTTGTCATGCCTTGTATGTGTTTGTTTGAGTAGATAAACAACTTGGAAATGTTTAGCAAACATTTTGGAGCAAGTTTTGTATTCAAAAGTTTCTTAAAATTTGCTTTTAAGAATAATGTAGACAAATGGGTTTTTGATTTAAAATAGACTTTAAATCTCTATTTCAAAATCTATTTGGAATATTCAAAATGCACCTTTAAGCAAAGTTGTAGAGTTCAGAATTCTAAACAACTTTTATTTTTGGACCAATTTGTGAAAATGCTTTTTAATTGCTCAGAGTGGAGAAAAATGTGGCTGTTTATTTGAAAACAAAAAGGAAAATGAATTTCTTACTTAGGTGGGCCCTGCGCTCCACTTTTTGGCCCACACCGATGCGCCCTGGCCCATCTCCGCCCCACGCGCTCGCCCCCTCCCACACACTGCGCCCGCGTCCCGACCGCGCGCAGACCGCGACCGCCACGTGGCGGCTGACGCCGACGACGCCGACCGGGTGGCCCCCCGCGCCCCTCCGCGTTCGCCTACACCCGCCGCGCACGCATCTGCCTTTGTTGCCCCCTCTCATTTCTCCCTCCTCCCGCCAGCAGCAGCAGAGCACGCGCACTCGCCTCCGCCACCGCACCCGCGCGCGCTCGTCGGAGTTGGTCATTCCGGCCACCACCGTGCACCTCCGGCCTCTCCATCTCGCTCCGAGCACCGTCTCCACCTCGCGCACCCCGTGCTCGTCTTGGCTCGCCGTGGTAATGCCCTTGTCCTCGGAGATTGCTCGTCGGAGCTCGAACAAGCTCACCGGAGAAGCTCCGTTCCATGGACACCTCCTCTCCGCTTCACCTCCCACCCTCTTTTCTCGCGCACGAGCACCACACCGCGTCACTGATGCTCCCGAGCGCCTCCACTCACCTGCCGTGGCCGGGGACGCCTCACCGGCGACGACCCGCGCCGCCGCTTCGCCATGCACGGCGGCAGCCGGCTTCCCAAGCTCCTTGGGCCACGTCACGGGCACCGTCGGGTTCGCGCGAGGGTGGGGAGCACGCTTGCCACCTTGGCCTGGCCGGAGACCTCGCCGTCGGCGAGATCTCACCGGTCAGCGCCGCCCCGGCTCGGCCTGACTGACGGGTGGGGTCCCCTTGACCCGAGGGCCCGCCTGTCTGTCTCTATGTACTGACCCGAGGTGAAGGAGCGGGGTGCGCGTAGCAGTTTGAGCTAGGTGGATTTCGGATTTTAAAGAAATGAATTTTCAGAAACTGTTAAAATGCTTTAGAAAATCATATCTCGAGAAATATGACTCCAAAATTGTTGAAACAAATTTTCCTAGGTTTCTTAGGTGTAGATCTACATTTTAAAAATATGGGATGGTAAATTTGTGATACTTTTGTATAGGGCTTTATTTAATTCTTATAATTACTATTATCTTAGAAAATGCATAGTAAATAGAATAATTATCAGAAAAATATGGTTCTAGTCTTGTTAGTCTTCTTTTGTGACATGCTTTGCTTGAAAAATATATGTGAGTCATGTCCTATAGAGAAATGTTGATGTCTAGTTCAAGTGCCTTTATTGGCTGATTTTTGTTATTTTTGCTAGAGAGAAAAATTAGTATAAAACATGCATATGATAATTTTTGTATAGTATTTGTTTACTGTGTAGATCATGGAAAAAATACTAAATCTGTTGTTTGATACTTTTCATAGTACAAAGTATTTTCATGCTCATTTATACACCATAGCTTATCATTTTTGTGTAGGCAGTTTTACTTATCTAAGTACCATGAAAATTTTTCGTAGGCTAATTATGGTATGACTATGCTACTGTAGTTTTTATAGATTTTTCTATGCACTAGAATTATAAGTTGTTGTTGTAACCCTAGTTTAAATTGAATTAAAATAAGATCATTTATGCATGATTTTTTTAATGGCGTATCTTTGAAGCATCAATTATTTGTTACAGTCTTTTGACATGTCAGTGTAGTTATGTTGAGATAGGGTAGTAGCACTTGGGTTAGGGTTATATGTTAGTTAGCGTAAAAGTAATGGGGATTAGTAGTAGAAGAGAATGCAGTAGATGATATGTATTCGTAGTAACTTGTATGATGTTGACTACCTTGTAGAAATGTTTACCTCTATTCGTTCCAATAAAGTCTCAATGTGTTCATCTACATATCATGTCATCATAATCATCACAGGCCATCGCATCCGATGCACCGTTTGCATATTTACTTATACACTTGCATCATACAGGATCGCAGGAGGACATGCTAGTAGCAGTGCAAGAGGAGCAGACTGGATCTGATCCACAAGAAACCTAGGCACATGAGGTGCCAGAGGTAGAGGAGTTGTAACAGAACTGACCAATTATACGAAATTAAGTAAGAAAATCATCCGCTAGAGTAGATGATTTAGCAAACTTAAGCACGTATAACCCGGTAGTCCGTGATATCACGAAGGATTTCAAACCAACTCACATACCAGCCAAGATTGTAATAAGTTTAGCGATCACCATCACATATTACATAAAAGTTTGCATCACAGATACATCGGAGTTTAAACATAGTTATTACAAACCGAGTTCAAATAGAAAGTAGCGGAAGCCATTTGTTCAAAACCGCACACACTCACAAGAGTTCAAGTACAGTGCCAGTTGATGATCATCTCCAACAAAAGTATTAGAGAAGACGTAAGGAATGACCATTTCCCCATAGTCCTAAGCATCACCCATCGCATGATAAAGGCAGTTGATACAGTAGTCGTAATACATCTGCACATCTGCAACAAGTGGGAACAAACTCTGAGTACGAGAAGGTATTCAGCTAGACTTACCCGATATAACCGAAAATAAAATGACACCAAGGATTATGAAGGGCTTTATAGTAGGGTAGCTGACTCATTTGCAAAAAGACATTTTTAACATTTCAAGAACCTTTCCAAAAGCACTATGTCAAGTTAATCATTATTAACCTGTCGACTACATTTGCACCTATACTAGAGCAAGCATGTAATTAAGCAAACAATGATAACCAATGATCATGAACAACTTCCATAATATCATATCCATTATAACTGTCCAAGTGTTACATTAACATTACTACGATAAAGTAACTCAAGTCAAGTGTTCATTATCCAGTGAACAATGGCGATTTGAATCGATTATTAACCAGCTGGTAATTTATTCCTTACACAAATCTCACTCACCCGCTAAAGTGAGGTATTGGTCACCGAGTCAACTATCCAGAAAAAATCTCGAGTTTACCAGGAACCACATGTACCCGGGGGCCGACCGACTGCCTTTCGGTCTTATCATCGCGCCCCCGTGTCCTACCACACCTGCTCCGGTACAGTGCGCTGCGGGCAATCCACTCAGCCCGAATAATCTCCCAGCTTCGCGGTCGAAAGGTACGTTATTCGGACAGCTAAATGTAAGGCATGCGTTCAACATGACCCGAGGCCCAACAACGATCGGTCCTTAATCGACACAGACGGAAAGCACTACAGTCCAAAACCCTGTAAGTCTCCATCTGGTCTCAACTTTAAATTAACGCTTAGTTATACCATGACGACATAGTTATCCGAGCAGATTCTGGTAATCACCTATAACTCGCAGGTGACAGGAAATCACCTGACTTCTACCGGTATAAGCCAGCTAAGCATTGACTCGACTACGAATACCAGGGTAACAAGAATATAGTATAACAAAGGTAAACAAGGTATAATGCATCAACGGTTACAGACAACTCCTGAACGTAATGCATCAATTAAAGTAAAGCATTAATTAATAATTGCAAACCGAGGGAGAAAATGCTCCGGGGCTTGCCTCGAAGGAGCTCGGGCGATGATCGGGGCACTCTAAAAGTTCCTCAACGTCCTCCTCGTCTGCTTCGGGCACCTCCTGAGGCTGCACCTTGAGCTGCTCCTCGGGTACAACGACTATACTCTCAGTTTGCGATCCTATATGATGCAGGTGCGTAAGTGCTTATGCAAAAGGTGCATCAGATAAAATACACACAATGAATATGCTTGCATGCAAGGTAGATGAACATAATTTGGTTTAATGGGTAGAGTATAGTACAATTCTCATACAAGGTAGTCAACATCATCCAAAAACATGTACTACAAGTACATGTCATTTACTGCATTCTCTTCTACTACTAACATGCTAAGTCAACACATCTCATTGAAATGCTTCAAAGATACACCAAATCTTCCCTAATTCCTTAATCATGCATAAAGCACGATTTAATTAAACCCTAATTAACACTAGGTTCGAATAGCAACATCTATTTTGGTAGCATAGAAAAATCTTAGAAAATTACCATAACACAGTACTACTCTAAGTAGACTACCATCAAATTTTTATGGCATTTGGAAAAGTGGAATAGCCTACGCAAAAATGACAAGCTAGTGCCTAAATATGAGCATGAGTATTATGAAAAGTATCAAACAATAGATTTAGTATTTTTTTCTAGGTTCTGCATAGTAAATAATCAGTGTACAAAATTATCACATACATGTTTAATACAAATTTTGCTCTCTAGCAAAAATAACAAAAATCAGCCATTAAAGACACTTGAACTACACATCATAATTTTTCTATAGAACATGCATGACATATATTTTTATGAGAAATTAAATTACATAAGAAGAGTAACAAACTTGGGATCATATTTTTCTGAGCTTTCTATGATTTATTATGCATTTCTCAAGAAAACAACAATTTCAATGATTAAATAAAACTCCACAGAAAAGTGTCACAAAACTGACATGCAATATTTTTAAACCCTAGATCTAGTCATGAGGATCACAAAAAAAAATATTTTACCAATTTTGGAGCAACAATGAGTACACAAATATTTTCCAAAGTATTTCTTTTCTCAAATAATAAAAGAAAAATAGAAAACATTTTTCGTTATTAAACTGGGCCGGCCCACGGGAACAGACTGGCCCACTGCCGCTTTCGGCCCGAGCAATCGAGCGGGGAGAAAGGCGAGGCGGCCTGGCTCGGGGCTCCGGCCCAAGGCCGACCTGCCCTAGTGGGGGCCGAGAGAGAAAACAGCCATGCCGGCGTCCATGGCGCCACGGCAACGCGGCAGCGGGCCGACGGCCGTTGCCGGCCATGACCGGGCAAGGCGGAGCGCGCACGGGGTCTACGAGAGGAAGGCGAACACGAGAAGGTGACTCAAGGGAGAGAGAAGGAACGGGGAAGCCCTTTCCACGGTGAGGTCAAGTGCGGCGGCGCCATGACCGACAGCAGCGAAACCGCTCAAGGTGGCTCTACCTTGCTCAAACGGTGAACCTGCAGTGAGCACCGGGTGTCGGAGAGTGAGGTGGAGTGATGTGCGCGCGATTGTGGGTGACGGTGGACCACCGGCGGCCAATTTCGCTGGCGGAGCTGCGGTGGCGAGGGCAGCGCGAGCAGCGCTCGGTGCGGGGCGAGGGAGGAGATTGCAGCGCGGGAGGGAAAACTGGAGGAGGCAGGGAGGAGCGGACGCAGTGTGGAGGGAGTAGGTGAACGCGGAGGGCGCGGGGACCACCGGTGTGCCATGTGCTCGTCGGTGCCGGCGCATGGCGGCTACGGGGCACGCAGCTCCTGCTGCGGTCGGGCGCGGCGTGCGCGGCGCGTGAGCGAGAGCGAAGGTAGGCGCGCGGGAGGGAGTGGGCCAGCTTCGGCTGGTGGGCCGGAAGTGAGGCGGGCGGCCCAGAAGGTGAGAAAATGATTTTCAAATTCCATTTTCAAACAAATGTCAAATAACAGTTTTCAAATTCTATTTTGAGTAAGAAAATGACTTTTTCTGAAAATGACCCAAAAATAAAAGTTACTTAGAATTTAATCCTCTACAACTTTGCTTTAGGGACCAACTAAAAATTTTGCCTAGATTTTGAATTGGGATGTAAAAGCTAATTATGGAGGGTTTTTGACCATTTTCAATAATATTTTCAAAAGCATATTTTTTTCAAAAGTTTGAATACAAACTTTGCTCCAAATTGCATGATAATTATTTCTAAGTGATTTGTATTTACAACCAACCATGTTTTATTGATCTAGCTAGCATAATTAGGGCAAAAATAAACTAAACAAGTGTATGCAACATTCACGTTACAAAGCGATGTTTCACATGTTTCAACTCAAACTTAAACTTTACTTAACATGTGATTATGAATGCAAATGATGCATCATGTGTATGATTAGCAATGCTAAATGCATGCGTAACACCGGGGTGTTACAGGAGCAAGAAGAGGATCTACCTAAGTGTGTGGACTACCAACCCAGTTCCTTCGAAATGAGGCAGGCCCCAGAGCATTCTAAGTCTCCTACTTTATAAAAACAATTCTTTATATATATGAGTTTATATATTGTTGCATTAAATTATAAGAGTTGAGTGAAACCGTTGCTGCATTTATTACTATCCTTTCCTATATTATAATATTCTTACCCTGTTAGGTTTAGGATCGAATAACTGCTTAGCCCTGCTTAGACCGGTAGCGATCGGTGATTTCCGGTCACCTGAAATGATAGGTGGTTACTAGAATACTTTAGCTATGGAATGGATGATATCCTGAAAATAACCATGTGTTGATGGATAACTGGAGAGAGGACGGAAAAGTTGGAGGCAACCAGACAGGGTTCTAGGATGCTATTAGTTTTCTGTCTGTGTCGATTAAGGACCGATCGTTGCTCGTCCCTCTTGTCATGATGAACGCATGCCTCACATTTAGTTGGCCGAATAAAGTACTTTTCGACCACGAAGCTAGTGGCATTATTCGGACCGGGATCTACACGGGTGCGCGTATTGGTGCTGAAAGGGGTATAACGAAGACGCGAAGAGTGAGCCCAAGGTGCGTCCTGGCTGTCGAGCGGTCCCTGGATACTACGGCTCTAGTTTCTCTCGTGACGTTTACCCGGATAGTGTCATTGGTGATCTAAGCGACTCTAACGAGGGAAACGTGGTTTGTGTGAGGTATAAATCACCAGCTGGTTAGGAATCGATTCGAATCGCCATCGCTCCTGAATAGTGAGCACTTGACTTAAGCTACATCATCGTAGTAATGATGATGGAACACTAATGGTTATATGGATGATGTTAGAAATGTTAAATCTAAGTTGGTAATTGGATGTTATTGGTTAATTAAGTGATTGTTATAGTATAGATGCTTACCTAGCTTGATAGGTTATAATAAAGATGATGCAAAGTACTTAAAATGGTTTATTCATAGTAGTTTATGCTTTTCGCAAATGAGTCAGCTAGTTCACTAAAAGAAAGCCTTGCATACTCCTTGGTGTCACTTTATTTTGGTTTAAGACAGGTAAGTCTAGCTGAGTACTTTCTCGTACTCAGGGCGTTGTTCCTATTGTTGTTGCAGATGGTCAGATGTACTACGGTTATTGCATCAACTACTTGTACCCTGCGATGGGCGACAACTAGGACCAAGGGCATGGTCACTCTGTATGTCTTACCTAATGCTTTTGTTGGAAATGACTATCTCCTGGCACTGTAATTGAACTAAATGTGTGTGTGGTTTAGGAAATTATTTGCTTCCGCTACTTTATTATAAACTTGGTTTGTAATAACTTTATGTTTTAAACTCCGATGTATCTCAGTATTGTTGCGAACTTTATGTAATATGTGACTGTGACTACTAAACTTATACGATCTTGGTTTGTATGTTGGTTGGTTTAAAATCCGTCGTGATTTCACGGACTACCGGGTTATACGGACTTAAGTTTGCTAAATTGTCTGTTTCGATGGGTGATTTTCTTACTTAATTTCGTATAATTGGTCGGTTCTGTTACACCTTCCAAGTGCCAAACATCTCAGTCAAAGAGAGGGAAATAAATCTACAAATAATTTTGCTAATTAAATATAAAATAAAATATTCCATAACTAAATTATTGGGATAAAGAAGGTTCAAAAATTATAAATTCTGCAAAGAAGTCTTCCATTCTACTACATTACATGTAGAATTTTGTGGTGCCTGATTAGTAGACAATTGCTTTAGCTCCGACACTTGGCTTTACTACCCGTCACATAGTGGCGGAGCCAGGAATTATACATAAGGGGTGCTAGAAAAGATTGTATATACAAACTGAGCGTAGTTCATCAATTTAGATATTGTGGTGAAATCTGACCACTTGAGTTAGTCATCGATGGAGTTGCTTCTATTCTCCTAGATTTATTTTAGTATTTGATGATTTAACAATGTTATTTGTCTTGTGGTAGGTGACAATGTCTCTGGTAATGTACCACATGTACCACCTTAGTATTTCAGAGGTGTTTTTGTGGGGTAGGATATGTGTTTGTTAATAGAGGTGAGCATGTGTGCATGAATATAAGCATCTGTGTCTGTACTTGATTCAAAGTAAAAAAGGGAATCGACATATATAATAGTTCTGTTCAATAAGCTTGATGTGATGACAATAAAGTACCGATGATCACTGCATTGTTATTTATTCAATAAAATGTAAATATAAAGAAATGTAAGTATACATATAGTAAAAACCTAAAGTTTTACTATGTATTAAATATGTCCTAATATGGTAGCAAGTAACGTGTTCTAAAATTCTATTCCAAATTTATTTTATATGATTTTGTTGTCTAGAAGACATCAAAAAATATATATACGGAACTTTTTATCATATATTTTGAATATAGATATGTACTATTAAATTATATATTAAGTAAAATCTTTTTTGTTGTGATGTTAGGGAGGCCATGGCCCTGCTGGCCTCCCTTGGCTCCGCCCGTGCTTGTTGCCGAGCTGATCTACGTACCAGCCTAATCCGAAGCATCAATCGACACACGATCTTCATCGTAGCCACACGCACGCGCTCCACGGATCATGACCGATTGGGTTGCCACGATAGTGAGAAAACCAAATGACCTACAGCTGAAGGACTATTTCAGGGCCAACGTTGCCCTGGTTGAAGTTGACGCCTGCACGATCGAGGGGGAGCACATTCCTCCCGCCAGCCGTTTCCTTGCCTTGGTTGCAAGATTGTCTCTTTCGTGCCTGGATGCGTGTAGTATGCATTATGCATGTAAAATCGAAATGACAGGTTGATCATGGCTCGGCTCCGATGAGCCCGTGGGGTCGGGATTCCTGCAAGTTGTTCAGGTACATGTTGTTAGGCCACCTTTTTTTCCTCTTCAAAACGAAATTCCAAACAAAAATGTTTGGCCAGCTCCAGCTTTTCTCCTCTCCTATTGCTGCAGGGGGACGTACAACGACAACTGGCATGAGTCCCTTTGAAGCCACGCAAGGTTCAGTTCATCAACGACATATCGATCACCAATGATTTTCTTTTTTCTTTTTGAAAAAAAGGAGAATGTTTCCCCTGCTTTCTTTCGAAGAAACAAGCGCACACAAACGTTTGATCCTTACAATGTACTCCCTCGTCTCAATATATCTGTCATTTTCATTTCCCGAGAAATAATTTTGACAAAATATATGTTAAAAAATATTAATATTTATGGTATATAATTGGTATCATTGAAAGATCTTTGAATTTAGTTTTTTAATAAATTGATTTAGAGATATAAATATTGCACGTATTTTCCACAAACCAAGTCAAATTTATGGCACGGAAATCAAAAGCAAATAATTTGGGACAGCGAGGGAGTAGTATGTATTTGAGGCGCGTCCGCCAAAACTGTTGAGGTCTAGATTATTCGCTACGTGAAACGAAAAATGGTTAGCCCGCTTGGTCGCTGTAAGATTTCTTGCAGCCTTCTTTCAGTCCACCCATATAATAGTTAGCTCTTCACGGTTAACATATGGCCCACTTGTCTCTCCCACGGAGTTTTTTTTGTTCTTGTGTCTAAATCGGCTGTAAGCTTATAGCCCGCTTCTACTCTCTCCTCACCTCTCTCCTTCACCTCAGCATTTAGCTAGCTTACAACCTATTATTATACTTACTCTAATAAAGCATCTTCTAAACTCTCAACAGTTGTTGCATCTACCGAGATGGAGTTTTGAGGATAGGTCATCCCACTAGTCTTCTGATCCTTCCTGCCATGAGATCCTCAAATGTTCGCTTGCCTTTTCTTCCAGCCCGCTGACCACTCCCTCCAGAAGTCTCCATTCATCCTTCAGGACGTACCAGTTCATCCAGAAGTCTCACATTTGCCGCCATCTTTAGGATCATCCTCATATCCTTCCATGTGATCTCCTTGTGAACGAATCACATTATGTGATTTCCACAAACTCCAAAGGATAGATAGCCGAAGTGCACAAATTTTGTAAGAGCACTTTTACCACATAACCAGAATCGAGCAACTCATTTAAAATCAAAACCAATATCGCATTGTAAGATTTGAGCTACCATGTTCCATATATTGACAGCAATACAATAATCATCATAAAACAGATGGTTAATGGATTCATTTTCACTACAAAGCAAACAAGACACATCACCTACCGGTCTTCTTTTAGCTAATTTATCTCTCGTGAGAAGTTTGTTAGAGCATCTCCAAGAGTTCCTTAAATCCCTTCCGGATACTTGGTTTTTAGCAAGATGAGGAAAAATCCCTCTCCAACAACTCCTAATATATTCTCCTAATCTATTAGAAGTTGGGAAAAGTCACCATATTCCGCGTAAAGTCACGCGCTTCCGAGCCACACACACCCTGTTCGTTTCGCTGGATCAGCAGAATCAGCAGTCATCCAGCAGTGTTTTTCTCTCACAACAAACCAGCGAACAGTACTTTCAGCCACAATAAACCAGCGAAACGAACAGGGCGACATATTTTCTCTTACCGCGTTTGTTTGTCGGCCAATCTAAAGGCAGACCCGTCTGATAGGGGGGTGAAAGCAGTGCGACGGCCGAGGGGCCATGAGTATACCCTATGTAGTACATGTATTCAAGCTCATATGGCCCATTGCTTATTCATGCATGAGCCCTGGTCGCGACCCTTCGTTTCGCGATCGCGACTTGCCTTCGCGGACTCGCGGTGACAGCGCGTCTGCGTGCAGGTCACTAGGTCAGCAGGCACGTTCCGGCGACCAGCGTTCCCTGTCTTCCTCGACTGAATCCTACCTGTCTTGTCTGTCATCTCCGTGACAGTGATCCACTGATCTTTTCGGCCACCGGCCAGCGGCACGCCGGCACTGAGGTAAGTGATTGCAGTTCCAGAGACCATAGTTCAGTTATTAGTTATAGGGAATTCGGGATAGAGGCATAGGGCTTGATTTAATTTTCTGAATTTCTAATTTAGTATTTTTTTTTTGACCATATTAGATGTTGCCAAAGAAACATTTGTCTGGTGCTTAGAAAAGGAAAAAAAATTAGAGGATCAGTTCAGAGAATCACAAAAGGGTGCTATATATAAGTTTTTTTTAACTTCAACTAATGCCAGAGTCAATCTAGATCGGGGACAGGAACATGATCAACCAATAATTGCACAAGTTGATGATAATCAAGATAAGAGATTCTTCACTTTGTTAAAGCTGCAGATTACTATCCAAATATCTCTATTGCATATCGGATTCTCTTAACTATTCCTGTGACAGCAGCATCAGCCGAAAAAAGCTTCTCCAAACTGAAGCTGTTGAAAAATTGTTTGAGGTCAACTATGCTACGAGAAAGATTAAATGGATTGGCTATATACAGCGAGAAGGATATTTGGGATAAAATTGATCTTGATATTGTTCTTGAAGATTTTACATCAAGAAATGCCCGAAGACGGTTTTTTAAAAAGCACTGAACCACTATATTTTTATTTGAGGTAACATAATAGTTATTTTACCGTTCCCTTAGCTTCTTCGATGTAATGTCATTTTTTTATGAACTAATATATGTTGCAAGTTATCTTTTATTAATAATAGTATATACTTCAGTCGTCATATTGAAACATTAGATTGTCGTACCCTTAATATCTTGCTTGCATAAGGGCCCTAGAAATTATTGAGACAGCCTTATCTAAAGGTGGATGAGCGTAGAAAGAATAAAGAGTAGGAAAAGGTTCCTGATGCATATGTACAAGAGAGAAATAATATATAAAGGTGATTAGGATAATTCAAAAATAGTATAGGATTCCTGATATAAAATTATCTTCTATATTTTAGAAGTGGATTATTAGAAACTCTTGGGGATAGCTTTCTTTATTCCTTCACATACTTTATTAGGAGTTGTAAAACTTTATATTTTTGAAAGAAAATATTGGGTACCTTTTTAAGATGCTCTTACTACTTACTCTGCCGGTGGTCGGTGGAGCCTGCAGCGCGTGTTTTTAGTTAACACACCAGGGCAAGTGGGCCACTGATCAGTCATACTAGTTCTGAAATGCGAAATTCTAACCCGATCCAGGCAAAGCAGTCCGCACCAGATGACCATCTGGGCTTTGAGCGCAGAATCCTCCGAACTATCTGGGCTTTCTCGTGGAAATGGCCAGCCCAGGCAAGTGTTCTCGATACAGTTCAACTTGTCAATTTTTCAGCACGGCGTATCGCCGCCGGCTCATTTGAGACTTTGGATCGACTTATTTCAGTTCGTCACACAAAAAGGAAAAGAGGTGTTTCAGTACCAAGACACATACAATCTAGTTCTTCTGTCACTATTAAAAAAAAGATTCAGATTGTTCTGTCACCGCAGCTGGACTCTACAAAACATTTTCAATTTGATAGTGCAACGCACAGGTCTGTGGACCCAAACAGAGCACAAGCCGAAGAAATGTAGTCAAACCGATGCATGCACACGACCTGTTGGCTGTCAACTTCGGGAACAATCGACGACGGGATGGTTGTCATGAAGAGACTGTATTCATCTAGTGAGGATTTATGATGGATTTATGACGTTGTATTCATCCGCAAGCATCTAACATCTAAGAATAAAAATTCTCCTGAATTTATGTATGTAATTTTTTTTCTTTCCAACTGTTTTAACTAAATTTATATAGCTGCCCCATGTATTAGATGTTTGCATATATAGCAGCTAGGTTCTCGAAACGTTGGGGTCAATGAACGAAGACATGGAACGCGGGACATTACTTTTTAAAACCATGGTATGAAGGGGTATCTATTTGTATTTTTTCTTTGGGAGATAGAATGTATGCCTAGTATAATTGGAATGAGGTTCCCAGAACAAGGAACATGTTCTGTAGAATGTATGCCTAGTATAATTGGAATGAGGTTCCCAGAACAAGGAACATGTTCTGTTTTCATAATGCATCTTAAGGGTCAGTTTGACATAGCCTTTTACGGCTTCAACTCCTCCTACACCAGTCACCATAGTAGCACTGTTCACAAAAAACTATCCTCGCAAAATGAATATAGAGCCAACAGAAGCCACAATTTGTGGCTCCGTTAGCTCCGGCTCCTCCGGTACCATAGCGCCGAGTCGGAGCCTAAAATAGCCCGGCAAAACGATTTAAGAGCGAAGTTCCTGGAATACGTAACAAGGCCATACTTGTGTTTTGAATCTACCATAGGCACCACGGTTGTCGATCCATCGAAAGTCTTCGGTCAACTTCTTAGGACCTGTATGGAATGTATGAATATTATACAGGAATCATGTAGAAATTTCATAGGAAAAACACAAGAACAGAAATTTTTTTCTTCGGTCAACTTCTTATTACCTGTTTGGAATGTAGGAATTTTACTGGAATCACGTAGAAATTTTATAGGAAAAACGTAGGGACAAGAAATTTTTCCCATATTCCAAACAGACCCTTATTCTCACATGAAGTTTGCATTGCACACTTAAGGGAAGGAAATTGGGTAAGGACCATCTACATGGAAGTTATCATGGAAGTATTGTGCGGATGTACGGCTGGCGTGTGGTCCATGGGATATATAATTCACCAAATGTACGTTTAAAATGATATCATGACTCATACATCAGCAGCGGAGACCCCTACAGCGTCCGTATAGGAACGGTCCACGTGCAAACTTTTCCCCACTTAAGGTGACCGTTGGCCGTCATCTTCGGTAGTTAAGTCCAAATCACATCCACTATTCAGGTCCCGTACATGCTTTGGACGTCGAAGCGCCAAGTGACGCAACATCAGCCAGTCAAATCAATCTTTTTTTAGTAATAGTAGAAAATGATCAGGCTCCATTCTCAATTAGAGAAATCAGGTCATGCTTATTACAAGAACTGCACATTTGGTTGATGTTAATTGTAGGAGGGAATGATAATTCAGATATATAAGTTTAGAGATCATGAGTTTGTTTTCTTTTTTTTTCACGACTGTGCCAAGCACGTATTCTTAAGTTGTTTTAAGAGTGGGAGTATTGATAGGATGGTGAATGAAAGTTTAAAGAGCTAACTCCCACAACCACTTCTCGGGGGAAGATGCAAGAACTGAGTGAGAATTATGCTCTTAGTGAAAGATGAATGTATCTTTACCATCCATCATGACTTGTTATATGATACTCAAAACTCTATGGACCATAGAGGGATATGAATTCCCTCTTATTTCTTCAACTAATCAAATAAAGGGTTGAAACTATATATTTTGCCCATTTTAATTCCTTCCATCAACTCTAACCGCTCATTTCCATACTCCTTCTCACATAGTTGCCAAAACAATGGCAGAGCCGTCGCTCGGCCACCCCGTGTGGCCAATCGGGTTCCTTGACAAAGTTCAAAAGATTTTTTTAATCAAAGAGGAATACTATAATTTGCTAGCTAAATACTTTGCATAAAGAGGAATGTCTGGGCTCATATAAGCTCCGCTACTTGCCAAAAACGTACTAGAAGAGTTCAACTCCAACGTTCAGTGGAGATGCATGATAAGTTCACACAGCAATCCAGGTGGGAGATACTGTTGTCACCAACGAAAAGGGCAGCACCGGACCTAAGGCTTGTCAAAGTTCAAGGAAGTGATTGCCGTGAACCTTGATGCTGCCGCCATTGAACCTTGATGTCGCCGGTGCCACAAGATCTGTTGTTGCGCCTTCCTCATCGGATTATGTGACATGCTTCGAGAGTTTGGGTGGTTGCGTCCTTGGAGAGCAGTGGCCTCAAGCGGGCAAGAATAGGTGGTGCGACGATGTTGCGGTGTGGAGAAATGGACAGTGGAGTGGTAAGGACTAAGGAGTGACAAGCAGTAGCGCAGAGAGACAGGTGGGCGATGTGTAGGTGTGGGCGCTCGTGATTCATGAAGGTGAACAGAATGACAACATGAACAAGAAAAATGAATTGGGAGATATTCTTTTTACTTCTAGATAGATGGGATGCTCATCAATAGTCTATCCCTAATACGGTAGTGTTGGTGACCACCGATACTAATTTTCAGGATTATTAGAAGAGTTGTTGCAGCATTTTCCCAATATATCTCCTCCAATACCCATACGAAAGGTGGATCCCATGGAAGTGTTGGAGAAAAAAATGACTGAGAAGTGGTAGTTGGAGTGGTCATCATGTTATTGTGGGAGATACAACTCCCCCTTTATTTGAGGGATGATGAGAGAAATATTGGTGACAAAAAAAGATGCTGGAAAAAACATAGTCATTCTTAATATGACAATTTTATGGGGATAGAGAGAGGTATCAGGGTATTGTTGGAGACATTCTAAAGCCCACGTATTTTAGTCCCATTTACATGGATCAGTTGATCAATTCGCAAAAAAAGACCGGTTGATCCATATACATTACCTTTGCCCTAAGTTAATATTCGCCCTATTTTTCAACACTACTTCAACGGTACTTTTTAACGAAGTAACAATGTTTTCATCTCACAACAAATCAGCATCAGCAGCAGCTAAATTTCAGTGAAACGAACAAGACCTCGCCAGTAAAGCTAAAAATGCTTAACATATATAAACATAAATGAATTTTATATTTGCCATCAGTGCCAATGTATCGGAGGAGATAAGGACGGGCGAGTGGTGGCGACGTCTAGGCCGGTTCAGACGGGGTTGACTGGCATGTACTCAACGTTCAATATTACTACATTGTCTATCAACAAGGGATGTTAGTTCTATGTACCCTATATATTCATCCCATGAGACATCATGTCTATATGTAAGGACTCCAAATAGGTGCATGGAGTGTTGGCGCCACCAAACTAATGTTGACCGGGGATCAGGATGGACGGATGGTCATGGTCGTCGACGTCGAGGGCCGCCAACCAACCCCCGGGTCGGGACTCCGGTGCCGCTGATCACAGACGAAGCGACAGTCACGCTCGCACCATCATCTCGCGGCCCAGAAACGTCAACGAGTCGCTGGCCTCTGCGTTGCTGCCTCCCGGAGTCCCGGGTCCCGGCGCAGGCTCATTCTCTACCGGCGTGGCGGCGTCCGAGCGCGTCAACTCATCGTCTGGCTGGCTTTCGCCGTGGCCGGGTAGGTGGTGAATCGGGCGAGCCGTGGTAGGTGTGGTTCCCGCCGGACGCCGGCACGGCGCCCCCGCAGTCCTTGACCCTTCGTCGTCCCTTCCCGAGTCCGCCCAGCAACAGCAACCCTGCCATTTTGCCAGAACCAACCAAACGGCTCCTCGCCGATTTAAGCCACGTGACTGCCAAGCCGGCCACGCTCTCCCTCGCTCCGATCTGCCTGCTGCCGCAGTGCCACCTACCGCCCTCGGCTCGACACCCTCGCCAGTCGTCACCCCGCGAGGTGGTCCTAATTTAACCCACCAACCAACCCAACCGCCGATCAACCGCGCCCGCGCACGCCGCTCGCTCGCTCCCCCCGCACTGCCATGGGCCTGGCTCGCCGCGCGACGCTCTCGTTGACCCCTGCCGTGCGCCTCTGAGACTGAGAGGCAGAGCTAGCCAGGCAGCCCCTGCTTGGCTGCTTGCCGTGTGTCGGGCTCGGCTTCTCCCACGCGCGGCGCGGGCTTGTTGGATCAAGCTTGACCAACCATGGCGTCGGTCTGGTCGTGCGTGTCCGTGAACTCCGCCGTGAGCCCGGTCAGTTACAGATCCACGAGGGCCGGGGCGGCGGCCGGCTCGGGAACGCTGCGCGTACGTTCCTCGTCCCTGCCGCTCGGCGGGGACGGTGGCTGCGCCAGCAGCAGCGGGAGGGGCAGCGTCGTCGTCAGTGGTGGCGGTCTCGGCTTGCTCGGCGGCGATGGACCGAGGACCATCAGGCGGGGCGGCGGGCGGGAGGTCCTCGCCATGTGCAGCGCGAGCTTCGACGGGGTCCGCCCCGCCGCCGGCGCCGGCGCCGTGGCCAGCAGCGCCGTTCAGCCCGTGCCGGCGTTCCCCGAGCGCGCCAAGGTGGTGGCGCTGGTGGCGGCCATCATGCTGCTCTGCAACGCCGACCGGGTCGTCATGTCCGTCGCCGTCGTGCCGCTCGCCGCGCAGTACGGATGGTCCAGCTCCTTCGTCGGCATCGTCCAGGTCTCTCCTCCCTCTTTCATCTCTGTGTATTGGCGAAAAGTAGAAGTGAAGCAAAGGCCCCTTTTTTTTCCCAAGAAATTAAGCAGCACATTTGCTGGCCTGTCGCTGAACAACAAAATGTGTTGTCTCGAACGATCTGTTCATGGCCATGGCCCAACAAAGTCAACCATGCATCGTCACGTTAACGCCAGACGCCATGAGAAAACGACTAGCAATACATTTTGGAAGCACGCGGAACTGCTGAAACGATGGGAGACGGCCGGTCTGCCAGCTTCACACTACAGTCGTGCCGTGTGCCACCCAGAGCAGCTCCGAGTTAGCAACACGTCACCAGAACACGATAAATTTGAGAATGGAAACTGATGTTTGCCTTTGCTGCTTATCACGAGCAGTAACAATATGTACTTCGCTTGTATTAGACTTCAGAATACAGATGCACAGGTAAAGTCAAGGCCATTTTTTTTTGGAGCAATCCAAAATTATGAAGTGAAGGGTCTGCCACTTGATTGGCATCAAAGTTTCCTAATACAGACAGGATTCAGATTCGATGATTGGGCTAGTGGAAATGTCCATGCTATTGGGGGTCAAATTTTACCTGGTGACGAGGAACAGGAAGATTATACTGCGAAAAAAAAGATCAATAATAGAAACAGTCAACTAAAAGCTGCGTGTGGTGTATGCCCTGAAGCTTAATATTCGTTTTAATTTGCTGAAGACTCAAATCATTAAGCCCAAATTCGCAATGCATGACTATAGCTCTGAACAAGCACAGCTATCATGCTATTAAGCTGATTGACTGAGGTTAAATTTTCTTACCATTTCTGCAGTCATCGTTTTTATGGGGATATGTTTTCTCATCCATGGTTGGAGGAGCTCTGGCAGACAAATATGGCGGCAAGAAGGTGATGGCAGGTGCTGCTGCACTCTGGTCCTTGGCTACAATTCTTACTCCTTGGGCCGCCTCCCGCTCCACCATCATGTTGCTTGCTGTACGTGCACTCTTTGGCCTTGCAGAAGGTGTTGCATTTCCGACAATGAGCACCTTCTTACCAAAGTGAGTAACAATTTTCACTCGTTGAATTTTCTCATAATTGACGTTTTTTCGATAGTCTTGCTTAAGAAACATTAACCTCTCAAGCTTGAAAGGACTAGTAGGCAGAAAAGAAATTAAGAATGGCTAGTTGGAGTCTAAATTAAACATATTTACTGTTTATTGTCGTCTAGACCCATTCTTTCAAGTGCTACAAGCCTTCATCATCTCTTTACCATACTTTCTGGACTCTCTGCCTACATTCTTTTTCACTTATATCAATTCTATCTGCTACAAAGTATATATAAAATGAAACAACTGCACTCTATTTTATGCCAATGTAATTGAACAAGATTCAGTTTATGATTTATCTAACATTGAACATGAAACAGGTGGTTCCCAACACATGAGCGCGCCACTGCTGTTGGCATTTCCATGGGTGGATTCCATCTTGGAAATGTCATAAGCTTCCTAGCAACACCGATCATCATGTCATACATAGGCCTCTCGGGAACATTTGTCTTCTTCGCATCACTTGGTTACTTGTGGCTCTCTGTATGGATGTTAAATGTAGAAAGTGATCCTCTTGACAGCCGTACTATAAGCAAATCTGAGTTGCAATTAATTCTAGCTGGAAGAACTGGATCTAAAGTCCAAGGCAGTAAATTCCCATCCCTAAGGGAATTGTTCTCAAGGACTGAATTCTTGGCTGTCACTTTGGCCAATGTGGTCAACAACTGGGTAAGGATGATCTATTAGCAAAATGACAATTTGGCCTATTGTGTATGAATTTTAACAATTGCAAATTCAAAATACCATGCAGGGCTATTTTGTCCTATTGTCGTGGATGCCTGTGTACTTCAAAACGGTATGTCATCACAGGCATTTTAATTTGTACCACTCAACTCTAAACTGCTTCTAACCATAATCCTACAACAGGTTTATAACGTCAATCTAAAACAAGCAGCATGGTTCAGCGCCATACCTTGGGCAGTCATGGCTATGTCCGGTTATGTTGCAGGAGCCTCTGCAGATTTCCTGATCAAATCTGGTTTCTCTATTGGACCAGTTCGGAAAATTATGCAGGTAAAAAGCATTGCCTGAGATTTGCCTTGGCCTTGTACTGCTCACAGAATAGACTGATTACTTGCACAAAACAAAGCACTCATCACAGATCTTATTTTGCTGCAGACCATTGGTTTTATGGGGCCTTGCGTGTCATTGCTATGCTTAAGGTTTGCCCAAACTCCATCAGTTGCTGCAGTTCTCATGACCATTGCCCTGAGCTTGAGTTCTTTCAGCCAAGCCGGATACTTTTGCAATATACAGGTATTGTTTCCTTTCCTTCATGCCCTGATGGCCTGATCAGTGATCATACCACCTCAACTCCTGAACAATGTTCCACTTTCTGAAGTATTACTTCCACCCATCTGTTCTCTGATTTGACTGAATGTGTTTTCCTTGTTTATTCGAGCAGGACATTGCTCCCAAATACGCTGGATCCTTGCATGGTATGTAAATTTCCACTCCTCATCAGTGCAGTGATCAGGCTTTGTATCTGACTTCTGACATATCTTCTGCTGCGTGAACAGGGTTGACGAACGGCATAGGGACGGTGGCAGCCATAGTCAGCACCATCGGGACCGGCTACTTCGTCCAGTGGCTAGGGTCCTTCCAGGCCTTCCTCACCCTCACGGCGGCGCTCTACTTCAGCGCCACCGTCTTCTACAACGTCTACGCAACCGGCGACCTGATTTTTGACTGAGACACACTTGCTAAATGCAAGTAAGATTCTTTTGTGTAGACGCAGAATCCCAAAGTGTACCAATATTTATTTGTATCTCCGCAAGAATGGAATAAAATAGAGGTTGATTGTTTGCTAAGTGTAAAAATCGTGTGCAAACATCGCTGCATCTTGCATGTGGGCAAACTACAGACAAGCATTCGGAAAGCGCGTACATGTCACTATGTCAGTTGTTCGAATAAATTACTGTTCGAACGCAGCGTAGATGCGCCGGTGCACACGGGCACACGGCAGCGGACGATCAGGTGCGAACCTGCCGTGTTTGGGTGCGGAGGAGAGCGCGACAACGCTGTAGGCTAGCAGCCGACTGAGCGCCGGCCCGGCGGCCTCCGAGGCGCAGTGCGGCCGGAGGTCATGGGTTCCGGCCTGAGTGGCGAGTCGCGACGACCCGGCTGCGGAATCTTTCTATCTTTCTACTATCGAAATCTGCCCCAGGCACCGGGCAACGAGATCGTGCCACGTCGCTCGCTTTTTCCGGCCGTAGGATCGCTTTTCCTTGGCTATTTTTCAAAAAAGCGCTATAACTTTAAAAAAATCAACCCGCAGTCCATAGCTCCTCTTAGATTTTTTTTTGCAAGAAAGACCTCCGACTTTACTAATACCAACCCACAATCCAGGCTTTTAACTGGGCCGGCCTACCTCCCGCTCCCTGGGCCTTAGAAGGCTGAATTCGGCCCGAAGGTTGTTTCCCTTATCTATTTTTTCCTTTTATTATGAATAAATAAATTTGCTAGAACTTTGAAATTGTGTAATAAATCATAGAAAAAAATCATAAAATAGAAAATTAAATTGTTTTGGAATCCTCATAAATAGATCTATGCAATGGATCCATAGTATAACATGTTTTACTAAAAAGTTTTTACTGTACATTTTTTCTATGTTTTCTAACGGTAAATATGAACTTCAAATAAAAATCGAAAAAAAAGAAAATCTAGTTGCCCAATTTCATAATTCGAGGTCGAATTCTACTCATTTCACAATTACCTTAATCTTCCGACTACTTATGCTCCTCCGTCCTTAAAGAGAATACTTAATAAATACTGTGCTTGCTTAAGCGAGATTGTGCTTGTGTTCCTTTCTATGTTCAAAGACGGATATTAACCACCATCTGAGTTTAAACAAGATCAAAATAATATTAATGGGGGTGTCATGAATCCTCACATCAATCATGTGACATCCCTAAACCATTAGCAGTTCTTTTATGTCTCATCATGAAATAAAGACTCAGCTTGCAGACCCATTGTTAGCCTTAATTCAATTTCTTAAATAAATGACACGATCAAATCGACATAAACTCCATCTAAAGAGAAAGCCGAGTGTTATATATGAAAAAAGCTTGGCGTGCCGTTTTCTAGTGTACCCTGAGAATGCAACTATATATTGGTTAACGTGAAATTTTACAGAGCTCAGAAAAATACAGATCCATCTATTTGATATAAAATAAAAAGAACAGGAACTTAAGTTGCAGGTCAAAACCAGGAATACAGGAAGCCGGAACCAAAAATATATAGATCAGAAATTATTTTTAAAATAAATTTAAAGGGTAGAATAGTACCTTTGCCCCTTATGTCCCTGCGCCGCTGTTGCAGGGACCCGGCGCGGTGGTTGGCGTCGGCATGTGGCCGCTAGGCACGCAGCAAGGCGCGGCTGCGGGGCCGAGGTGAGCGCAGCCCTGGCCGAGCAGGCGGTGGTGCGGCGCGGCGCTGGCGCGAGCAAGCAGCGGTGTGGGGCAGTCGAGAAGGATCGACAAGCAAGGAGCTCCGTGAGGCACGAATCATGCGGCCGGCAAAGAGCTCCGCGCGGCTCATCGATGGAGAGGGGTGAGCGACCTTGCAAGCATGGCGGCGTAGCAGCACGCCGGAGCAGCGTCGTACGAGTAGGCGTGGAGAAGGAGAAGGGGCATCGGGGGGCGCCGGCGCGGGGCGCATGGCCGTGCGGAGCCGGAAGCACCACACCAGCAGTCCGGTACGAGCACCGAGCGGGGCAACGGTAGCCGCCAATGGCCAGCCGTCAGCGTGCGACGGGCAGACGGAGGGACGACGCGAGTGGGGCGAGGGTGAGGCCGCGAGGGCAGGCGCAAGGTCTGCTGGATGCTGGCGTCGACAGCGCCGTCGCGCGTCGGATCTCTCGCGTTGGTAGCTGGCCGCTCGCGTCGGGATCAAGGTGGGGTAAGGCAGGCCGTGCGGAGGTGCTGTTGGGCCGCATCAGGGAGTACAGTATAAAAGTACTGAACTGCCATCAATTATTTTTTTTCTAATCAAAAAATGCTGTAAATAATTTTCAAAAGTTTGAACAAATGTATAAATAAAAATATTAATATTTATGATACCAAATAAATATAGTATAAAAATAATTCTCATAACAAATCTAATAATACTTATTTGATATTATGAATATTAATAAAAATATTTATAGTTAGTTCATGCTAGACTTACGTTATTTTACGGATGAGGGGAATATCTGTTATGTATCCTTGTCTTTATTCTTTATTTTATAATAAAAATAGGTTATTTCATGCATTCCTCGTAACAAGACTCATCACAAAGTAAAATTTATAATAAGACTACTGAAAGGTCTTGATGGCTAGAGGGGGGTGAATAGCCTTTTTAAAAATTTCTACAAAGACAAGCTAAACAAGTTTATCAATACAACAAATAGCGAGATGCGAGTTTTACTTATCCTACGGGGTGTTTGCAAGCCACCTATCCAATTCACAATTCTAGTAAATTAGCACTCAACCGCACAAGTTAAACCGAGAAGGTAACTACAACTACAACTAGCAAGCTACACAAAAGAGCTACTCTAGCAAAGCAAACTAGCTAGCAAAGATAACTAAGAAAGTAAAGCGGAGTTGAGTTAGGAGGGTTTCACCGAGGGGCGAAGTATTGAGCCAACCAATATGATCAACAATGAATACCAAGACAACCGAACACCGGGATCAATCAATCACAATGTGAAAGTGATGACACAAGATTTATCCCGAGGTTCACGTGCTTGCCGGCACGCTAGTCCTCGTTGTGTCCCTCTTCACCACGTGGTTCGGTGGCTAATCGGTCTCACACCGAGCCTCTCAAAAGGCGCCACAAGAACCTACCAAATGGCAAAAGGTTGCAATGACACGAGCAATTTACTAATGTTGCCTTTGGCGCTTCGCCGAGGTAGGCACAAACCCCTCACAATCACCGGAGGTGGCCAAGAACAATCACCAACTCTTGCCAACGCCTCCAAGCTGCTCCAAGCCGTCTAGGTGGCGGCAACCACCAAGAGAAACAAGAATCCCGCAGCAAATCAACCACCAAGTGCCAACTAGATGCTATCTCACAATGCAAATGCACTTGGATCACTCAATCTCACTTCGAATATGCAAACAAGCAAGAGAGATGAGTGGGAGGGGAGTTGCTTAGCTCAAAGTGCTCACAAGTATGTCAAAAGTCCAAGAGTGAGAGCCTTGAGCCGGCCAACGAGTATTTATAGACGTACCCCTTCGAATATAGCCGTTAGGAACGAGATCCAGCTGAAATCGCGTTGACCGGACGCGCTGGTCCAATTGACCGGACGCGCTGGTCACGTAACGGCTAGTTTCGCGAAGCACTGACCGGACGCGCCGGTCGCAACGACCGGACGCGCCGGGCATGACCGGACGCACCGGTCCCGTAACGGACCGGACGCGCTGGTCAACACTGAGTCGCGCACAACGAAACAGTGACCGGACGCGCTGAAGAACTGACCGGACGCCACAGTGCCCGCGTCCGGTCGGAGTCCAGTAAGCTCCCTGGATGACCGGACGCGTCCGGTCGACTGTGACCGGACGCGCCTCGCGTCCGATCAAACAACTGAAACACGCGCAGACACTGGACACTGACCGGACGCGTCCGGTCACACGGAGACCGCGTCCGGTCCAGCGTCCGGTCACCACTGTGACCTCCGTTCGCTTTCCGTTCGATTTCCGACTTTCGGCGTAGTGGAAAAAAGTCGTTTCAACTCCTCGAAAACGCCTGAATCCCGCCTCGCAAGCTCGGCGGGAGGGAGAGAGGACCCCAAACCCTCTCTACCGCTCAAACTCCACCGCCTTCGCAAACGTGCTAACATCACCAAGTGACCATCACCATGTGCATGTGTGTTAGCATTTTCACAATCATTTTTCGAGGCGTTATTAGTGTTATCCAAATGCATATGACATGAAATGCACACCTAGAGGCACTTAGGAGTTCAATAGCCGCGTCATTCCCCTCTTTATAGTACGGCTATCTATCCTATAATGTAACCACACCCACTAGGTGTCTTGGTTACTAAAACACAACCCTTAAGCATATACCTTTGCCTTGATCACGTAGGGTTGCGTCCAAATCCAAGTGTGGCCATCATGATCACCATGTCCATCTTGCCACCAACCTTGGAATGTACTAATCCTCATATGCTACATACAACTTAAGCATAGGATTAGTACTTAGGTATTGTCACTAATTACCAACACCAAACATAGGACTTTCAATCTCCCCCTTGTTGGTAATTGGTGACAATCCTTTCATAAAGATATTATGATAAAATTTTAATTGAACCCATGTCACATTGTCCAAGTATATTACCATGTGTAAGAATTATGGACATGTGATCATGAATTCAAATTGTTAGCAATGGCTCCCCCTACATGTATGCTATATGTTTGGATTTTGGAAGCATACATGTTAGATAGGAAATATTAGGAGCATTGACTACCAATAGGTGCTAAGTGTTTTAGATTATAGACCTTTGAAGCGTGATACCATCGGAGTAGCGATAAACACCATCTTAGCACCTTGTGTAGTTAAATACCACTTGAAAAAGCACAAACATAACTAGAAACCTCGTGAGATCAACATTATAAACAAGGTTCTAGTACCGCTTTGAAAAACATGAAGCAATAGAAATCTAACTACTTCCTATTCATGCTAGTACTTCAATACACCATTTAATTGTATACTAGCAAGTCACCACACAAGCAAAGTATTGGAGAAAAAGAAATGCATAACTATGCGTCATACATATGAAGTGCACAAGGAAATGCAACATTCATGTTTAAGAGCTTGCTCCCCCTACTTGTGTGCTCAAAATTTTAGTTGATCCCCTTCTTTTATCAAATTCTCCTCTTTTTAGAATCTATCTTTGTGAACAATATTTTTCTTCTCCCCCTTTGTGCTTCTCCCCCTTTGAGTTCTATCTTTGTGAACAATATTTTCTCCCCCTTTGGCACCAATGACCACAAGGGACTAACTTTAGATAGATCATCATGTTGAATTATGGGGTGAGGATCAAGTTTGTGATTCAACCTAGATTGCTTGCATAAATAAAATGCTTCGGTTTGATCCAAGGGCAAGCTTCTTCACACCTCACTAGAAGGGTTATCATGCACCATGTTGAAGCAAATATTTAGACAAGTGATCTAGATCAAACACTTAGGATCACAAGCTACTCAAACAAGTTATATGCTACCACTAGATCATACAAGTCATGGAAACAATAGTGGCACCATATAAACTTCAAAGTCATTTGATTTTCATGAATGAGCCTAGAACATAGGAAATCATGACTAGATGCACTAAACAAGTCCTTAGCATAGAATGTATGATATGTCAACCAATTGTACCTTGGGACTCGAAGGAAAGGCATGTCATATATGGGGTGCATCAACTCATGTTGGAGAAGTCAATTATGTTCAACTCATTCTTTAGCTTGTGAAATCTCTTCTCATCAAGTGGCTTGGTGAATAGATCGGCTAATTGATCTTCGGTGCCCACACTCTCAATAGCAATGTCACCCTTTTGTTGATGATCTCTAATAAAATGATGACGAACATCAATATGCTTTGTTCTTTGATGTTGAACCGGATTGTTGGTTAGCTTCACGGCACTTTCATTGTCACATAGCAATGGCACATTCTTAAAATTAATTCCAAAATCCTTCAATGTTGCCTTCATCCACAAGATTTGTGCACAACAACTACCCGCGGCGATGTATTCGGCTTCGGCGGTAGATAGTGCAATACTATTTTGCTTCTTGGATGACCATGAGACAAGTGATCTTCCCAACAATTGACAAGTCCCGGAAGTACTCTTTCTCTCCACTTTGTCACCGGCATAGTCGGAATCCGAATATCCAACTAGCTCAAAGCTTGCACCTTTGGGATACCATAATCCAACATCTTGTGTATGCTTCAAATACCTCAATATTCTCTTTGTTGCCTTCAAATGACTTTCTCTTGGTGAGGCTTGAAATCTTGTACACATGCATACACTAAACATTACATCGGGTCTTGATGCCGTCACATAGAGTAGGCTACCAATCATTGATCTATAAAGCTTTTGATCCACCATGTTGCCACTCTTGTCACTATCCAAACTTCCACTAGTGCCCATTGGAGTTGTAATACCCTTTGCATCTTCCATGCCAAATTTCTTGAGCATATCTTTGATGTACTTGGTTTGACTCACAAATGTTTCTTCCTTCATTTGTTTGATTTGAAGTCCAAGAAAGAAACTAAGTTCACCGATCATTGACATTTCAAATTCTTTTGCCATCATTTTTCCAAACTCATCACAATACTCTTGATTGGTTGAACCGAAGATGATATCATCAACATATATTTGCAATACAAACAAGTCTTTTCCAATCTTCTTGGTGAATAGTGTTGTATCAACTTTGCCCATGACAAATCCTTTGGATAGCAAGAAGTCCCTCAATCTTTCATACCATGCTCTTGGTGCTTGCTTCAATCCATACAAAGATTTTCTCAATTTGTAAACATGATTGGGTTTCTTGTCATCTTCAAAACCGGGAGGTTGCTCCACATACACCTCCTCTTGAATGTACCCATTGAGAAATGCACTCTTCACATCCATTTGATATAGCTTGATATTGTGAGCACAAGCATAGGCAAGTAAGATCCTAATTGCTTCTAATCTTGCAACCGGGGCATAAGTTTCACCAAAGTCAAGACCCTCTATTTGTGTGTAACCTTGAGCCACTAGTCTTGCTTTGTTCCTTACTACTATCCCATCTTGATCTTGCTTGTTGCGAAAGACCCATCTTGTTCCAATGACATTATGATCCTTAGGCCTCTCAACTAGTTCCCATACTTCATTTCTCTTGAAGTTGTTGAGCTCTTCATGCATTGCATTTACCCAATCCGGATCTCTCAATGCTTTATCAATGTCCTTGGGTTCTTCCATTGATACAAAAGAAGAGTGAGCACAAAATGATGCCAATCTTGATCTAGTTTGAACTCCCTTTGTATGTCACCAATGATGGAATCTAATGGATGGTCTCTAGCAATGTTGGTTGGTTGAAGCACTTGCACTTGATTGCTTGGATGTTGATGTTGATCATGAGTTGGAGATGATGAACTAGTCACTTGTTGATCTTGTTGCACTTGAGATGATGTACTAGCTTGATTTTGCATTAGAAACCCACTAGCTTGTGTAATTGGACTTTGGAGCACTTGATCTTTGTTGTCATCCACATCAATCACTTGTTTCGGCCTAATATCACCAATATCCATTTCTTTCATAGCACTGGTCAATTGCGTTCCTCTCACATCATCCAAGTTATTTTCCTCATCTTGAGAGCCATTTGTTTCATCAAACTCAACATCATGAACTTCCTCAAGTAAACCACTAGCCAAATTCCAAACTCTATAAGCTTTGCTAGTAGTGGAGTAACCAAGTAAGAATCCTTCATCACATTTCTTTTCAAACTTGCTCAATCTAGAGCCCTTCTTCAAGATGTAGCATTTGCAACCAAATACCCGAAAGTATGCAATGTTGGGCTTTCTTCCATTTAAGATCTCATATGGTGTCTTTTCTAGAAACTTGTGGCAATAGAGGCGGTTGCTATAGAAGCAAGCCGTGTTGATTGCTTCGGCCCAAAATGAATGACTCACATTATACTCATTTAACATTGATCTTGCCATATCAATCAAAGTTCTATTCTTTCTCTCAACTAGGCCATTAGATTGAGGTGTATACTTGGCGGAGAATTGATGTTTGATTCCAAGCTCATCACATAGCTCATCAATTCTTGTATTTCTAAACTCACTTCCATTGTCACTTCTCACTTTCTTGATTGTGGTCTCAAACTCATTTTGTACTCTCTTGATGAACTTCTTGAATATATCAAAAACATCACTTTTGTCCACAAGAAAGAATACCCATGTGTATCTAGTGAAATCATCCACAATCACAAAGCCATACTTGTTGCCACCAATGCTTGTGTATGTAGTTGGCCCAAATAGATCCATGTGCAACAACTCAAATGCCTTGGAAGTACTCATAATGCTCTTCAATGGATGAGTGTTACCCACTTGTTTTCCGGCTTGACATGCACTACGTAGCTTATCTTTCTCAAAAGTGACATCCTTCAAGCCTCTAACTAAGTCATGCTTCACTAACTTGTTCAATTGCTTCATGCCAACATGACCAAGTCTTCTATGCCATAACCAACCCATACTTGATTTGGTGAGCAAGCATGTTGAAAGTTGAGTGTCACTAGCATTGAAATCAACCAAGTATAGATTCTCATATCTAAAACCCTTGAAGATCAAATTGGAGCCATCAACACTAACTATCTCCACATCATCAACACCAAATATGCACTTGAAACCGAGATCACACAATTGAGCAACCGAGAGAAGATTGAAGTTTAACTTTTCAACTAGGAGCACATTGGAAATGCTATGATCATTTGAGATTGCAATCCTTCCAAGAGCCTTCACATCACCCTTGCTATTGTCACCAAATGTGATACTATCAATGCCACTATCATTTGATTTGAGAGAGTTGAACATTCTTGAATCACCGGTCATATGTTGAAAGCACCCACTATCAAGCACCCAATGCCTTCCTCCGGCCTTGTAATTTACCTACAAAATAAATTAATGTTTCTTAGGTACCCATACTTGTTTGGGTCCTTGGAGGTTAGTGACTAAGCTCTTTGGTACCCAAATAGCCTTCTTCTTTGGACCCACAATTGGTGTACCAACAAACCTAGCATGCACACCTTTCTCACCCTTGGTAAGTACATAACAAGAATCAAAAGGAATGTAATCCATTTTAGCATGAAACTTATTGTTGTTCTTGTTCATTTTATTACAATTAATCTCTAGGTGCCCAACTTACTTGCATCTATTGCAAAAACGACCATTGCTCTTCACAAAGCGAGACTTTGGAGTAGCAAAGGCCGCCTTGCCCTTTTTGGGAGTATAGCCCAAACCCTCTTTGTTAAGAGAGAACCTTTGGCTACCCAAGCATTTTAGCAAGCGGGCATCCCCACCATAGGCATTGCCTAATGCGCGGGTGAGATCATCCACCTCTCTCTTGAGAGTCTCATTCTCAACCACATGTGATGAATCACTAGTAGTAGAGGTAGAGTTGGTTGTGGTGGATGATGATGAGCTACATGAAGCATTAGTAGGACCAACAAATAAAGAATCATCAATAATATCACATGTTAGTCCAATATCACAAGTGACAATCACTTGCTCCTCCTTAGCTTCCTTCATGAGCTTCTCCAACTTGAGGTCCTTCTCCTTGATGAGCTTAAGTAGAGAGGAGTGGGCTTCCTTAAGCCTAGTGTGAGCAACTTCAAGGTCCTCGTGGTCTTCCTTTAGACACTCACGAGAGGCCTCTAGCTCATCAAAGGATTTCCTAAGAGCTTTAAGCTCTTGTTCAATTCCTTTGCACTCCTTACTCTTTTTGAGAGCAACAAGCTCCTCCATCAAGGCATCATTTTTATTGCTCTTGGCAATGAGCTCTTGCTCTAAGATTTTGCACTTCTTGGTTGTCCTCTTGTAGCCCTTGCTCATTTGATCTATTATGCCCAATAGATCATCCTTGGAGTAGTCCTCATCCTCCTCATCATCACTCCTATAACCATCACTAGCACAAGAATCATCATCACTATCATCATATTTTACCTTGGTAGGCTTGGCCATAAGGCATGTCGATGTAGTGTCGAAGATGGATGACTTGTTAGAGAGGGCGATGCTTGCAATGGCTCGCCGAGTGGTCCTCTCATCATCACTTGAGCTATCATCATCACTATCGGAGTTATCACTATCCCAAGTGACCACATAGCCACCACCCTTCTTCTTCTTGTTGATAGTGAAGCTCTTCTTCTCTTTCTTCTCCTTCTTGTCCTTCTTGTTCTTCTTCAACTTCAACTCCCCATCATGATATCTTTTGTCTTCATAGGGACACTTTGCCACTATATGATCGGGGCTATTGCAATTGTAGCAAAGCACCTCCTTTGCATTCATGAAGTCCCTTCTCTTTCTTGCACCATATCCTTTCTTCTTCATGAACCTCCCCATCTTATGCACTAGGAGGGCCATGGTCTCATCATCGAATGGATCATCATCATCGCTCTCCACCTTGCTCTTGCCCTTAGAAGATGAAGCCTTGAATGCAATGGGCTTCTCTTGCTTGACCTTGATCTCCTTCTTCTCATCTTCATCTTCATCATCATCATATTGAGCATCGGTCATGACATCTCCAAGCACTTGGTTTGGAGTTACTTTGTCCAAACCCTCTCTTTGGATCATCTTCCTCAAGATAGCAAACTTCTTAGGTAAGTTCATCAAGAACTTATGTGAGAAGTCCTTGTCCTTAACATCTTCTCCTAGGCTCTTGAGATCATTGACAATAACTTGTAGCCTATAGAACATCTCCGGTATGGACTCATCATCCTTCATCTTGAAGCTTGCAAACTTATCCTTGAGCATATAGAGCTTGGCACTCTTTACCGTTGAAGTGCCCTCATATGTTTCCTCTAATCTTGTCCATACTTCACTTGCCATCTCAAGATCCTTGATTTGCTCAAAGACCTTTGCATCAATCCCATTGTAGAGAGTGTTGAGAGCCATAGTGTTGCATTGGTTGTTGATGCGGTCATTGTTGGTGAGGTTGTCGGGATCAATGATAGCATAATCATGATGTGTCACCTCCCAAACCTTCTCATTGATAGAGCCAAGATATTGCTTCATCTTTCTTTTCCAATGATCAAAAGATGAGACACCATCAAAGAATAGAGGCTTGCCCCCGACATGGTTGAACACAACTTGAGCCATCTTACACCGAGGTTGTTAAGCCTTACAAACGGTGACCACGGCTCCGATATCACTTGAAAGGTCTTGATGGCTAGAGGGGGGTGAATAGCCTTTTTAAAAATTTCTACAAAGACAAGCTAAACAAGTTTATCAATACAACAAGTAGCGAGATACGAGTTTTGCTTAGCCTACGGGGTGTTTGCAAGCCACCTATCCAATTCACAATTCTAGTAAATTGGCACTCAACCGCACAAGTTAAACCGAGAAGGTAACTACAACTACAACTAGCAAGCTACACAAAAGAGCTACTCTAGCAAAGCAAACTAGCTAGCAAAGATAACTAAGAAAGTAAAGCGGAGTTGAGTTAGGAGGGTTTCACCGAGGGGCGAAGTATTGAGCCAACCAATATGATCAACAATGAATACCAAGACAACCGAACACCGGGATCAATCAATCACAATGTGAAAGTGATGACACAAGATTTATCCCGAGGTTCACGTGCTTGCCGGCACGCTAGTCCTCGTTGTGTCCCTCTTCACCACGTGGTTCGGTGGCTAATCGGTCTCACATCGAGCCTCTCAAAAGGCGCCACAAGAACCTACCAAATGGCAAAAGGTTGCAATGACACGAGTAATTTACTAATGTTGCCTTTGGCGCTTCGCCGAGGTAGGCACAAACCCCTCACAATCACCGGAGGTGGCCAAGAACAATCACCAACTCTTGCCAACGCCTCCAAGCTGCTCCAAGCCGTCTAGGTGGCGGCAACCACCAAGAGAAACAAGAATCCCGCAGCAAATCAACCACCAAGTGCCAACTAGATGCTATCTCACAATGCAAATGCACTTGGATCACTCAATCTCACTTCGAATATGCAAACAAGCAAGAGAGATGAGTGGGAGGGGAGTTGCTTAGCTCAAAGTGCTCACAAGTATGTCAAAAGTCCAAGAGTGAGAGCCTTGAGCCGGCCAACGAGTATTTATAGACGTACCCCTTCGAATATAGCCGTTAGGAACGAGATCCAGCTGAAATCGCGTTGACCGGACGCGCTGGTCCAATTGACCGGACGCGCTGGTCACGTAACGGCTAGTTTCGCGAAGCACTGACCGGACGCGCCGGTCGCAACGACCGGACGCGCCGGGCATGACCGGACGCACCGGTCCCGTAACGGACCGGACGCGCTGGTCAACACTGAGTCGCGCACAACGAAACAGTGACCGGACGCGCTGAAGAACTGACCGGACGCCACAGTGCCCGCGTCCGGTCGGAGTCCAGTAAGCTCCCTGGATGACCGGACGCGTCCGGTCGACTGTGACCGGACGCGCCTCGCGTCCGATCAAACAACTGAAACACGCGCAGACACTGGACACTGACCGGACGCGTCCGGTCACACGGAGACCGCGTCCGGTCCAGCGTCCGGTCACCACTGTGACCTCCGTTCGCTTTCCGTTCGATTTCCGACTTTCGGCGTAGTGGAAAAAAGTCGTTTCAACTCCTCGAAAACGCCTGAATCCCGCCTCGCAAGCTCGGCGGGAGGGAGAGAGGACCCCAAACCCTCTCTACCGCTCAAACTCCACCGCCTTCGCAAACGTGCTAACATCACCAAGTGACCATCACCATGTGCATGTGTGTTAGCATTTTCACAATCATTTTTCGAGGCGTTATTAGTGTTATCCAAATGCATATGACATGAAATGCACACCTAGAGGCACTTAGGAGTTCAATAGCCGTGTCATTCCCCTCTTTATAGTACGGCTATCTATCCTATAATGTAACCACACCCACTAGGTGTCTTGGTTACTAAAACACAACCCTTAAGCATATACCTTTGCCTTGATCACGTAGGGTTGCGTCCAAATCCAAGTGTGGCCATCATGATCACCATGTCCATCTTGCCACCAACCTTGGAATGTACTAATCCTCATATGCTACATACAACTTAAGCATAGGATTAGTACTTAGGTATTGTCACTAATTACCAACACCAAACATAGGACTTTCAACTCCTAATAAAAAAAATTGAACAATCCAATTATTTCTCTCAAATATTCAAGTGACTGATCAATTTAAACACATGTCTAAAATCACATGAAACTACAAAACAAACATAGTGAAAATTAGCTTGTTAGGAACCCATCCAAGATTGTTGCATACCGACGCCATGAGTGGAGTGAAATAAAAAAATGTAATTGAAATAAATAAATACATCATTTAAGTTATAGAAAAGTTTCTAAACCTGATAATACAAAATGGCAAGCTCTACTCCGGTATGGAATGAACTTATTATCTAATGATCAGGTCAATTGCATGATTATACATAACCCTACGGTGGAATAGATTTAATAATTCTTTTATTCCAGTTAGTAATGGGATCTTGAATTAACAAATATACCTAGTAGCTAAAAGAGGATATCTTGAGCAATTGTAAGAATGTGGTGTTTTATTTGCTCGCAATTCTTGTCTGATACTTAATAAAGCAAATCTTGGCTTTTGTTTCCCTTGCGACAGACTTGGGCGAGGAAGAACATGTCAAGTATTCGCCTTGGGATCATGCTTTTATTAGGCTCATTTTGGATGTACAATTCTACCATTTCAATTGGAAGGATGTTTGGCGTATTATAAGAGATCAAAGGATAGTAACTCATATCACTTGGAAACTTTGCATTATGATTAATGGTTGGTTTTGATATTATTTGTGGGCACATGCATCCAAAGTAGTTTAGTCTTATGGTTGTTCGTTATCAAATAAAGTATTTTTGTTCATTATTAAAGGATTCTTTTCAATAAAATCCTATGTAGGTTTTATCGTTCCCTCACCTTCTCCTTTAGGCCCTCTCTGCAATGCAAGATCTTTTCCATTTCTTGCATTTTCATGTAACCACGTGATTCCAGTGAAAGTCATACGTTCCAAAGGAGGCCTTAATGGTTAGGTTTGAATCCTGCAGTAGTATTTGCAAAAATTGTTTTCATGTGAATTTTCTAAATTTAACTTTACTGCTCTCTATTTATTGTTTTCTATTTTTTGAATGGATTTTTTTATATTTTATATATGTTTACTTCTGTTGTTTCAAAAGTTATGATTTCCAAATTCGAGTATGAGAAGGGACCGCGCGTGAGTCGTCTACTCGTTCGCTTCCGGGATGTGGCTGTGGAGACGGTTGGGAATTTGAGATGCTAACAAGCAAGGTTGGTGGGCTTCAGCTTCGGCTGCAGTCAAGACTATGTTTGTGACGAGTCATTTTTCTATCTGGTTGGATGAATGAAAATGGATGGGATGAGAGTGGTTGATTAATTATATCTATTATTTAAAAATAATAACAACTAATTAGACACTAATAAATATGTACTAATACTAATTTTGTCATGATAATCACTAAATCAAAATAAAATATGTTAATTAGCATCATTTTTTTTGACAACAACATAATTAATTAGCATCATTGATATCCTAATAGCACACGAAACATGCACTAGTCAATGTATTAGCACTTATCCAAATTAATCCTACCATCATAATTATTAAGTAATAATATAGCATACTAATAATCTTTAATTTATTTACTAATGATAAAGATTAAAAGACATGGATAAGCTAGTCCGCTAGATTTTTTCGGTCCAGAAAATCCAGCATTTAGAGGTATTATTCTCTATCCATGAATTTGCTTGTCACAGTGATCCACCGAGCCAAATACGGCATATCCACTATGAATATCAAGCAACCCAACGCACCCTTGATGGATGGGGTGCTAACTGCTACGTTCTGCCTCCTTTTTATCATTATTTTATGTTCTTTCTGTTTGCATCGGAGGTTAGCGAAAAAGTTGAGACTGAGCAAGGTCCCGACTCTGCCGGAAGTGGCTCGAGGCGGGCTGTCACCAATCGACGACGATTATGGTGGGACTGGCCCGCCCGCACTACGTCCCACGGCCCCCTTCCCAGGAGCTAAACTGATCCTACACTACACAGACGCATCATCTTGCACAAAGATTCATATCAGGACGGGGCACACCGCACACCTGGTCATCAAAGTACCAAACTTAGTATCACTGTACTCACATAGTCACATAGTCACATAGTCACTTAGTATCATTCAGGGTCTTTAGTTCAAAATATCACTGTACTCACATAGTCACATTCATTCAGGGTCTTTAGTTCATTAATCATTATCAACACTGAAACAGTAGTGTGCAGGTGCAGCAAGGCACCCGTACACATTCTTCGTTGAAATAGTCAAATCTCGTCTCAAACCTGTGAGCCCGGCGATATGATTTCCTTCTAGTACCTCTCGAGTGTCGAGTCGACGACTGGACCTCTGCTCGTCTTCCAGTACTATCACACAGAAGCAGTGCGTTTTATTATCTTTGAAACGATAGGTAAGCAATTCACAGCACTTGAAGGCAAGGAAAGTCCGGTCAGGAGTCGCTCCTGCTGGGCTTGTTGGAAGCAGGGATGACCTGCAATATGAAAAGTCAGTTAGGAAATCACAAGATGTAGCTTGATGCTGCCCAGATTGCTGATGTTTTGGTTTGGTAGCCATACCGTCTCAGAAGATGGTATCCAATCATTTGTTGCAGGATTGCTCGTGCAGCGGACAAGGCTGGCAGATGAGTAGCCGTTAGTCATCACGCTGAAGGCGCTGCCATTGGGTCTCTCCACTTTGATAAAGCCTGTACCAGTCTGCAAACAAATGTAACTGAGTTGAACATATCCACAGAACGATGCTACAGAGGGCAAACTGTGACGAAATTATACTACATAGAATGTAAACTAAATTGTCCACCGTTAGGACTGTCTAGATCAAGACAAAAAAATCATGCATATTGCCCAATATGATTGAAACCTCAAGCACCAAAAGAGGCCAAGATATTGAAACCTCTAAGTTCATAGTAAGTACCTAATGCTCATTTCTTTATTTTGTTCTTCTATGCAAGCAGCTGTAATTTAATTCCCCAATATGCAAGCAGCTGTATCATTTCGTTATCTCTGTTCCCCTAAAACCATACTAGTAGAACTTAAGCCAGAAAGAAATTTGATGACCAGGCGCTGAGATGTGTAAGGAAAGCAGATTGCAACTAATGTCCTTATCACTATTGGAAAAATAGGTGTTAAGGAACAATTGAACAAACACGTTGATAACTAGTATCCTTCAGTTCGAAGGTTCCAAAATTTTAATTATCTTTCTCATTAGTAAAACCATGCAACCCATGCATATTAAAAATAACCAATGTGGAGACTCCAGGTTTGACCCTTGGCTTACTATACTGCTTCTTGGTTTCACATACTGCATTTAACATTAAAAAAATGTTCTTTGCACTCCAATTCTGAAACTCTTCTGTCAATGTAATACTAGCCATGCTAGTGTTATTAATTTAAAAAGGCAATATTCAGAACCCATCAAATTTTGTGATTAACACACACTCCATGCATTCCAAATTCTAGTTCACTTTGGCTTTGTCCTAAGTCAAACTTCTCTAACTTTGATCGAGTTCACACAAAAATGCACCAACATCTATAACATCAAATTTGTTTCGTTAATTTTTGCTTGAAAAAAATGTTTTCATAGTGCATTTAATTCATTAATTGAATTTGTAGATGTTGAACATATTTTTTCTTAAAACTTTTGTCAGAGTCAGAGAAGTTTGACCTCAGACATTGGAGAAAGCCAAAGTGAAGTATAATTTAGAACAAAAGGAGTACTTTAATATGTTAAAGATAACCCTGATTTCCAGATCCATTTGACTAGCTAATCAATAGCACTTTCCAAGGAAACTGCTACTGACTCTACTAGCCAGCATGCTAAAAGAGGTCTGGAAGCACTACATTTACAGTCCCCTGGCTATCGCACTCATTTCTGCAAGCAAATTAAAAAATATTAGAACTTTTTCCAGTTAAAATTTTATGATCAATGTTTATCAAGGCTCATGTGAACGGACATCTATTTCTTGGAATCAGTTATGATTCGAGGATTAGAATCAAGAGTTCAAAAGCTAGCTCACACTAGACAGCAGATGTACAGTATTTTTTCTTAGAGATTTGACAGCAGATGTAATTAACATGACAAAACCAAAGAAAGGACAATAAGTAACTATGGATGGATTAGCCTAACAAGGATCCTGAAACAGAGAACTATAGCTTACACAAATCCTTAAACTTACAAACTTGGCCAACTTACTGGCCGCTGCCTGATAACAGCAGCATGGCGTATCTTTTTCTTAAGATAATGGAAAAAAAAAAAAGCTCTGCCATTTTGCATAATCCGATGCATATGCCGTAAATTCGTAATTACAACATCAATATTATGAGTAACAGGGAGAGAAACAAAAGTGGCAGGCATAGAGGGAAGAGTGCACACACAGGTACATTCAAATTCAAAGGTTACCGTGTGATGCTGCTTGTCGATGCCTATGAGCCCATCGTAGTACCGCGTCTCGACGAACTCCTCCCCGCCGTCCACATCCCCTCCTCCTCCGTCCAACACCAGCTTCTACACACACACGACATGGCATCACGCTCACACCGACCGACCGATTTTAACAGTCAAACACGAAGCAAAAAAAACTCGAGAACTACTGTGCTTGAAAAAAAAAACAGAGCTCTGACCTGGGGCTTCGCCTCGAGGTCGCGCAGCCTGCGGAGCTCCGGCAAGTCGTGGTCCCCGGCATCGACGGCGGCGGGCTCCGCTTGGGCGTCCTCCGACGGGTCGCTGCGCGGCGGCTTGGCCGGGCGCCTCGGCGCGACGCTGTCGAAGTAGCCCCGAACCTCGGCCTCCACCCGCGCCGCCTCCTCGGGTGGCAGGTGCGGGTCGCTGCGCGCCGGCCGCGTCGTCGCCATGGCGGCTTCTTCGCTTCCCTCCTCGGCTCTCGGCTTTGGCTCTGGCTCTGGCTCGGTCCAAGAGACCAAGAGGCAGGGTGTGGATTGGTGACCCGGTGGCGAACCAAAGCACCAAGACGACGCTCTGCACTCTCTATGGGCGGGCGACGCGCGCGGTTTGACGCGGAGGGCGGTTTTGCGGTGCGACTGACAGCGTAGGGACCAGGAGGGCAGGGCAGGTGGCGACGCCAACGTGCCGTGATGGTGGCGTTTGATTGCGAAAGCGAGAGGGTGGTGGATGGATTAGGTTATCCTGATGGGATCCGCCGCCGCTGTCGCCCAAATAAACTCGTGACTTGATTGATGGCGACGCTGCACGACGGATGGTTCTCGAGCTCGCGAGGTTGCGAGAGCCCATGCCATAGCACTAGGATCTGACAACTTGTTACTTGTAAATTACAGAGGCTGTGTTTAGTTGAGAAAAACTAGATGAAAAATTACTGTAGCACTTTTCGTTGTTATTTGATAAAATTTGTTCAACCATGGATTAATTAGACTCAAAAAATTCGTCTCGAACTTTACAGACAAACTATGCAATTAGTTATTTTTTTACCTATATTTAATGCTCCATGCATGCGTTTAAAGATTCGATGTGATGGGTGGAAGAGGAAATATTTTGGGTTTGCATGAAAAGTAAACAGGGCCAGAGTAAAACAAGGACCAACCAAGACATTTTTAGAATTGTGGAAGTTGGAATATGAAATTTTGTGGTTTGATTTTCGAGTCACTGTACTATGACTTCAGATATAACAATATAACATTTGTAATTAAAAACGTAAAATGCATATAAATTAAAAAATCCTTCTGCGGAGCCGCTACAGCTAGAGCAAGGCTTTGATTGTCCGCAGATAAAATTCTTGCAGGACCTCTCAAATAAAATTATTTTTGTTTCCCCTTTAAAAAATAAAATTATTTTTGTTTCCCTAAAAAAAGTATTTTGCAGGAAAGGACTCATTTATACTTCATACTAGATAAATGCCCGTACATTGCACGAATTAAAGAATTTTATGACAATGCTAGTATGAACGTGTTAAAAAAATCAATTTTTGAACTAGATATTCGAAATATCAATATTACAAATTTAGTTTTTTTGCACGGCTATAACTAAGAGGAGCAATTACGTTCTATTTGTATCCTCCGGCACACCTAAATTCCACATATTCTTAGCAGCATCCTAAGCATCAATAGTGAAGTAGTCCTTCCCATTCTCGTATTTTTGTTGGTAGCATCCTGCATATTTTTTTTGTTGTTAATATATATAAAGTTAGGGAATTGTTGACCATATGGATTAACTATGTATTGTTGAGAGAAATTACCTCGTTTATAGAGTTAGAACCTGTTTATAAACGATATTCTTCTTGAATACCCTATACCATTTGCCAGTTGCTTCTTCCTCTTTCCCTTGTTAATGTTCTTCTCAATAGCCGGTATGACCAAGATCCTAATGTTTGATATTGTCATGGCTCTTCATAGCGCTACACATAACTGGCTATGCGAGAATACCGGTTTCGGCAAGTACACAGATCCGGATTTTTTTTGAGACCGAGCTGGCATCGTTGCACTTTTATTTATAGCTGAAGAGGTATTTTCTTTGAGACCGATCATAAAAATTATATAAATGTTCAATCTAAATTTTTTTGTTCGTGTTCGAACAACGTTTTTTAAATTAAGAAAGAGATGAGAATTACCTGAGAGCTGGCGTAGAATTACCTAAGAGATGGCGTGAGGCGACACTTTTATTTATAGCCAATCCGGATTTTTTTGAGACCGAGCTGGTGTCATAGCACTTCTATTTATAGCTGAAGAGGTATTTTCTTTGAGACCGATTCAGATTTTTTTAGAGCATCTCCAAGAGATTAGCCAAAAGAATTAGCTAAATTTACTAATTTAGGTACTTTGTAATTTAGGTACTTTGTAAAATAGATCTCACAAAAAAAAAACTAGGCTGCTCCAACAGACTCTCTAAAAATTGAAGTCTCCGTATTTATAAGTGCCACGACAATAGAATTTTTCGGATCAGAGAGGCTTTCAGAGCCGTGTACGACTTCTGCTAGTCTGGCTTTTGGTGCCGCCACCGGTCAATGTTGCCGCCGGTCGCCGAACAAAGCATGCAGAGGGCAGCCGTCCACCGGCCAGAAAGCATGCAGGGCCAGCCGTGGATACGTCCAGCCTAGAGTTCGAGCTGCTCAGCGGTGTTCACGGTGGGAAGACGCAAGAAAAAAGAAACAATCTTCAGTATCCCTGCCGGCGTGGGCTTGTGGTGGCGGGAGGGAAGGCGTGCGCGTGAAATGGCCGCGTGGTCGCGTGGATGGCGAGCGACGATGACTCGCGAATTCTACCGAGCGAGAACACCGGGAAAGGTAAAAAGGAAAACGAGAAACAGAGTCCTTTGGACCCGATTTGTAGCCTCCAATCGCTAAATCGGACTTTGCGGCAGGGTACGGCGAGGCTGTTAGAGGTGCTCTTAGATTGATCTGGCTCCGTATTGCACCAATTATTTGCATGTGGGCATGCAAACCGACCCAGATTTTTTTGTGGACGTGGGGAGACAGCTCACGCCTGTGGTAAACCGATCCGGATTTAGCCTTGGGGGCGGACGCGCAAACGAAAGATTGTGGACGAAACCTCCTTTTGTTTTTCACTAGGCTAATAGATTATCAGTGGCGGAGCTCGATGGTGAAACCAGAGAGGGCCATCAGCACTAATTTCTTCCTTAATATGCATACTTATTAATTTTAATCACCAGTTTAATAACTACTTAATAGAATTTTCAATTAGCAAGGAGGGGCCATGGCCCTCTTTGGCATGCATGTAGCTCCGCCCGTGGATTATACACAAAATTCGTCCCCAAATTTTTATTTTTGAATCAGGATGACGATTATTATCCGCTATTCCTATATGAAACGTGCATAGTTCAGTTGGGCTCAGGGAGAAAAAATAACAAAGGAATTCTTTTTCCCAAAAAGAGGCCTCGTACGGTGTGCGCGGCATCAGCAACCCGTGGCGAACTGGGCCCATGTCATGGCATGGACTTGGGGTCTTGGACTCTTCGTTGGGAACTTGGGCGAGCAGGCACCATCCAAACCACCTCGACCTCGTATGGGTGGCGCTCCCTCTGCTTCAGCTCGGACACTATAGTTTTATCATTTGTGGAACAATAATGATGTGGTGAGAGCGTCCGTCAGTCCGGACGCACCTCCCTAGGCCTGTGCAGCTACCCAGCCTGCTCCCTCATGGCCCATCTATAAAAATGAACGACGCATTTCTCTTCCTTCAAGCCGACTCCGCTCATCTCCATCGTGTGCGCCCAGTCCTCTCCATCCCGTGTGTCGCTCGCTCCCTCCATGGCTGGTAGCGGCCCGCTCCTCTCCATCGCATGCGCCACCAGCTCCCTCCTTGGCCGTTAGCGGTGCCCTCACCCACCCCGGCGTCCTTCTCCCCCATCGCGGCATCCTCCTCTCCTATCTCGGTGGCTCTTTCTTCCACACCGGCGGCTCCTTCACCCACCCCAGCGTCCTCCTCCCCCCTCTCTCCCCCCTATGTTGCAATTGTATGTTTCAATTGTTTGAGACATTTCAGAGGTATGTTGCAGTTGAATCATATGAATGTTGCAAAAGTAGATCGGGGGATGTTGCAATTGTTTTCAGAGGCATGTTGCAAGCATATGTTTCGGGTGTTTCAGATGTTTTCAGAGGCATGTTGCAAGCGTATGTTTCGAGTGTTACAGATGTTTTCAGAGGTATATTTTATCTGTGTTTTCCGGACGAATGCTGCAAGTGTGTTTATCTGGATGTTGCATATGTTTCACACATACGTTGCATGTGTTTTATTTGGATGTTGCGTATGGTTGCAATGGTTTTCAATTGTGTTTTAGGTGGTTTTTAAAGTGTTTCAGAAGCATGTTTCAATTGTTTCAACTGCCTTCAGACGTATGTTGCAACTGTTGTATTTGGATGTTTCAAAAGTAGATTGGGTGCTGCATCTCTCCTCCCCACCTTCTGCTGCATCATCTCTCCCAGAGCCGGCAGGGCATCCATACGACACTGCGGTCTGGTCCTTCTGAATCGGAGGCGCTGCGTGCCCTTCCCTTCCCCTATTGTCGCTTGGGCGGCACGGGCCCCGCGTGCAGCACGAAATGGGCGCAACGCTGCAGGGGCTGTGGTGAGGGCGCAACAGAGGGCTTACAGAGGGAGCGAGCCTGAGATAGCAGCGCGGTGGCGGGATGGGGGTGTGGAGGAGATAGGATGTAGATGGGGATGCGCGCATGCTTGCTGGCACGGTTTCCGTGCATGGGTGCCGGAGCGTCCGGGCGCTATGCGTACCATAAAACTGTATGAAACCAATGAACAATTATGCATTTACGCTGAAGCTGACACTTTACCTGAACTGTTTGGTAGCGCTTATGATTCAAAGGAATTAAGGAAACAAGGACGCTTGACGGCATTACGGTAACCTCACGGTTCAGAGATTCTCTAAGCTACCTGTAACCTGTATTCATGAATCATGAGAGCAATACTTGATTAATTGTATCAGCTGCGCAAAGACGTCTGAAGATGCCGGTTATACCAAGTTCAAACCAGCACAGATGACAGATACATGTCATGTCTACAAGACATTAGCCCATGGCACCAAATGGATCACATACTCCTCTGTGTACATGAGAAGATGCCGGTAGGTGCAAGGTAGAAACCAGGACGGATGTATGTCATGTCTACATGACACCTCCACTCCATTGGTACCGATCAGGAATTAAACTGGCTATTCATCAACCCCGCCGTGATCCATCATTCCCGAATGAACGTCGCTGTGCTCTGATAGCAACATCCAATGACAAGTCAGAGACGGGAACCTAGACGCTCGATCAGAAGCCGGCCAAAACCTAGACGCTCCGCCTCCGTGCTCCGCTCAAATCATGCATGTTTGCAGTTGGCTGGCTGGCGAAATGCCGTGGGCCGTGGCATGTCGCGGTCGTGCCGTGCGTGCTAACACACCAAGCGGTCTCTAACGACGGAAAACATCTATGCAACCTTTCGGTTCAGACAGTCCATGCCTCGGCATGTCCGGCTGAGCGCGGAAACTGGAAAGGCATCATCCGGCATGGCGTGGTCCTGGCTGATGCATGCTGCTGCATAGTGGAATGGATTCCTGCTGAAATCACCTCATCATTCTACCATACCAATCATGGATGGCAGGGCGCGCGGATCACAAGATTGCATTGGCCGGCCGGTCCCTCACCATCTACGCGAACCGACGCGTACTACGGAGTATGGAGTATGGACCGGAGACCGGACGCGCGCATGATCCAACTGGGGGCAGGAAAAGCCCGCGTCGACCAAGAGTTTGCTGGACAGTAGTGGTGGTGTCTTTCTCGCTGGCAATTAAGCTCGCTGAATTATTATTCAGGCGCCAGCCGCCGTGTTGATGCATACTCCACTGATGCGCGCTTCAGTGATGCTAATGCATGGCAAGTGAGATCAATTCGTTGCCCAGGAGCAGTCTGGCTCTGAGCTCAGAGTAATGTGAGCAGATGTCAACATCAGGGGGGCATCAGGCATGTATGAGATGAGATCCTCAGCGATCCGCTAACGCTCTTTTGCGTGATCATTCCTTGTCGCACTCATCTGATGTGATCAATCGAACACAGTTGACGCGAACACATCGAGGAGCTTTTCTACTCTCACCTCTAGTACGTGGCTGCGATCGAAAGCCGTGTTATTAGAAAATAGTAATGCCACGCATTAGAATTATACAGTAGTATCATTTTATTTAGGAGCCATGGATGCCATTTTACAGGCTCAAACTTCACGTTTGAGCCTGTAAAGTAAACCGTGAAATTCAAAGTCGTTTTTGTCAAAGTTAGTGCATCGCACATCTCTGCATGACACGAGTAAGGCACCACACCAACTGCTACTTACTGCGTCCATTTTGTTTGATTAATTGATAATCTTGTTTGAGAGGCCGGCTAGACGCCCAGAGTGAGCCGCCGTGGTGCATTGCACACTAGGCAAAGTGTGTCTTTCCTGGCGAGCGTGTTTTTTTTTTCCTTTGCTTTCTTTTTCACGAAGGGTGGTGGGTGTGTATCAGGGCTTATAAATAAACTGAAGAAAAGGGAGAGAGAACCAGAGATGCACTTTGCGTCGTGCTCGTGGCCTGCTTTAGCTGCCGCACGCCACCCGTGTGGCCGGAAACCGACCTGTGGCCCGACAGAGAGCGACCCCCACGGTACTCTAGCCTTGACCAGACCCAGAACCCGCCACCTCACCAGTTTCTCCATTTGGGGTAGGTATCTCACCACTAGGCTCTAATAAGATTCCACCATGCGACTGTGGCTGTATAGCTTGCTTAATTAGTATGAAAAGTTATGATCGGGACGCAAAGACCTCTTTGAAACATAGAATTCATAGAGAAATTTTGTAGGATCGTAAGTTTATTGGAATTTTATCTTTGTGATCCTTTGAAACAAAGGATTAACCATCCTGAATTCCTACAAAATTATTATAAAAATGGCTTAAACCATAGGAATTTTGGAGGCTCAATTCATAGACGAGGTTTGTTTGAATGGTTGGAGTCTTACGTGATTAATTTTTGCGATAACTAAAATAAGAACGCATACATATATGTGTGCTTATTTTTGTGTCCCTACTACAAAATTTAGCTAGAAAACATCTTCTAAGCGTGCCTTCAACAACCTTTTGCATTATATAATATTCTCTCCGTTTCAAATTACAAGTCGCTTTTATTTTTTTGGTACATCCACTTTACTGTGTACATACTTATATCTAGATACATAGCAAAATGAGTGTAAAAAAAAATTAAAGCGGCTTATAATTTAGAATTGAGGGAGTTAAATTTATAATTACGTCTATTTTATAATAAGTAAGATCAAAACATAATAGTTTAGACTTGTATACTGTGTACGATGATCAATTACTATGTGTCAAACTTCCCGTTCGATCGTCCATCGAGATCGAGTTGGCGCTATTAATGCAAGCTTTCAGGCCCCATATACTGGTACTCTGCCTCTCACGCCAACCTCCCCGAATCAACGAAGCTGCAGGTTGTGACCCTGCACCGCGGGAAACCATGCCATTGTCATGTGTGAACACGAGCCTCAGAGATTGAGGATGCGTTTGGTAACATGGATTGTTCTGTATTCTAGGCCGGAACCAGAGAATCCGTGCCAAACGGTGAAACCTTGAAACGTTTCAACATAGAAACGTTTCTGCATTCATGCCCGCAAACGTGAAACGGCCAAAATATAGGCCCGTTCGGCTGTGCTGATAAGCCGGCTGAAAAATACTGTTGGCTGATTTGTTGTGAGAGAAAAATATTGTTCCAGTTGAAAAACACAAGCTGAAAAGTACAGATTATAAGCCGGATGAACAGGGCCTATATTTCGCTTCAGTTTCTCTTATCTCTCTTATAGCTAGTAATTTTATTTTTGACTTATAATCAGGTTTATTGCAATAAATTAAAATAGGTTGTATTTAAGTTATTCTTTGCTCATAAAATTTTTAGATTTTTTTCAAGCATATTTTTATTTATATGAACTTTTAGAAAAAAATATTTTTTTTCTTATGAATCATAATGCTGCCTACTAACCAGACGGTTTCACGGACGGATTCTAATTTATCATCCGAAACATTTCTTCGAAGAATCTAAATCCGAAACGTTTCTACGAGAATCAGGATCCATACCAAATGCACTTGATTCTACTCCATACTAAATAATCCTTTTTTGACAAATTGTTTTTTCACAAATATGAGCCGATCACTCGTTAGGTTTTATATAGGCTAGGCACACACGCATTTAATATGTACAAATTCTAATGAATCCTAATAAAGGCTAGAAGGCCCATTTAGCTAATGTTCTTTTGTAGCCGCCTAGTTGATGGAAGGTGGAACACTGGAACGTGTGATAACTGAGTACCATATTGTTAGTTAACATATAAAGATTGATTTTTTTTCTGCATATATATATATATATATATATATATATATATATATATATATATATATATATATATATATATATATATACACCAATTCCTCTTAGGAAAGCTGTAAAAAAACTAAATTAAAGGGGAACCTCTAGGAAGGAAGGAATCTCTACGACTACGATAATTAAGTATATTTTTTTTCTCCTCGGTGTTGTGTCAGTTCTTAGTCTACTCTATCCTTGTGATCCTATATCGTGTCATGCATGAATCATCTTTGCACCAAGTTGCTCACTACATCAAAGATTGACATCCAAGGTTTTCTGTGCTGGCAGGGTGCCCGGCACTCTCTCCTTAATTAATGAAATACAAAAAGATATCCACAAGGCTTGATTGGAGTAACAACAATGTCCGTGCTATTTTTTTCTCGAATATGCAAAAGATTTATGTATCATTATATTTAAGAAGAAGAGTTCAACCATACAAATAATGTGCTTCTGACAAGCACCTAGGAGGTCTTACAGTCGTAGGCTCGACCGTTATAGCAAACAGTTTAAAACTTCAATATTACATAAATGGTCTACGACCGTGCTAAGAACAGCGCTCCGACCTATGAGTGCGTCGCTGCTACTGGCTGCAACCTGAGTAACAACGATATGTCCGTGCTATTGATACCGATCTCGCTCAAAGGTATCGTGTCATCAATTATTTTGTTTATTTGTTTCTATAAAAAAAAACTACTCTAGCATGCTTAATTTGTTCAAGTATGCACGAACATATGTTACTGCATATTTATATTTTTGAAATTAGTTTTGCGACCCCATAATATTCCGACATCACATTTGTCGGGCATCAACCGGTCGGTGAGCTGGAGCGGTTCGAGTTCGATGGATCAGACAGAACAAACGATGGCGGCGCGGCGCCGTACGTGACGCCGTGACGGCGAGGATACCAGCGGCGCAACCCAGTGAATATGTGTAACACCCTCGGTGTTACCGCGTCAAACAAGTCACTAAATATTTCATAAGCATCATGTTTATGTATTATTACATGTGATCACTTATGTAAATAAGATCTTGCAACTTAAAACAATCAATGAAAATGTCAAAAAAGAAAAGCATACGATTTTGTGTTTGATATCAAGTAGAGGTATAAACTAATTTTTATTGAACGAAAATGCTAATAGAAATGTTGAATGAAATCTAAAGTTTGTGAATTAATTCGGAGAGATTTGGGTGTCTGATCTTTTAATTCTAGCTTGGTTGATTGTTCGGTGCGGGCGGGTTTTGTGGTGTATTGTCGTCAGTCGATACTTATAGGTGGTTGTATATACGTGTATGTATTTGCTAGTTAACTAATTTAGTAAACAAATAAAAATATATAGAGAGAGCTATATATACACACTCATATATTTGTTTCGATAAGCATTCTTCCGATATATAATATATATATATAAACATACAATGGATATATGTATACTAGTATGTAGATTATTAGCAAAGAAATAATGACACGTTTCTAATTACTTCATCAGTCTAAATTGTATTTTTTTTTGCTGTGATTTATATACGAAATATATTGCACATGGAAAAATTATTTGAACACTAGATTAACTAATTATTCCTAATCTCTCCCTATCCTTACTTGCTTACATGTGAGTCCATTCAACACTTGGACCATGAAAAGAAAATTTGCTCTCACCTAATCTGTATTAGTGTCATAGTAATAGTACTAGTATGCTTAGAATTGAATATCTCCAGTAGATAGTGGTCAACAGACCAACACACACGCACACTACACATTCATGCATGCATTCACTTCGGCGCCTGTGCCCGCTGCATGCACCGCATGCTACGCCGGTGACCCGCTTGCACAGCTGCTTGCATGTAATTATTTTTGACCGAGAGAAGAGAGGACAGTGCATGCATGGAGCAAGAAACACGTCGGTAACTTCTCTTGGTCTTGGTCGTGAGGGAAATTTATTACTACACCACTGTTTTCTCCCTTGCTAGCTATGCGAGTGTCTGAGCGAGGTGCGTCAAGTATATGCCTCCCAAGTCAAGGCCGGCTGAAATGTCTGAGCGTTTAATAAATGCCTGAGCGCTTAGTCTCGATTGTTGACGGGAGCATCAACAGCCGAGCTTGACCGATTGACTAGCGCCTGCGGCAACTCGTAGAAACTCGCGTGCCACCTTTAATGACAAGCTATAGAACAGGGCTGAGCACATAAGATTAGAGGACACGATTCTTACGTTTCCACGGAGAAGGAAGAGGATATAACATGCTTTGGAAGAAGATTGACTTTCTTATGTGAAATCAATGGCATGTCCTTTTGCCTTACTACACCAGCTACACTTTAGTACTTAATAATTCTACCAGGACAACTGGAAGTTACCATGTCTTGCTAAATTGCACTCTGCTCAAGTCTCCGTGCTACTGTGCCCTGATTATTTTGCACCATAACTCACGTCTTGGGGTTGGGTGTAGCACAAGACAGCAACAACAGGGTGTGAATACAACCAGCAGGTCAGTGAAAAATTACCACGCTGTTTTCTGCTTTTGACATGTTCCACTCCCTTCACGAGCGAACGACCGAGCTTAACTGACGATGAGAGCGTATCCCTTCCTCTATTTTTACCACGCCTCTGCAGCCTACTCCTATATAGATATAGCCAAGCCAAGCCACCCAACAAGTACTTGCAGCGTTGCATTCTCTGGGAATAAGTTATTAGTGTGCGTTACGGCACTCTCCGTGCCACCGAGCTCCTTCCGCCACCGCGACCCTGCCGCTCGGCCATCTCTGCGCCACACCGAGCGCGCCACCGCCTCCACGTCCTCGAGGTGCTATGCGCGTCAGCCCGCGAGCTCCTCTATTTCGTAGGTGAGTTCGACAGGGAGGAAGTTTTGGTGTAAAAGGAAAAGCGTACAGGGGGTTATGTATGAATTAGTTTATGCTTATCTGTGGCGATCCTGAGATATATTAAAATATTTGGAAATACTTAATATTATTATAATAATATTTGTAGGGATTGTTGTGGCAAATCAGTGATAGTTGTAGCTCTAAAATTTTTATGGTAGCTTCCCAGCATTATTAGATGCTCTCTGTAATTTTTATAGCATCTGAATAGCTAATTTATTAAGGTAGCTAACATACTCTGATGGAAAGCATATTAAATTAGTTAAGAATTTAGTTGCGAAATTGTTCTTGTTAATGAAATGATATTCGGTGGCTATGTGATCAGTAGAGCTAGTTTGTTAGCATGATAAGCGTGTTCTTATTTTAAGAGTTGTTGTTGCCTGATTTCGGAATTGTTGCATCATCATTTCATGCATATAGTGAACGAATTGGCGGAGACCGTGACTGTCGGCGATCAGGAGTACGAGGAGATCGTCGAGGAATACGAGGAGGAGATCCTTGTACCGGAGGAGGTCCAGGAGCCACTACTGACTGACCTTGCTGACACTGCGCCTGCCCAAGGCAAGCCCCGGTGCATAACCCTTATTTTGCAAATCATTATATATATGTGTGCATTTACGCTGCAGGAGTTTTATGATATCCACATGCATATATATATTTATCCATGAGTCTTACTAGTACAGGATCGTGTAGCTGCTTTGCTTAGGTTTATCGGTAGCGTGAGTAACCTGTCGTTACGCACAATAGGTGGTTATTATTATTATTATTACACTAATGATGAAATGATGGAAAAGAAATGGTGACCGGACAGAGATATGGTATGGGTATTGGTGGGTGTAACAGGTTGTGTCCCGCGGCCACGGGGCATAGCTTGGTTGCACTATTTCCCTGTCCGTGTCGATTAAGGACCGTTCGTTGCACTGGATCCCCAGTCAAGTCACAGATCTCCTTATCCTAAGCATATACTAGCGGATGGGGGCTAGGAAGACTTGTTACTCTCTTGTCATGGGCTCCGGCTCTTTCCGGATCGACTGATTGGAGGCGGGGATAGGTGAAGGTCTTAGCACCGTATTGAGGCTGGGCCTCAAGTACGGGAGCTAGGAGTCCAAGTTTGGACGGAGACCTGGAAACCTATGACAGGAGGGGAACGGGTTAGTCTTGCCTGTGCCTGGGGTACAAGCGAGGCGTGTGTTTTTCGGGGTACCCAGCTGGGCTACATTGATTCGCGAATCGCCGTTTCTACGTGACGGTACGGCTTGACTGCACTCTGGCACTGTAGTAAGAACTGGCATATGAAAGATGGGAAAAATGATTCTGATTGCTCAACCCTTACTTGATGATAGAATAGGTGCTTACATAGCAGGTTGGATAATGAATTTAACATGGCTGCTAATAATTTAATGAAATAAGAACTCACTCTTAGTATTGCTTTCCGCAAACAAGAACCCACAAGCCATAAAGGCTATCATAATCCTTGAGAGTCGAGAAATATATTCCCAGTCGGGTAAGTCTTGCGAGTACATTGTGTACTCAGGGTTTATTTACCCTTGTTGCAGGTGCTGCTTGAGAAGCTAACTGTTGTGTGGAGGATTCTTCTGGTGGGCACAGACGGATCCTTATATCGTTTCGTTAGATGTTATTTTATTCCGCTGTTTAATTTATCGCACTCTGAACTTTGGTACTGTAATAAAGAATTTCTGAGACTCTTTGTTGTATGAAATGGATTAAGTATTGTAAGCTTGTACTCATTATTGGATCCTGGGTGTAAAATTGTGGAACGCTTCGAGTTCTCCCGTTGGGTGTGCTCGATAGAACTGCTTGACTTGGCTCACTTTTGGGGTGCTTAGTGTCTAGTGGAAGACAGCGCCTCTAAAAGTGTGTTAATTCAGGCGGTTCTGCCACAGTTGGTACCAGAGCTAATAATGAGTTCACGAGCTTAATCAACTTTTCAAAAACTTAAAACTTTGACCAACAAAAGCTTTGTGAAAAATAAGATGCGGTAAAATCTACGTAAATAAGTATAAGCCCTAACAATATGGTCTATCTAGGATAGTGGCACTGGTTTTATCTAACCATTTTCTACAGGTACACTAACTTACGCTACGTAAGAAAGCGCTAGTGTTCGGAAAGGAGTGTACGATGTGCCAAAAATTTAAATGAGTGCCGCTATATTCCGGCTTGAGTGAACGCATAGGCCGATGCATGCATCATAAGAAGAAACTCTGTTAAGCTAAACCCCCTTCACGTATAATTTCTAGATAGTTAAGATGATAGGGTAATAAATAAAAAGAAATGCTTCGATCCTTAATAAAAGCCTTATCAATTCTCTAAGTCTCTTGTTCCTAGTCTGGAGGTTCCCTAATGGTTGGCTCCTATCTGGTCGCAGATGGATCTGAGGTCTCGTCAGGTGGGCACTGGGTCTGGTCGTGGGAGCACCAATGCCGGAGTGGGCCGTGGCCTTGGTGAAGGTCATGGTGAAAGTGGTCGCGACAATGGCAACAACAATGCCAATGGACAGAGCCGTGAGGCCCCAGTCTTGGGTCCTCCTTCCCCGCCACCACCACCGCCACCTCCGATGACTCCTGCGGAGATGATGGCGGAGATGTTAGCTTCACGTCAGGAGACAGCCCGTGCCTTGGAGATGATGGCACAGGCTCTTGGTGGCTTCGTCCGTGGAGGCCACGATGGCAACGGCGGAAACGGGGGTGGCGCCCGTGGTCTTGAGAGGCCCTGTTCTTATCAGGACTTCTTGAAGACCAACCCACCCACGTTCACGCCAACTGCAGAGCCTCTGGACGCAGGGCATTGGCTTCGTGTGCTGGAACAGAAGTTTCTGTTGCTCACGGTGACCGATGAGCAGAGGGTGCGCTTTGCTGCACAACAGCTTTTGGGATCTGCTAGCGCATGGTGGGATACTTTCAATGCCATGCAGCCGGAGGGTCATCCTGTGACTTGGCAGGAGTTCACCACTGCCTTCCGAGAGTACTACATTCCTGCGGGTGTTCTGAATAGGAAGCTCTCAGAGTTCTTGGACCTAAAGCAGGGGAGTATGTCTGTAATGGAGTATGTCAATAAATTCAACCATCTGGCACAGTATGCCGGGACTCATGTTGACACAGATGAGAAGAAAAGGGACCATTTCTATTGCGGCCTCTCTTGTATTTTGCAGAAAGAGCTTTATACTGGGAACTATCAGACCTTTGGTACTCTGATGAATGCTGCCATTGCTATGGAAGGACTGCAGCGTGACACTCAGGCTAAGTGGAAGCGCAAGCGGGGAATCTCTAGGTCTTCTAGTCACCCGCAGTCACAGAAGACGCAAGTTGTCAAGAGGATGTCCTACCATCCCCCAGGTGGACAGCCATCTCGGTAGCCTCAGCAGACTCGGCAAAAACCGCCGACTCAGTACTGTGCGCCTACTCAGCAGGTGCAGCAGCCCCAGGGACCGCAGTTTTCGCCTCGTCAGGGGCAGATGATCAAGTCTACTGCTTGTTTCAAGTGTGGCAAGGAGGGTCACTTTGCTCGGGAGTGTCTCGAGAATCAGGTGGCTCAGCCTTCCCAGCCGTCTGCCAACTCTCGCTTGATCAAGAGGACGATTATTAAGAAGAAGGTGCCAGTGAGTCGCTCGGGACAGGTTAACTACACCGAGGCTAAGGAGATCCTACAGAATGAGCCTGTGATGGCTGGTATGTTTACCATTGACTCCCACCCAGCATTTGTGTTATTTGATTATGGAGCATCGCATTCATTCATGAGCACGGGGTTTGCAGAAAGGCACAATATATCTCTTATGGCTATTCCTTTTGCCTATAAAATTAGCACTCCGGGTGCGCAGATGTGCATAAATACCCGGACGGACACAGTCAGCTTAGTGTTGGCCACTCACACTTACCGTCTCCAGTTCATGTTGCTACCTGGACAGGGCATTGATGCAATCCTGGGCATGAATTGGTTGAAGGTTTATGGGGTAGTCTTGGACCTTAAGAGGAGAGTTGTTGAGTTACGACTTCCTTCTTCTGAGGATAGGATGTCTCTCCGTATCTCTCCAAATTCTGCTTCACCAGTCGCCGCTAATGTTGAAGCTTCTCCTGATCTTGCCTCTATTCCTGTGGTCTGTGAGTTTCCTGATGTCTTCCCTGAAGATTTGCCTGGGTTACCACCAGATAGAGATGTGGAGTTTATCATAGAGTTAGAGCCTGGCACTGCTCCTATTTCACGGCGTCCTTACCGTATGGCTCCACCAGAATTAGCAGAAATGAAGAAGCAATTAGAGGAATTGCTGAAAAAGGGGTTTATCCGTCCTAGTTCTTCTCCATGGGGTTGTCCAGCCATTTTTGTGAAGAAGAAGGACGACACTCTGCGGATGTATGTGGATTATCGCCCTCTCAATGCGGTAACCATCAAGAATAAGTACCCTTTGCCTCACATTGATGCTTTGTTTGATCAGTTGGCTGGTGCTAGAGTGTTTTCCAAAATTGATCTTCGTTCTGGGTATCACCAAATAAAAATCCGGCCCCAAGATATACCAAAGACAGCTTTCTCTACTAGGTATGGGCTTTATGAGTACCTAGTCATGTCTTTTGGTCTCACCAATGCTCCTGCATTTTTCATGTACCTCATGAACTCAGTCTCTATGCCGGAGTTAGACAAGTTTGTAGTGGTGTTCATTGATGATATTTTGATATATTCCAAGAATGAAGAAGAACATGCACAACACCTTCGCACAGTCCTGAACCGACTGCGGGAGCACAAGCTGTATGCCAAGTTCAGCAAGTGCGAGTTTTGGTTGGATAGAGTGCAATTTTTGGGACATGTTCTAACCCCTGAAGGTGTATCGGTTGATCCTAGTAAGGTGTAGGATGTGCTAAGTTGGAAATCTCCTGAATCAGTGCATCAGATCCGTCAGTTTCTTGGTCTTGCTGGGTACTATCGGCACTTCATTCCAGATTTCTCCAAGATAGCTCAGCCTATGACTAAGTTGCTTCAGAAAGACTCCAAGTTTGTGTGGAGTCCAGCCTGTGAGAAAGCTTTCCAAGCTTTGAAGAACTTTCTTACCTCTGCTCCTATTCTGGCCCAACCGGATATTGACAGGCCATTTGATGTGTATTGTGATGCCTCTAAGATAGGACTTGGTTGTGTGCTTATGCAAGAGGGACGGGTGATAGCTTATGCTTCCCATCAACTGAAAAAGCATGAAGTGAATTATCCCACCCATGATTTAGAGCTTGTTGCAGTTGTGCATGCTCTAAAGATATGGAGACACTATCTGTTGGGAAACAAGGTGCATATTTTTACTGATCACAAGAGCCTCAAGTATATTTTCACTCAACCCGAGTTAAATATGAGGCAAAAGAGATGGCTTGAGTTAATCAAGGATTACAATCTGGAAGTCCATTATCATCCTGGAAAAGCTAATGTGGTGGCTGATGCGTTGAGTCGAAGGTCACACCAGGATGATGAAGAGTCCTTGCCTCTCTCTAACTCTGCAGTTTTAGCTCACATTGCTCTAGTCTTAGATTTGTTGGAACAAATTGTTATTGAGCAAAGGCAGGATGCTTTGGAGATTCCTCATATCAAAAAGTTGATTGATGAAGGACGTGGTCCCCATTTCAGCATTGATGAACAAGGTGTGGTGAGGTACAAGAACCGTTTGGTGGTTCCTAGAAGTGATGAGCTTAGAAGAAAGATTTTGGGGGAAGCCCATAGTTCCAGGCTATCCATTCATACGGGAAGTAACAAGATGTACCATGATTTGCGCCACTTGTATTGGTGGTCAAATATGAAGCAGGATATCACTAAGTATATTGCAGAATGTGATATTTGTGGAAGGGTGAAGGCAGACCATATGCGTACGCTTGGTTTACTACAGCCTTTGCCAATCCCAGTTTGGAAATGGGAGGATATTTCTATGGATTTTATTATAGGATTGCCTCGCACAGTAAAAGGACATGATTCTATTTGGGTTATTGTGGATCGCCTTACCAAGTCCGCCCATTTTCTTCCTGTGGATGGAAGGTATACAGCCATGCAATATGCTAAGTTGTATTTTGATCGCATTGTAACTCTCCATGGAGTCCCTCTTACTATTGTTTCTGATCGTGGATCAGTCTTTATGTCCTGCTTTTGGACTCAACTCCAGAAATGCCTTGGAACTAGTCTTCTCAGAAGTTCAGCTTATCATCCGCAGACCGACGGCCAGACAGAAAGAGTCAATCAAGTGCTGGAAGATATGTTGAGAGCTTGTGTCATTTCTTTCCCAGAGAAGTGGGATGAGTGCTTGAGATTGGCTGAGTTTTCTTACAACAATAGTTATCAAGAAAGCATTCGAATGGCACCTTTGGAGGCTTTGTATAGCAAGAAGTGTAGGACACCGCTCAACTAGGTTGAAGTAGGAGACCGTGGTTACTTCGGGCCTGACTTTATCCTTGAAGCAAGAGAGAAAGTCGGAATTATTCGGAGTCATTTGAAGGCGGCTCAAAACCGTCAGAAAACCTATGCGGATAAGAGAAGAAGGCCTTTGCAATTTGAAGTGGGTGATTATGTGTATCTTAAAATGTCTCCCATGAAAGGTGTGCATAGATTTGGTGTCCGTGGAAAATTAGCTCCTCGCTATGTTGAGCCTTACAAGGTTTTGGAACGGCGTGGTACTGTTGCTTACCGCATCCAGCTTCCAGATATATTCTCAGCCGTCCATGATGTTTTTCATGTGTCTCAGTTGAAAAAGTGTTTGCGAGTTCCTGATGAGGCAGTGGAGATCGAAGGACTCCCTCTCCAACCTGATCTTTCCTTATATTGAGCATCCAGTCAAGATTTTGGATGAAAAAGAAAGGGTGACGAGAAACAATGTGGTGAAATTTTACAAAGTCCAATGGCAGAATCACTCGGAGGATGAGGCAACTTGGGAACTTGAGAGCTATATTTTGAAGCATTATCCTCATCTCATTCCTGGCTCATCAATGTAATTATTTAGATTGAAATTTAATTCTACCTCTCTCCTCACACTAGGCACATGAAATCTCGGGACGAGATTTTCTTTTAGGGGGGTAGAGCTGTAACACCCTCGGTGTTACCGCGTCAAACAAGTCACTAAACATTTCATGAGCATCATGTTTATGTATTATTACATGTGATCACTTATGTAAATAAGGTCTTGCAACTTAAAACAATCAATGAAAATATCAAAAATGAAAAGCATACGATTTTGCGTTTTATATCAAGTAGAGGTATAAACCAATTTTTATTGAACGAAAATGCTAATAGAAATGTTGAATGAAATCTAAAGTTTGTGAATTAATTCGGAGAGATTTAGGTGTCTGATCTTTTAATTCTAGCTTGGTTGATTGTTCGGTGCGGGCGGGTTTTGTGGTGTATTGTCGTCAGTCGATACTTATAGGTGGTTGTATATACGTGTATGTATTAGCTAGTTAACTAATTTAGTAAACAAATAAAAATATATAGAGAGAGCTATATATACACACTCACGTATTTGTTTCGATAAGCATTCTTCCGATATATAATATATATATATATATATAAAAACATACAATGGATATATGTATACTAGTATGTAAATTATTAGAAAAGAAATAATGACACGTTTCTAATTACTTCATCAGTCTAAATTGTATTTTTTTGCTGTGATTTATATACGAAATATATTGCACATGGAAAAATTATTTGAACACTAGATTAACTAATTATTCCTAACCTCTCCCTATCCTTACTTGCTTACACGTGAGTCCATTCAACACTTGGACCATGAAAAGAAAATTTGCTCTCACCTAATCTGTACTAGTGTCATAGTAATAGTTCTAGTATACTTGGAATTGAATATCTCCAGTAGATAGTGGTCAACAGACCAACACACACGCACACTACACATTCATGCATGCATTCACTTCGACGCCTGCGCCTGCTGCATGCACCGCATGCTACGCCAGTGACCCGCTTGCACAGCTGCTTGCATGTAATTATTTTTGACTGAGAGAAGAGAGGACAGTGCATGCATGGAGCAAGAAACACGTCGGTAACTTCTCTTGGTCTTGGTCGTGAGGGAAATTTATTACTACACCACTGTTTTCTCCCTTGCTAGCTATGCGAGTGTCTGAGCGAGGTGCATCAAGTATATGCCTCCCAAGTCAAAGCCGGCTGAAATGTCTGAGCGTTTAATAAATGCCTGAGCACTTAGTCTCGATTGTTGACGGGAGCATCAACAGCCGAGCTTGACCGATTGACTAGCGTTTGCGGCAACTCGTAGAAACTCGTGTGCCACCTTTAATGACAAGCTATAGAATAGGGCTGAGCACATAAGATCAGAGGACACGATTCTTACGTTTCCACGGAGAAGGAAGAGGATATAACATGCTTTGGAAGAAGCTTGACTTTCTTATGTGAAATCAATGGCATGTCCTTTTACCTTACTACACCAGCTACACTTTAGTACTTGATAACTCTACCAGGACAACTGGAAGTTACCATGTCTTGCTAAATTGCACTCTGCTCAAGTCTCCGTGCTACTGTGCCCTGATTATTTTGCACCATAACTCACGTCTTGGGGTTGGGTGTAGCACAAGACAGCAACAACGGGGTGTGAATACAACCAGCAGGTTAGTGGAAAATTACCACGCTGTTTTCTGCTTTTGACATGTTCCACTCCCTTCACAAGCGAACGACCGAGCTTAACTGACGATGAGGGCGTATCCCTTCCTCTATTTTTACCACGCCTCTGCAGCCTACTCCTATATAGATATAGCCAAGCCAAGCCACCCAACAAGTACTTGCAGCGTTGCATTCTCTGGGAATAAGTTATTAGTGTGCGTTACGGCACTCTCCGTGCCACCGAGCTCCTTCCGCCACCGCGACCCTGCCGCTCGGCCATCTTTGCGCCACACCGAGCGCGCCATCGCCTCCACGTCCTCGAGGTGCTGTGCGCGTCAGCCCGCGAGCTCCTCTATTTCGTAGGTGAGTTCGACAGGGAGGGAGTTTTGGTGTAAAAGGAAAAGCGTACAGGGGGTTATGTATGAATTAGTTTATGCTTATCTGTGGCGATCCTGAGATATATTAAAATATTTGGAAATACTTAATATTATTATAATAATATTTGTAGGGATTGTTGTGGCAAATCAGTGATAGCTGTAGCTCTAAAATTTTTATGGTAGCTTCTCAGCATTATTAGATGCTCTCTGTAATTTTTATAGCATCTGAATAGCTAATTTATTAAGGTAGCTAACATACCCTGATGGAAAGCATATTAAATTAGTTAAGAATTTAGTTGCGAAATTGTTCTTGTTAATGAAATGATATTCGGTGGCTATGTGATCAGTAGAGCTAGTTTGTTAGCATGATAAGCGTGTTCTTATTTTAAGAGTTGTTGTTGCCTGATTTCGGAATTGTTGCATCATCATTTCATGCATATATTGAACGAATTGGCGGAGACCGTGACTGTCGGCGATCAGGAGTACGAGGAGATCGTCGAGGAATACGAGGAGGAGATCCTCGTACCGAAGGAGGTCCAGGAGCCACTACTGACTGACCTTGCTGACACTGCGCTTGCCCAAGGCAAGCCCCGGTGCATAACTCTTATTTTACAGTCAATATATATATGTGTGCATTTATGTTGCAGGAGTTTTATGATATCCACATGCATATATATATTTATCCATGAGTCTTACTAGTACAGGATCGTGTAGCTGCTTTGCTTAGGTTTATCGGTAGCGTGAGTAACCTATCGTTACTCATAATAGGTGGTTATTATTATTATTATTACACTAATGATGAAATGATGGAAAAGAAATGGTGACCGGGCAGAGATATGGTATGGGTATTGGTGGGTGTAACAGGTTGTGTCCCGCGGCCACGGGGCATAGCTTGGTTGCACTATTTCCCTGTCCGTGTCGATTAAGGACCGTTCGTTGCACTGGATCCCCAGTCAAGTCACAGATCTCCTTATCCTAAGCATATACTAGCGGATGGGGGCTAGGAAGACTTGTTACTCTCTTGTCATGGGCTCCGGCTCTTTCCGGACCGACTGATTGGAGGCGGGGATAGGTGAAGGTCTTAGCACCGTATTGAGGCTGGGCCTCAAGTACGGGAGCTAGGAGTCCAAGTTTGGACGGGGACCTGGAAACCTATGATAGGAGGGGAACGGCTTAGTCTTGCCTGTGCCTGGGGTACAAGCGAGGCGTGTGTTTTTCGGGGTACCTAGCTGGGCTACATTGATTCGCGAATCGCCGTTTCTACGTGACGGTACGGCTTGACTGCACTCTGGCACCGTAGTAAGAACTGGCATATGAAAGATGGGAAAAATGATTCTGATTACTCAACCCTTACTTGATGATAGAACAGGTGCTTACATAGCAGGTTGGATAATGAATTTAACATGTCTGCTAATAATTTAATGAAATAAGAACTCACTCTTAGTATTGCTTTCCGTAAACAAGAACCCACAATCCATAAAGGCTATCATAATCCTTGAGAGTCGGGAAATATATTTCCAGTCGGGTAAGTCTTGCGAGTACATTGTGTACTCAGGGTTTATTTACCCTTGTTGCAGGTGCTGCTTGAGAAGCTAACTGTTGTGTGGAGGATTCTTCTGGTGCGCACAGACGGATCCTTATATCGTTTCGTTAGATGTTATTTTATTTCGCTGTTTAATTTATCACACTCTGAACTTTGGTATTGTAATAATGAATTTCTGAGACTCTTTGTTGTATGAAATGGATTAAGTATTGTAAGCTTGTACTTATTATTGGATTCCGAGTGTAAAATTGTAGAACGCTTCGAGTTCTTCCGTTGGGTGTGCTCGACAGAACTGCTTGACTTGACTCACTTTTAGAGTGCTTAGTGTCTGGTGGAAGACAGCGCCTCTAAAAATATGTTAATTCAGGCGGTTCTACCCCAATATGCCGGATACTGCCACTCGCGACGGGTCAGCAGCGACGATTTCCATGGCTCGGCGCGTGGAACGCCGACGATCGAGAGGAAACCTCGACCGAGCAGCAGCCATCCGTGGTCGTCCATACGCGAACCGCAAATTAAGCTTGTCTCGGTTTCCTTCTTTATCAGCCCGTTTGCATTATTGGGCGCTTCGTTCGCACAACCGCACGGCGGTATTGGGTGTCTCTTGCGCGTACGCAGGACGATCACATGTAAGTGCGGCACGTACGTATACGGCACTTCAAGTCAGAAGCTTGGAAGACCCGGCGTGAGTTGCTTTGCTCCACTTAGCCGTCGCAAATCGCACAATAGTCTGATGTGTCACACATAAATGATGAGAGTATGGAACAACCGGCATATGCACACCCTATGTACAGGACTGTACTGCTACTATCTATCAGTCGCCACTCCACTCCATCCAGTACTGTGCCACCGGACACCTCATAAGCTAAACGCCGAAGAGGAAAAAGGACCACTTCCGCCCATCAGGAGCTAGAGCTAGCAATGGGAACCACGTACGCACTCTTGTTAAGTAGCTAAGCTCCACGCCGTGGTCCATTGGCACGATCGAACCTAACTTCGGTAGCTTGCATTGTCCTTTTCCTTGTGATCAAGAGGTGACAAAAAAGAAGTCTCTCGTATGTCTAGTATCACTAGCTGGGTTCACGAATCAAGTGCGCGCGTGGCCCATGGCGATCGTACGTACGTGTCCATGCCGTTAATTGAAGCTCGTGCACTAAAGAGTCTGTTCCGTGCGTGAGATGATGCATAAACTTTTGCAAAACATTTCAGAGAGGCCATGTTCAGGTTCAGGTTCAGCACCGGATTTGTTGCATCCCTCGTGGTTTTATCTGACGAAACTTATGGGCATAAGCATAACTCCCTCAGTCCTTCCAGTAGTCTCATCGATCCTTCGTCATACACGATACGGTGCAGAACAAATGAGCCTGACCATGCCAAGTTGCCGACCGGCCCAACCCTTGTAATTGTGTGCTTCCGAAACCACGTGGTGCGCCTAACCTCTTTTCTGTTTCCACCCGGTCGGGGCGGATCTCGAGTGAAGCACAAGCATGCCCCCAGTCCTGGTAATAACTGCCCAGCACTGGTCGACCGCGACGGCGAAAGGGCCTGAGACAGTGTAAGTTCGCACAAGCACAAACGGATACAGGTCACATGGAAACTTTCTACAGTTCGTTTTTGTGCTTCGGACAAACACACTATAGGAGTTGGAGTTCTACACACTCGGGAGTCGCTTTCCGTACGTAAAGGTGCTTGTCCGAGTCATCCGATCGATCGAGGGACCTGCTGATCGGCGAAGGGCGATGATGGCCTATACTCCAGCTCCTCGCTCCCGCGCGGGCGCGGCGGTTGCCAAGGGCAGGCAGACAGTGCTGAGACAGAGACCGAGCGCGAGCGGGCAGGGCAGTGCGATCGCGAGCCAAACCACCACCGGTTTCAGTTGCTATTTCCCGGCCTTTTCTCCCCTTCACTCACTCACTAACCTTACCTTCCTCTAGTCTCCCGCCGCGGGGTTGCTATTCTTAGCCTGACGCGCCTAGCGACGGGCGCGCCCGCGCGGTTAAGCGAGCCCGGGACGCACACGGTTCCATGGCCGCGGCCACGACGACGACGTCCACGGCAACCACCACCTGCTCGTCCTCGTCCACCACCACCAGCCCCGGCCCGCACCGCAGGCGCCAGCCCAACGACATCGAGCGCGACGACGACTCCTCCTGCTGCGGCACCGGCGGAGGCGGCGCCGATCACCACCACTTCCTCCACGCCTGCGCGCACGACGACGCCGAGTGCGGCGGCCTCCACGGGCACGGCGCCACGCCCTGCAGCAGCGGGACGAGGGCGCTGCTGTTGGCGCGGAGGAAACGACCGGCGTGGGCCGTCGCGGCAGCAGGCGCGGCGCCGCCCCGGACGGCCTGGATGAGGGGCGTCGTGCTCTGCCTCCTCGGCCTCGTCGCGGTCATCGGGTTCCTGGGCTCGCACCGGGGTGGCGGCGGACGACGCGCGGCCACGGGCGGCGATGGCGCCGACGACGACGGCGGGAGGCTCTTGCACAGGGTGGAGGTGGCCGCCGACGCCGACGTCATGGAGTGGACGGAGGAGAACTTGACGGCCCTCGCGCGCCGCTCGCCTGAGCCGCCGGTGAGTATGTGCGCACCTCCCCTCGCTGGGAAGAAAATTAGATGAGCGATGGGCTCATTGACCGGCCTATGCACCCCGTCGCTCGATGTGTGACGCGTGGCCGTGAAACAAATCAACGATCTCCGCACTCGTTCGTGGCTCCGTCCGCGGCTCGCTCCACAATTGTCCGCGGCTCCTGAAGTGGCTCGCTCCAAAGCAGCTCCATGCCGAGTGCCTAGCCGATACGAGCGGAGTCCACGACCCCGGGCGGTTGCCTGGCAGATACGAGCGGAGTCACAGCAGATCGAGTTAGGCACAGAAGTTCTTTGCCGCAGGGGCGGCACGTCTAGCTTCTTGCGAGGGCCACGCCATGGACGACGTCAGCACGACGTCCTCCACAAGGGCGCGTCCATCTTCCTGCGACGCCATGGACGGCATCAGCACAAACTCCTCCGTAAGTGCGCGTACTGCAGCTTCCCGCGGAGGCAAGGCCATGGACGATGTTGGCACGACCTCCTCCGCAAAGGCGCATACTCCAGCTTCCGACGGCGAGAGCTCTGGTGGCGAAGTAGGCAGTGTGGAGGACAAGATGCTCCTTGCTTGGCATTTCGTCGAGCACCAGATGTGCATTGCTTGCTCCTGACTCTGTCCCTCACCATTGGAGAAGACGCACAGAGACGACCATGATGTCCCTACTCCACCAAGCTGCCAATCGCTTACAGACACCAAGCTCAGCTGCAGCAGCAAGCAGGAGAAAACACACAAACTGCCACAGCTACGCACCGACCCGCGCCATGGACTCAACGTCGTGGTCTCCGCACGTATCAACTCGGCGTGGTGCTGCGCTTGGAGCGAGCCGCTGAACGAGCCAACTAGGAGTATCGGCCAGGCACTCGGTGTGGAGCTGCTTCGGAGCGAGCCGCTTCAGGAGCCGCGGACGGAGCCACGGACAAGTGCAGAGGTCGTTGATTTGTTTCACGGCCACGCGTCACACATCGAGCGACGGGGCGCATAGGCCGGTCAATGAGCCCATCGCTCATCTAATTTTCTTCCCCTCGCTGTGTGCCGTTGATCGCTCGCTCGCCGCCCGCCGACTCGTTTTATTACAGCGATCATCAAGCCATGTCAACTTACTACGCGCGCACCCATTTTCTCTTTGGGCAATAACCACTCGTGCACGTACTCGAAATTTGAAAAGTGGCCATTAATTGATGCATTGCATGCTCCATTTGTGCACCGAAAATAATCAAATTCGGACTTTGATTCGTTGGTCCGTCGGAGTTTCATGGTTCCCATTTTTAGACGTACGGAGTATCATAATTCGTCGCAGTTGAAATCAGCTCCAGGCATTCCAATAAGTCAAAATTGGCCTAAAACCAGAAATACGAAAAAGATGAGGTGCCCAAAAGTTTTTTTTTTGGAAAACATAAAACAGCCATTCCAAGTCAAAATTGCCTATAAAAATTGGTAATTCAAGAAAACGTGGTCCAAAGTGTTTAATTTTTGCGAGAAATGTGAAACATGGTAAATCTCGCAATGTGAAACATGGTAAATTCTAAACAGAAAGCACAACTGCTTGACAGCTTGAGAGAAATGATAAAGGGAGACGTTTCTTCCATTCTCTGAAAAAGAGAGGAGCTTTTGGATCACTGCTCGTCGCGGTATGGAGTATTCATATGGGAGAAAATGATTGGTGATAAGGACAGCGATTCATTCCACCAGTACTTGTTGCTAGCGTGAGTCACTGGAACCACAAGAACACGCGGTACATGACGTGAGTTCCAGAGTTTAGGAGCAAGGCAGCTGTTTATCTCTGTGCTTTTGTGTTTTCTTGAAAATGGTTTTCATGTTCTTTGCTGTATTTCACCGTCAGTACATGCGAGACACATCACTATATTTCTTCACATCTGGTCGTTTTTTTTAGCTATTGAGGTCCAGTTGTACCTGAAAAAGAAATGTTTAGAGCGCATTGGGTTGGTGTCATCGAGGTTGCTTTCCATTGTAATTGTCAAACTTTCAAATAAGAAAACAAAGAAGGGTTGAGAGGATAAGTAACAGATATTTTTGCCAACTCCATTTAATTTCTTATTTTAAGAAAAAATTATTCCTAACCTTCCACTAAAAGTTTTGTGGAATTTGTTATTTTGCCATGTTAAACCGCTATCACACTGTTCGCTTATCTTATAATCCGTACTTTTCAGCTTGTTTTTTAACCGGAACATTGTTTTTCTCTTGTAACAAATCAGCGATTTCAGCGAAACTAACGGGCTCCTTGTATGTTTCGGCGTGCTGATAATTTTGGGAAATCAGAATTTGCAATATTATACATAACATCATCGTGGAAAGATGGAAAGATGAATTAAAATCCAATGAGGCCCGAAGGTGTGGCTTTGCAATACTCGTCTTGTAAAGTGGTGACTTAATTTGGTAGGTACAACAAGCTTCAGTTCAGGAAAGTTTTGGTACTCTGCCAGAGTCCGCCAGAAAGCTATCTAGTGTTCATATTCAGCCAAAAATTCACATGCACGATTCATAAAAGCAAGGCATTCATTCAGATTCCATGCCATGCTCACCTTGACTTCACTTTATGTTATAATAAGAAGGAAAAGGTCCATATTACTCCCTCCAAGTTTGGCTTATATCCAAATAACCCACTAAACTAACATTTGGTTCAATTTATTCTCTTCAACTATTTAAGTTGTCCAACCAACGCCTTAAAGAGATTTTTCTTTTTTGTTTCTCTATGTACAAATTATATTTTAGTTTCAAATTTTGTGAGGTGATAGAGGTCATTGTATTTTGTGTTAGAAAAATACACTATGAATTTTTCATCATTATGTTTTATACGATATTGTATCTCTAGTGTTAATTTATTATTAAATTTCCTAAGCTATCAAAATAGCGACAAAAAGTTAAGATATATTTTTCTAATATAACTTATGATGTTCTCTATTATATCACAAAAATTGATATTAAGACTTAACTAATACGTGAGAAAATAAAAATAGCAAATCATGTTAAGGGGTAAACTAGACCAACTGAAATAATTAGAGGGAGTAAATTGAACCAAATATAAGTTCAGGGGGGCAATATGGACATATACCGAACTTGAGGGGAGTAATTTAGATATTTTCCTAATAAGAACTAGATGTGCTTGATGTACTGAAGTTCCCTTTCGAACACGGACAGATACCTGAGATATGGATGAAACCAGACAGTGAGGGTTACAGCCAGTGCATTGAACGGCCGAAGAATCACCGCAGTAATTTCCTCCGGTCCATCTTTTGCTTTGTTTCCTTTCAGCTTCAGATTCAGTTACATTTTCTCAATCAGGACATGCTTGCTTCAGGGAAAAACAATGCCACTGTCGGTTACCTGATCGTTGATGCAAACGGTGGCCTGAACCAGATGAGAATGGGAGTACGTGTATATTTGTGCTAACATCATGGCAATGTCTTTCAGCTAACTCTCATTAATTCCTTCACAATTATTCTTACAGATAAGTGATATGGTTGCAGTGGCGAAGATCATGAACGCATCGCTGGTGATCCCTACTCTGGATCATCAGTCATTCTGGACTGACCCAAGGTCAGTAACTCTATCTAGCTGCTCTGAATCAACCTGGAGTAGAAACCCAAAGTCAGTAACTGACGATTAGTATTTTTTATGATGATATATATATATATATATATATAGCGATTTCAAAGACATATTCGACGTCGATCACTTCAAGGAGTCGTTGAAGGAAGACATTGTGATCGTGGATTCCCTCCCACCAGATTACAGAAGGGTGAAGCCGTACGTGAGAGCACCGACCTCCTGGTCCAGGGTACGAGTCAACGACTTGTTGGTTCTACTGGATTGCATTGCAGCAGCTTTAGAGAAAATTTCAGGCGTGTGATGAGTAAGAATAACTGAATACTGAATAGGCTGATGGATCGTCAGCTCCATTTTCCAGGCTTCCTTCTACAGAGACTTTTCGAAAATCCTGAGGAAATTTAAAGTGGTAAGGTTCACGCACACGGATTCGCGGATCGTGAACAACGGCCTTTTTTTTTTTTTTTTTTCGAAAGCGTGCGTTGCACGTTCTTCATTAAGTGGAAGTAGGAATATTACACGCTCCAAGGAGTGCTATGACGAGAGGCCATACGCTGCTTGGAGTAAACACTAAACATGGATCACCGTCCTTTGCGGTGGATTAGCCTTGATGTACTAAAAAATAAACTATTGTGCGACAGGGGCGAGCGAGCGCGGCGACCGCAGCTCAGTACTCGAGCTCCTCGGGCTCGTACTGGCGCGTCCCATGGAAGAGCATGCGCATATATTCGCGCTTACGGGGGGACACCGGACCCCCGAAGGCGGCATGGAACTTCAGAGCAATGCCTTCATCTGGGGTGTTCGTGACAGCATCGTCCGGCCGTCCTTCCCATTTGTTGACGAGCACGCGCTTGGCCTGCTTCTCGGGGTTTGGGTCACGGAACACGGACTTCGCCGCCAGTCTGTCGCTACGGCGTGGAATGAAGTTCTCAGGCTCCCTACGTCGGGCACGCCGACGGGGGGGCGCCTGCAGGAGATTTTCCTGCAGAGGCAGCGTGATGGCATTGATGAAGATGGCCCCGACGTCGTCTGGTGGCGCGTCGTGCTGGGGAGGGAGAGGCCGGACTTGTGCCACATGGGTCATCAGGGCATTGTCCGGGCCATGTTCCAGCTCTCCTGAGTAGCCGTGGCCTTCCAGTTCACAGATAGGCGGTTCCACAGCAGCAGGCGCCCCTATGGCGAGGCCTTGACCGGGCGTAGAAGGTGCAAGAGACACTGACCCAGTTAGTGGAGCAGCAGGTGTGGTCGACGGTGTAGTGGTGGCCGGTACTGCAGTGACCTCACCATCTACCCCCAACTCCTCTCCATCTGCGAAGTTGAGCTGGACCATACGTGGCGGCGAATGAGTGTCCGCCAGCGCCGCCTGAGCCTCCAGAGAGGGTATGCAGAGGTGCTCCTCCAAGGTTTCCAACGTCAGCGTATGGAGCTGTTCCGGTACCATGACCGGCGGCCGCGTGTCCAAGTCGTCAGACGATGCAACGACCAATGACGAGGAATTTTGAGTCCCCATCATCTCCGAAACAATGTCCACAGCCACCGGCCCATCTACCAGTAGAGGCCCATCGTTTAGCGAGAGCCAATGGTCGAGACCTTCAGAGTCCAGGCTCCTGGGCCTGGCAACGCCGGCGTGAAGGCCCGGGCTGTTGAATAGAAGCTGTATAGAAGGGAGCGGCCCATCCACAAGGCCCGATCTCGTAGGTGCCAGCTCGGGTGAGGCAAGCATAATCTGGTCGCGGCGTGGTGTAGACGCTGCGGCAGCGATCTCAGCCTCAAGGCACATGGGGTCCACGCCGTTGCTCTGCCCACCGACGGTGGGCCATGCCTGCACATAGCAAAAGTCAATCCCCTCGTCCAGCTTGGAGGCGACACCACGACGCGGGGCTGACAGCTTTCCGCCCTCGTCACGTTGCAGGTCAGAGGCGCCCTGACCACCTCGAACCTCACGCGGTGGCGAGTTGACGTCCGGGATCTCGCGGCCCCGGGGCCCACGGCCGAAGACACGACTGCCGGACCACGACCAGGCACGACCGCCGAGGGCGCAGGTGCCCTCCATGATCATCTGCAATGACACAGGGGTCAAACGCACGGTGTTCATGCTCATGCTCGCCGACGGCGACGGCGACGGTGGCGAACGGCGAACGGCACCGTTGGCCGGCGAGGCGACCTGGCACCTGGCCGGGTGGATCCTGTTGTGGTTGCTGTCATCCGATCCACCAGAGCTACCGGAAGAGGTGCCGAAATCCTCGGCATCAGTGGGCGATCTGCGTGGGGGATCATCCAGGCCCGGGTGGTACCGGTTGAAGTTGCTGTCCGGGGTACTGTCATCATCGTCACGCCGCGGCTGCCCCAAGTCCGGCAACGGAGACGGCGCATTCCAGTCTTGGAACGCGACCAGGCGGATGCGAACCAAGTAACGTAGACCGGGGAGCTCCTCAAGCTCACCCTCGACAGGATTGACGACTCGTGGCTCCGGAATGAAAATGATATTCTCGTCCGGGATGAAGCAGGGGCGTAGACACCACGCGGAGACGAAGAACTCAGTTGGGTCGACTGCCGGAACGTCCCTCGGGTGGGCAATGTGGACGTCGGCGCACGCGGGGCCGAGGATGATCTGCGCCACCGATGCCCGCCGCGCATGCAGCGGCACCCGAGACAGTCCGACGAGCACCGTATAGCGGAGCGAACCCCCGCTGGCCATCGAAGTCCTCCTCCAAGGGCGCCATAGCAGCGGCAACGGTGCTGTCGATGAAGGGGCGGCGAGGACGCGGTCCCTGTCGACGCGACGGCGGAAGCGAACCACGAAGTCCTCCGGGAGGTGGCGACTTACCGTGGCGTCCTCCGTGGTCAGGCCAAACCGCACCAGCAGGTACCGGTACACCATGGCCGGCGACACAGCAGGCCTGGTGCCGGCGACCGTGGCAACAAGGGCGAGGCTGAGGGCATCCTCAGCAGCCTGCAGCTCGACAGAGCGCGGCACGACGACGAACTCCGTGCGCCGCGGGCCCTGCTGGGCGCCCGGCGTCTCCAACGTGTCCAACTGGTCCCCCAGGGGAGGCAATGTCGGCATGCCCCCCTGGTCCCCTCCGACGGCCAAGCCCTGGCCCTCCGGCAGTGGGGCGGGCGGGTCTCTACCGGTGGCCACCTCCCGGCCTTCCAGTTGTTGAGCGGGCGGGGTTGGGGGGGCACAGCACCCGGGGACGGAGGTGGAGCGCCCCGTGGGAACAGAGCTCGCCGACGCCGTGTCATTCGAAGAAGCCCGCCGGCGTGCATCCCCGGGACGACACGCAGCGACCTTGCGACTCTCACCAGTGCGCGGCGGCGAGCGTCTCCGCTTGCCCCGCCGCAATGGAAGAGGGCAGTCGAAGGAGCGATGGCCTTCACAGAAGCAGTTGAAGCAGCGCGGCCGGTAGACACAGTCAGCCTTGACGTGGTTGCTGGAGAGGCAGTTAAAGCAAAGCCCCTGCAATGCCGGAGGAACCGGCCGCGAGGGCTTCGGCGGCGAGCGGCGCCGCCAGCGACGACGGCTCCGAACCTCGTAGAACCCGTCTCCATCCGGCTCCGCAAGGGCACGAGCGGGGTGCGCCACAGGTGGGGCACGGCGACGCGGCGAGTCGGGTGAGGCGCGGCGATGCGGCGGCTCAAGATCCGTCGGAGGGTGGGGGTAGGAACGACGTGCCGCAGCCATGAAGCCGGAAACAGCCCGGGGACGATGGCGTCGTCGACGCCTCCGGCGGCGGTGGCCCCCCACCTGGGCCACAGCCTTTCCCTTCCCAGGCGGCGGCGGCGACGGCGGCTCGGAATCCGAGTAGTCCTCGGAGTCAGAGATGGATACAAAGCCGCCGGAGAACAGGCCCGGCGACCCGGCACCAACTCTGCAAAAACTCCGGTGCCGCGCGAATTACAAGGCGCTCCAGTACAGGAAGGAGATCGAAGAGCTCGGCAACACTCTGGTTGATCGGCTGAGAAATGGGTCCGAGCACTACATCGCGCTTCACCTGAGGTACGTAGCTGAAACTTCACTTTCAGCGTTCAGTGATCGGCTGATCACGAGTCCTTTAATTTCCATCCATGGAAAAGATTATTATCTGCAGATCAATCAATGAATGAACTTCCATTAATTGGCCTTAATCGACAGATATGAGAAGGACATGCTGGCCTTCACCGGGTGCAACCACAACCTGACGCTGTATGAGGCAGCGGAGCTGACGGACATGCGGTTCAAGGTGCGGCACTGGAAGGAGAAGGACATCAACAGCGAGGAGAAGCGGCTGCAGGGCGGATGCCCCATGACGCCCCGCGAGGCGGCCGTGTTCCTCAAGGCCATGGGGTACCCCTCCACCACCAAGATCTACATCGTGGCCGGTGAGATCTACGGGGCGCACAGCCTGGACGCGCTCAAGGCCGAGTACCCCAACATCTACACGCACTACAGCCTCGCCACGGTGGACGAGCTGGAGCCGCTGGAACTGTACCAGAACAGGCTCGCCGCCGTGGATTACATCGTGGCCCTGCAGAGCGATGTGTTCGTGTACACGTACGACGGCAACATGGCAAGGGCCGTCCAAGGGCACAGGAGATTTGAAGGGTTCAGAAAAACCATAAACCCTGACAGGTCCGGTCCTTTTTTTCCCCTAGACTAGAATATATAGTTTGGATTGCAGAAATTTGAATGAAGATAGTACAATCTCCACAATCTCGCGAAATTTACACGTTTTAAAGACGACGTTAACGTTGGATCTTGATTCTAGAACCTGATGAAACATTTTTCTTTTGTTTGTAGGCTGAAGTTTGTGGAGCTTATTGACAAGCTGGATGAAGGTTCTATGTCCTGGAGTGAGTTCCAGATTGTGGTGAGGAAGCACCATGAGAATAGACTCGGAGGTCCGTATGAGAGATTGCGTGGTGCAAGTCCAAGGCAGGAGGAATACTTCTACTCAAATCCGATCCCCGGGTGCCTCTGCAAATCGGTTCAGAGGAGTAGATGATATGGGTTTATCTGGATTCAATTGAAATTGTTCAGTCTTAGAAACATACCGACAGCTTCAGCAGCTGGAGCATGGATGGAGATGAACCTTCCTCCGCATGGCAGGGATCGCCCCGGAGAGGGAGAGGGAGAGGGAGAGCTAGCAAACTGACTGATACTAGCAGTTTCCATTATTTTCCTAGGCTGACAGACAACACATGCAGCTGAGGTCTGGAGAGGGCAGGGTGCAGATTGTGAGAAGTGCATTGTCAAAGAGTTGTAAAAAAGCAAGGAATGCAGATGCAAGTAATAGGACGAGTCTGAATGGAAAAATGTCTCACGGTGGCTGCTGTTTGTAGTTCTTGGTATTTCCGATTAATTCGGTTTAGAAGGTACCATACCTTTGGATGGATTCATCATTACCTCTTCTTCTTAAGAATAATAATGTATACTGCTCTCTTTGTAGGCTTGTTGAACCAGATGTGTACATAGTAAAGAATGAACAACTGATAGTTTTGGAGTAGTTTAGTTCCCACGAAAAATCCATGTAATCCTATCTAAGAACCTGTTGACATATCACCATCAATTGCAAAGGCAACAGAATGTACAGCAGCAGAAAATATTCCCCAAATTTCACAAAAGTATACCACCTCAACATCTTCTTTTCTTCTTCCTCTAGTATACCACCTCCATTTTACCCAGATGCTCCGGTCGCTTATTTCAGTCATTTAATCCCCACCACTAGCAATAGTAGCCATGGTGACTGACGAGCAGCCGCTATGCTCTTGGTTGCTTTGGAGAGCAGGTGGAGAAATCCGCATCCACGCTCGCCGCTGCCACCGACCATGACCTCACTGGATCGGCCTCCGCCAAGCTGGCAACCATGACCACAGCATCCTCATTGGCTTACTCAACCTCTACGCTGCTACAGCCACTAGAAGCAACCATCACCAACCCTGTTGCAGCAACCGAGCATTCTCTGATGGCGCACACCAAGTGTTCGATGCCAGGTTCCTACAATGCCAGTTTCTTTGGAGTCCACTCCTTGCCAGGCAGTTGCTCGGATCATCCCCATCACCACCATCGACTACCAGACTGTCACACGTTCCAGGTGTTTGACGCTAGACAGTGTCAAGCAAGAGGTTGCGTCCATTGACTCCAACAACCTACCTGTCACGATGGCTGCAAATGTATTTGATGCTATGCCATGCTCCAAGGAAGCCAGCCCCCAGTCCACTGCCTCCTACTAGCAAGAGCAAAATGGTCAGTACTCCCTCCGTCCCAGAAAAAGTGTCGTTTTAGGTTTTTCTGACATCGTGTTCGACCGCTCGTCTTATTCAAAATTTTTTAAGAAATATTATTTATTTTGTTATGACTTATTTTATCATTAGAGATACTTCAATAATGATTTATTTATTTTATAATTTGCACAAAATTTTTGAATAAAACGAACGGTCAAACACGATGTCTGAAAAACCTAAAACGACACTTTTTCTGGTACGGAGGGAGTATATGGTTACTGCAGCCACTATATTTGTTTGAGGAAATTGCTTTGCAGGACTGTCGCACACTTAGCAGAGCTGGGATAAAATTCTTCAATGTTCGTGTTACTTGGTTGTTGCAGAGGTGTCGAGATGTAGGGCAGGGCCAACGGAGGCAGCACCAGTCATATGCTTCAGAGCCCACTCAAGCATAAAGGTCCAGTCCACGTAGGCAGCGATGTTTTGGGCAGCTAAAACTCCCAACGCAGGCCGCGCTGAACGTGCTTCCTCACCGGGCTCATAAGTTACGTCAGTTTTCTTCTCCGTGCGCTGCGTACCGGCGTGGTCCTAAGAGATGGAGCAACTCCGTGCAGCTCCGTCGCCGCAACGCTCGCTCGAATGGCTTCCTGCAGCTTTTGTCAGCTCAGGCCATCGCTTCCTGCAGAGGAGACTCTGACAGCCTGTAGGGCTACCATCTCCTATGACATAGCCACTCGTTGATGATGCAGACGACGGGGCAGCAGGCCACTCGTTGCCTATGCTACAGCCATGTCTGCCGCCTGTGCAAATGAAAGTTCTGGCAAGGGTCGAATGCCATGACCATCGTGAGAAATTTTAGGATGGTTGAAAAAAACATGGATCATCCATTGCGCGAGATCGGACGGTGAAAAAAATAGGAGGTATCAAACTGAAAGTACCCGGAGGTACCAAATAGATGGGGATAGAATCAAATTAGGTGGGACCAGTAACAAAATAAGTGAGGCTATATATATAGTTTTCATTTTATATTTTATATTTTATTTTTAAATAAGGGTAAATCGGTCATTATAGTATTGAGAACGGTAGGTGATCAACACAGCCATGGGTCGCATCATCTCGCCGCTCACCTTCATGCTCTGGAAGGCTCCCTGCACGTTGATATTCAGGAACATGGCCATCCTCAACGTCCAGGTGTCTCAGCGTTGCTGACGCGCTGCCTGGAGCTGTGGCCACCAACGTCGCGAGGGACTTCATGCTGCGCAGGTACAATAGGTACGTGCCCCTCCCGACCGCGATGGCCATGCCATTCCTCATGGGTGCCAACTTCACCGTCAACATGTGCGTAGGGAGTGTTCGCCTGGCACAAGATGAACAGTACATGGAGGCGGAGCTGCTGCCTTCTGGTGCCGGCCGTCGCTTCCGGTTTCATCTGCGGAGACGGGATATGGACCTTCCTGTCCTCGTTGCTCTCTTGCCAAGGTGAAGCCTCTGATCTACATAAGTTCTCGCCAGGAAGCTAGTGCGATGGGAGAGGCGAAGAGTAGAAAACGTGGTCCTGAGAACGGCCGCACGCTCGCTGTCCTGAGCCTAGCTACCGCGTAGTCCGCCACGACGCGCTCGTTGCTGACCACGCCCTCCATCCGCTGGGTCGCGCACCGCCACGTGTGCCATGGCCGGGGTTACGATACTTAAGGACAAAACCTCAATTACTAAAATACCCTCTATAACATATTTCTCAATTAATTATTTAGAAAATAAAAAAAGATAAAAGTACCTAGAGATACCATGGTACTTTTCCAACCATGGTAAAAGATCTCGCTGTCACAGATAGCTAAACAAGGAGATATGACAACAAAGGGTCTAGAGATGATGCTACTATTACAACCAGCATACCAAGACTTCTACTACTCTGGGTAGAGGAAAATTAATGGCCGGTTCTTCAACTTGTAAAAGGTGTCAGCAAGATCCCTTTACTCCCAAAAAATTATTTCTGGGTCCATAAATTTGACTTTGGGAGCGGGGGTCCTCCTCACCCGAGCCGCCGGATTCGGGAGGGAGGGAAGGGAGGAGTGCCGCCGCCGGCCGGATCCGGGAGGGAGGGGCGACGCCGGTGCTAGGGTAGAGAGGGTGAGAGGGACGGGCGGCGCCGAGGCAGAGAGGGAGAGAGGGAGGGGAACAGGCGGTGCGGGGGAGAGAGTGAGGAGAGAGGGGCCACCTGGGTAGTCGGTTGGAGAGGGCGAGTTATAGGCGAGTGATTGTTTTGCTGTGCATTACGCAAGCTATGAAATAGGTCTGGATATGCTCTGTTGGCTTAGAATGTCCGATGTCTATTACCAGGGCCTCGTTTAGATGCTGAAAAAATTTCAAACCGATGAATAGTACCACTTTCATCTTATTTGACAAATATTGTCCAATCGTGGACCAACTAGGTTCAAAAGATTTATCTCGTGATTTCCAACTAAACTGTGTAATTAGTTATTATTTTTATCTACATTTACTACTTCATACATAGGTCCAAAGATTGATATGATGGAGAGAGTGAAAAAATTCTAACTTTTTATGTGCATCTAAACAAGCGCAGGGCAAATTTCTATACACAAGTACACAAACACAACCTTAAACCCCACAGGAGTGCGTGCAGCCTTTTCTTCTCTCCCGTTCATCCCGCGTCCGCTCTCTCTCTCTCTCTCTCTCGTGGGCCGTGGCGTTGAGTCGGCGACCGCCGCCACCCCCGTCACCGTGCGCTCTCTCTCTCTCTCTCTCTCTCTCTCTCTCTCTCTCGTGGCGACGAGTGGGCAACCGCTGCCCGCCGCCGCCTACGCCAGGTGCCCAGGTCGCCCTTCGGCAGCGACGAGCATCCACCAGGTATATGCCCACCTCTTCTCTTTCCTTCCTGCCGTGTGAAACTGAGCCCCCAAACCCTAACTTAAGCTATTTGTCCATTAGTATTTGAACTTTAATTAAAAGCTTATATATGCACTCCATACAAAAAAATGGAGTAGTAGTCCTACTAACTTCACTTTTTTGCAAAAATTATCGGGGGTCCACTCCAAGTAGCGGAGGAATTTCATCGAGATGAAACGGCCCATGTCGATCCCAGTTATTGAACGATTAATTATTATTATTTTTTTGTCTCTCCGATATATTTGGGGAATTTAGCATCAGCGATTATTGAGTCTTGGCTACTCTGGGTTCTATATGCACACTGAGGTTGTGAGGGGACCAAATTGGAGCCCAGTGAAATGATTAGTTAGTTTTTCCCTGTCATTATATGTAATTAAATTTACACTTATTGAGTCATTGGTTGAACCATTTTGGATCACTTCAGATTTGTACACGAGTGTGATCTTCCCATTGTGAAGTCAGAGGCAATCAAGTATGGCTTCAAGGGCAATCATTAGGAGAAGGAAGTATTTCTTGGATCATGTTAACACACCTATCATTCCATCGTCCGCCTTCTCTACCTTCCAACATGGAAGGCTCGGTTTGGAGGTTGAGCCAAGAACAGAACAGCGATTACTCGAGCATAGTTCTGGGGATTCCAAATGTGAGAAGGAGCAACACAGTATGAATTTGGTAAAAAAAGATCTACTAGGTCTTGGTAATGGGTTTCGGCAACATCCAGCTTATGTGATTTCTCTTTCTCATGGTGGAATTGGAAAGAATGAATTGCCTTTGAGCTTGGGAGCTAGATCTTTGCTGCAGTCAGTCCGCACAGCATCAACTGCAACTGCAGGGCAGCCTAAGATGGATACAGATGATGAACAGAGTGAGGACCAGATGCAGAATAAAAAGAAAAAGGAGGCATCCCCAGAAGAATGTGATCAGGCAGTGGAAGGCCTAAGCACTGCAAAAGCTAAGGCTAAAGCTAAGCAGGTACAAGAATCTCTGAAGGTTGACCAATCAGTTATACAGAAGTTTTGGGCGAGAATTCTGGGTGTGGGTCCTGCTCTCCGTGCTGTTGCTTCAATGAGCAGGTCTCAATTTCTTTTCTTTCCTACCTGAATGCATGATTATATAAGATGAATGATTGGTCTGTTTCTTCTGTAACTTATGAAACAATTTTTTGTTGTTTGTTAAGGGCTGATTGGGCTGCAAAGCTTAAGCATTGGAAGGATGAATTTGTTTCTACACTGCAGCATTACTGGTTAGGGACAAAACTACTCTGGGCAGATGTTAGGATCTCATCAAGATTGCTGGTGAAACTTGCTGGTGGGAAGAGCCTTTCAAGACGAGAGAGGCAACAGCTGACACGGACAACAGCAGATATCTTCAGGCTGGTCCCATTTGCTGTGTTCATCATTGTTCCATTCATGGAATTCTTACTGCCAGTCTTCCTCAAGTTGTTTCCAAACATGCTTCCATCAACTTTCCAGGACAAAATGAAAGAAGAGGTATGTTCTTGACTATTTGTAAGTTGCAACTACCTGAAATTATGTTGCTTATTAGTTGCCATGTGTCTCCGCTAGTGAAATACTACTGTATGCCTAAGCCACGAACCATATCTAATAAACTATTAATAATTATTTCGATTGATTAGCATACCCTATTGGTGCCATTTGTATGGAAACCACAAGCGCTATCATAGTGCAATCTGATTGGTGCTTCTTTTTCCTGTACAGGAGGCATTAAAAAGGAAATTGAAAGCAAGAATGGAGTATGCAAAATTTTTGCAAGATACCGCAAAAGAAATGGCAAAGGAAGTTCAGACATCTCGTAGCGGAGAAACAAAACAGACAGCTGAAGATCTGGACGAATTTTTGAATAAGGTATAAGTTTCTTTGTGTGCTCTGTTGTCTCTGGAATAACTATGCATAGTGAACTACTTTCTCTATTATTGATTGGATAATGTGCCTTGAGATCAGGTTAGGAGAGGTGAACGTGTCTCTAATGATGAAATCTTGAATTTCGCAAAGCTATTCAATGATGAACTTACTCTGGATAACATGAGCAGGTTAGATATTCCTTTAGTAACTGAATAAGTTCATATTCACAATTACACTAGTGACTAAACAGTTGGTTGGCACTATCCTGCAGACCACGCTTGGTTAATATGTGCAAATATATGGGTATCCGGCCTTTTGGTACAGACCACTACTTGAGGTTCATGCTTCGCAAAAAACTGCAAGAGTAAGTATTTAAATGAAAAGGTTAACTAAATGCTTATGCATTCTTATCTGCATATGCCAATATAACAGAATTGGTTAATTTTGTATATCAAACAGTGATGGGAACTTGTGGTTGATACTATCTTATAGGCAGCTCACCTAATCAGTTATCAAAATGGAAAGCTTTGTTTCTAGTTAGTTGGACTACTGATAGTAAAATTCGTGCATTACTGTCAAGAAAAGACTTTGCAATGGGCAGTGTTTCTGTGGCCATGTAAACTTAGCAGACATTTGGTATCATCTTCATTTTGTTTATGTTTAACTCTTCATTCCACAGTGTTTTTTTGTTAGTCAAATAGCACTTTAGGTCCAACACCTAGATTTGTTTTCTGTCTACATAAAGAAGTTCATGATTTCTTCTTTCTTCGGTTTAGTTGGTAGTTGTTTTTCTGTCTGTTTTGTTGGTGTTTTTTTAGCTTCATCGAGTTTGAACTTAAAATGCTGGTGCAAAATATCTGCTTGTTTTGTTAATATTCCTTATCGTTTCAGCATTAAGAATGATGATAAGCTGATTCAAGCCGAGGGAGTTGAATCTCTCTCTGAAGAAGAGCTCCGGCAAGCCTGCCGGGAGCGTGGTCATCTAGGCCTGCTGTCAACTGAAGAGATGCGCCAACAGGTTTGTTGGATTATGATGTGCACATGATCTAGTGTTGTATGGCCTTGAGTAATTTGCTTATATTTACTTGTTCTTGTATTTGTTTATACCTTTATGCTATCCATTCATATCACAGTTATTTGAGCCATCAGTTCTTGTTCCACACTACAAAACACACTTATCTTTTTTAGACAGATTTTCAGCACTTCTCCATTATTGCCCACCATTTACCCTTCATTTAATTGCAACAACCAACAACACATGCATAGTTAATTATTTCTGATGTACCTAGCCATCCCAGCAACTATGAATTTGGTCCTTTTTAACATGGTCACGCCTTAGCACACTGTGTCAAGAATTGGAATGGTACGATGATATGGATAACACATGATATGGAATGGAGTGTTATTCACGTTGACCTAGATCACTGTTTTATCAAAGAATGCATGTTTTCTCTCTTTCTTTTTGGCCAACTTTAAGGACCTCTATAAGCTGCTCAGGGCCATGTTTGCTTCTCTTAGCGGCTGTTTTCTCATTCTTTTCTCGTCTCTTCTCTCTATTAAATGAAATGTTATGTTTTAGAGTTTGTTTGCTCCAAAAGGCTATTTGTAAAATATGTCCCAAGTCTGATGTACTGTTGAAGGAAAGTACAACCAGCCCCAGCTTCGACTTTGAGTTAAACACATCTGACTATCTGAGTTGTATTGCTTGGTTTTTGTTTTTTTAACCATAAGTGTAACTCAATGATACTAAAATCTGATGTATATAGCAGCTGTGTAGAATTTTAGATGCATGATAAACTGTACCAATAAATTTCATTTTGCACCCAGCTCCGAGACTGGTTGGACCTCTCACTTAATCATGCTGTGCCATCTTCACTTCTCATACTTTCAAGGTAAGTTTGGTTGATGTTTCCTTCTAGTGTTATTACCGCTCGTGCTTGCATTCTTATATTTGGTAATGCTTTTAGAGCCTTTACTGTGTCTGGGAGAATGAAGCCTGAGGAGGCTGTTGTAGCAACACTATCTTCTCTACCAGATGAAGTTGTGGATACAGTTGGGACAGTATTGCCATCTGAAGATTCGGTTTCTGAGAGGAGGAGAAAATTAGAATTCCTTGAGATGCAGGAAGAACTTATCAAGGTGATATAGAACTGTAGACTGAAACATGTTCTTTTTCTTAGCTTCCTGTTACCATAATATTTGAGTAGGTCTTCTGTGGGAGTAGTGCTGTGTATCTGATAGAGCACTTCCATCCACTGAATGTGCACCTCCTAGTTTCGCTATTTAAGTTTCATCCAGTCCAGGAAGACACATTTATTTATCTTAAGTAGTTAAGCCATAGATTAGTATTTTCTAACAACCCAACTTTATATGCACCCTGGATATTCTGATATTTTGAAATGCCAACTTCATATACTGGTGTTTTGCTGTGACCTTGCTGAATCACAAGCTTGAATTTCTTAGGATTTCTTGTTTGTATTTTGTCATGTGACAAAGTTACAAAAGTAGATTTCAATAGATTGATATTGGGCCCAATCCCTTCTGATTGGCAAATGAACTAAAGCTTATTTGAAGGGATTGGGCCTAATCCTTCTATATCCAAACAAGCCATTAATATGCCACAGTGGCTCGGTCCATGGTTTATGCTATTTCACGGGTCAAGTGGAACTTGTTCATTAGAAGAACTAATTTGAAAACGTTTTTATAATAGAACTCAGTTTTGATGTCTCAGTGTATGGTTTATACATTCCTTGCTCTTGATCTATTAAGCTCACCTAAATTCCTCATATTAGATTTAATGTAGAGTGTTCTTATCTTTTCTCAATGAAATGGCTGAAGGCTTGTTCACACAAACAATTCCACATGTGGATTGGAGCGGGGATGTGTGTGTGTTTTATCTGAGCAAGCCCTGAATGGGATCTGTTAATGCAGCTTGCTTAAAAAAATCTAGGATACGAATCCATATTTGTTTATCGTTATATAATCATTTTTATTATGTTGCAAATCTGTGTTGTTGATGCTCTGCGTATAAAAACCATTCAGGAGGAAGAGAAAAAGAAAGAGAAAGAAGAAAAGGCAAAACAAAAGAAAGAAGAGGAGGCAAAGATGAAAGAACCAGACATTGCCGAAGAAGATTTAGCTTTGAAGGAAATGACTGATGCTACTGCTAGGGAAGAAGAAGAACTGAGAAAAGCAAAAGAACATGACAAGGAAAAGCTCTGTAATATCAGCCGTGCATTGGCTGTGCTCGCATCTGCCTCTGTATGATCCTAGTCTATGTGTATTCTTTTATTAGTAAATGTACATATGGACACTAATAGCACCATTATTCTAGAACAATTGTCTGTCTGACCTTTTTCCAACTTCCATCTCTACATTGCAGTCTGTTAGCAAGGAGCGTCAAGAGTTCCTGAGCCTTGTCAATAAAGAGGTATAGTGTGAAGTGTGATTAAAGCAACAATTATTCATGCATTCACCTTTCAGTTATAACAAATAATGCATCATGGGGGTTTAATAGGATTTAGCTGTCCAAATGTCTCAATGCAGATAGAGCTATATAACTCCATGCTCGAAAAAGAGGGTACTGAAGGTGAAGAAGAAGCTAAAAAAGCATATATAGCTGCTAGGGAAGAGCCAGACCATGATGCTGAGGTCGCTGCAGAAGAAAAGGTCTCATCAGCGCTGATTGAGAAGGTAAGAAACCTCTTAATGCGTGTTATAGCCATAGTTAAAATTTACAAATATCACCTTTGATGTGGTAAGTGTTTTTGGATATTTCCCTTAAAAACTATAAATAGATGTCTGAAAAGTTTAGAGATAAGACTGCAAACTTTTGCTTGACTTACAGACAGTTCTACCAATAGTCCAATATCAAATGATTGTAACTTTGGTCTATTATTGATGATACTTAACAGTTACTACCCTTTGTTTTTAAATTTCAAGGATGTCGAATGTTTGTGCATCTTAAAAAGCCTGATCAAAATTTCCTAGTAGAGCTGTTGTATTTTTTTGAATCTTTAGTCGGTAGCTACTTAGAGATAATAAAAGAATCATATCAAATGGGTCTAGTTGGTAAGGATACCAAACTCGCTGGCTGTGTCGACATTCTAGAATGCTACAAAAAGAAACATGCACCACTTGATTCTGGTGATGTGAGCCAATTAATTTATACTGTAAACCGCTGACGAAGAGGATAATAAAATAAACGGTTCAAACTTGAATCCACTTCACATAAATTTATACTCTAGTGTAGTTATTGATGGTACTATTTGCATATTCTCCATATACTGCCGTCATCTTCATGCTTGAGTAAAATCCTGGACATGCATCAACTAAGATTTAGGTTGGTCATTTACTCTTTGTCTTTTTGTAGGTTTTATAACTTAATCTATGTGCTCACTTAAAATAAGCCTATAACAAACTAAAGTGGAGGGAGTATGAGTATCTAATCTCACTAGCAAAGCTAAAGCCTTAAAGGATATCTAGTTTCATAAATGATTTCTGCATTTAACCTTCACAAGGAGGAGGCGCAAACTACCCGTTGTATTGGTTATTTACGATTAAGAGATTGGTTATTCACTTGCACATATGTTTTACACTTTTACTGCATTCAGGTTGATGCTATGCTTCAAAAATTAGAAAAGGAGATTGATGATGTGGATGCACAAATTGGAAACCGTTGGCAACTTCTTGATAGGTATGGTGCTTCTATGTTGAAAGTTGTTTAATGTTGCTTAATAGTCAGCCAGTCCATTTTTTAGCTCTTAACTACCCACTTATCTGGATTCGCAATATTGTTTTGTACATTTTTCAGTTGCATTAGGTTGTTACCCTGTTGCCCCTTAGCAGCACATTTGTTTGGCCACCTGTTTCTGTAATTTACCCAACCATCTCCATTGAATCAATATTCCTGTTTGGTCCATGTGGAAGTCACCGTCATAGCTGTGTTGTTTCATATTGCTGAAGCCTGAATAAGATATGCGAGACATTGTTTATCAAGCAGAACTGTCATTTAGGGTTGGGTAAAGAAATGAAATCAAACGATCGAGACTTTGTGTTATGGTTCTTAGATCAGTTCCTGCCTTTAGGGAACTGAATTTTTTCATAGATCTCAGTCTGATTGCTTGGTTATCTGAATGGCCATTTGACCCCATCCCACCCTAGCACTGTACCCTAGTCCCCACTATTAAATGCCCACTCCGGCTCCCAGTCCCAGAATACTAGTCCTAGCCACCAATACCCCAAGTGCGCACAACCAGCAGCACCAAGGCACCAAGCGTGGCATGTGAACCATAAACATAGCTGGCCGATGGTCCATGCGATGCACATGGCTCCACCTCTGGCCCACGATACACGTGGCTTTGTGCTGCTTCCTCCATACACGGTTCTCTTCTGCTCCCCCCATAGCTATGCCCCAAAGGATATACGAAAGGGAGATTGGGAGATGATTTGTTGATTTGGATTTAAGAAAAGGGGTAAATGAGGCTGGAATGGGGGTTAGTGTTGATTTGGGATGAGAGAGTGAACTTGAAGACGAGGCTAGGATGGGGTTTTGGCGTTGATTTGGATGAACAAGTGTTCCTGTTTTCCTCGGTGCTCTTGGGGAAGAAGTGCTCATGCTTTGTGCTGATGTACCTACAAGTGCCGAGTTCGGTCAGCTTCAGTCTGAACAGGATACCTAACCGTTCCCTGTTTTCCTGGCCAACACCTCGGTTCTCATTTTGCGAAGGCCTTACTTTTAAAAAACTGAACTACCGGAACCAAGTTGCCGGTCGGGATCCTACACCCAGCCACTGTTAGTCCCAATAATAAACGTATGCCTGAGTGCTTCTCCTGTACGAGGTGGAAACCTTGGTGTTTACATGTTTTGACCAAAATCATCTTGCACATGTGTCATCGGCATGTTGATCTAATTCGCCGTTCATGTGCAGGGACCTCGATGGTAAGGTGACTCCCGAGGAGGTGGCCGCCGCCGCAGCCTATCTGAAGGACACCATCGGGAAGGAAGGCGTGCAAGAGCTCATCAGCAACCTTTCGAAGGACAAAGGTCCGTTCACACCCCTGACCCCTGTACACTCTGTTCACTCTAGCTTTGTAGCAAATGCCCAATTTTCTCATTGTGTTCTGTCTTTTTTTATTTGTGTGCCTACAGAAGGAAAGATCCTCGTGGAAGATATTGTGAGGCTAGCATCGCAAACAGAGGAACACAACGATGACGAAGAGGAAGCACGGCAGTAGGTGGAAACAACCCGAGTATCTAGATGGGTGGGCTACAATTTCTGGAAGAAAACTACGAACATCTCAGTTACTCATGGCTGTGCCTTGTTAATCAAAAGGCAGTACAGCCGTTTTTGGTGCCCCCTAGGCAGAGACCCCGGTAGAATGACCCGTTGCTGTAAAGATGGTGTGACATGCATATAAGTTATACGGTACTCGGCAGAGTTGTGGTTCGGCAGGTTGTTCGCAACCGAAATTTTGGCTGGTTGCTCATGGAAGTGGAAATACTGTTCGGCTGGTCTTGAGCTACCCACAATTCTGAAAATATTTAGTCTTGTCTTGAATCAAAAAATAGCTGGTGTCTAATGGACATGGATTAGGATGTTTATGTATTTGTTAGTGTGTTATAGTTTTAATCCCTTGGTATGAAATCTTTCTATGCCGTTAGTTCGTCTACGACGTGACGTGGGACAATCAAACATCACTGACACCAATAGAGTCTAGTGTACGAAGACGCGAAGTACCGCTGAAAGTAAACGGTCAGAAACAATAGAAAGGAGGTCAAATCATTTTCAGTTTCACATTATTTTTTCGAAAATGAAATCGATACGATATTGTCGGAAACGAGAAGGGCATCGATATTCCGGTAAATTCGGAAACGAAACTATTCGATCAAAAGTACATCGATAACGATCGAAAATTATGAAAGCGATATCTAAAATACAATAAACATACCAATGTGCATGCACATCATGACAATAGCTATATAGATTAACCTAGGTCACATAAAAAATAATAATGTATTAGTAATGATCTATGGCACAAGAGGCAAGATACACATATTATATGTCAATAAAATGACACAACACAAAGGTCGCTATGCTGTAGTCTAAGGGTGAAGATGTGAGGTGCGCTCAAGGTCTCAAAGGCTAAGGATGATTAGCGGGCTTGGACAATGGGCCTGGGCGCCTGGGATGGGTGCTCAACAGAGATGAGATCGTGTATCTCTGTCTGAGTTCGGTAATATCGACGGTAGATTATTGACTAAATACGATATTTTTCAAAAACGATCGGAAGAGAGCTAAATCACTTTCGTTTTCATTTTCAGATGTTTTTACCATTCTCGTTTTCGTTTTATTGGTTCGTTTAGGAGAGAAAATCGGTAATTTCTCAAAAACGATTTTCGGCAATCGAGAATTATCATTTTCGTTTTCAACCCTAGCTGAAAGGATGTAATTTTAGATTTTAGTCAGAGTCAAAGTAACTAACTTAAATTTGATTGAGTTTATAAAAAAATGTACTCCATCCGTCTTAAAAAAAGTCATTATGGGATGTGTGCAGGTTAAATTTTCTTAACTTTGGCTACATAGAAAATGCATGCAACATTTATATTTTGTCTCCAAATAAGTTTATTATGAAAGTATATATTCAACTTATCTATTTAATGATGCTAATTATGTATTATAAATATTAATATTCTTTTTATATATAATTGGTCAAAGTTAAAAAAGTTGACTTCCTCGGAAAGCGGAAACGACTTCTGTTTTAGGACAGAGGGAGTATTAATTTATAAGACTTCAAATAGATATATTTTATGAAAAATCTAACAATACTTATTTAGCGTGGTATAAGTATTAATATTTTTTGGACGTGGCTAGTGACTGGATGTTCTGACGGACGCGCGCGTAGCCTGCCCTTATCCGCCTTCGCCCCACCAACGAGCGTGCTTCGCCCTTGTCTCTTTGCCCGCCGGTCCTTCCCCTGCCCTCCTCCTCCTCCTCTCTCTCTGACTCTCCACGTGGGTGACACATGGGAGCTGAGATGAGCCACGCCCCCAATGCCCCTGACTTGCAGCACACCTGTCCACCCACCCTAGCACCTCCGTCCACCACTCCCCAGCGCCCCCGTCCGTCGGCCCCACTAGCGCGCCGCGTGCCCCGTCCGCCGACCCTAGGTTAAACAACATAAAACACTTGTAATACGAATGCAACATAAGAATAAAAATAGATGAAACATTTGGAACATGCTTTTGCAATATGTGTGTGAAGCACGTGAAACATCCAAAATAAAAACATTTGCAACTTGCAACATGAAACCACTTGCTGCAACATAAGACTGAAACAACTAAAACATTTGGAACATATTTTTGTAACATATGCAACATCTAGATAAAAAGATGATTGCAACATATGTCTGAAAACAGATGAAACATTTTAAATAAACATTTGCAACGTGCCTTTGAAACACTTGAAACATATGTAACATCCCTCGGTCTACTTTTTGCAACATCAAGATAAAATAATTGCACCATACATTTAAAATATTTGAAATATACATATGCAACATAGGGAAGGGGAAGGCCGGGCAGATCGATTCCAGCCGTCGGGGTCAAAGCCGCCGGTGAGCCGCAACGCGCGAACACCACCAGTACCACCCGCGCTCGTGGGCACCGTTGGCTCGGCCGAGAAAGACCCGAGGCGCCACGACACATGCATCTCAGCGGCCATGGCGGGGGTCAACGGCGTGCACGATGGCGATAAGAGACGGACGGATGGATAGTGAGCGAGCGAGCAGCATAGGTGTCTAGGACAGGCACGCGGCGTGACCGTCGATGGGGTGCGGGGCAGTGGGTCATGACGCGGCAGCCGACGAGCGCGTGGTGGGGGAAGGGGCGCGAGTGAATGAGCAGCCACACTGCTGCATCAGACGCCAAACGGATAAGGATGAATGAACGGGATTGATGGGAAGATTAGACCCGCTCCTACTGAGCACTCTCCTAAGCCACTTGCGATTGAACTAAACTATTCCAAAGATGAAAGCTTGAAAGGCCCATGTTGAATTTCTTGCCGAACAAAAGCCCAGTGGTCCTTGAACTGGCCCGCCAGGATGTTAGGGTTAGGATTTAGGACTCGGCAGGGCATGCCAACTCCAAAAACTACAAAGCCGCTGCTCTGCCTGTCCCTCGTCCAGTCGCCATAGTCATCGGCGGCGGCGGTTCTCGGTACGGTAATCCTAGATCCTGCTGGAAAATTGGATCCATAGTCTCAGCAGGATTTAATCCATAGTCTCTGTTTCTGGTGCACCTTTCCGTTTTAAACATCAATCGGTTTTTGCGCTGACTGAATCAACTTTTTCGAATTCTTCCATTTATTTTCCTGGTATAGCATCAATGATGTTACATCCATATTTACTCATCCTTGCACTATGAGCTGCGCGATGAAGAAATCAATGGGGAAAGTTGCCTGAGATGCTATCGTGTTTTCTCTTCATTTGTTCTTCTTCTTATGGTGTGTTTGTCGATTGCTTACACCCATATTTACTCATCCTTGCAATATGAGTTGCGCGGTGAGGAAATCACTGGGGAAAGATGTGTGAGATGCTATCATGTTTTTTCTTCGAGTCTGGATCGATGATGCAACTTTTTTCTGCGTTATCTTTCTGCAGCCTTTAGGTGCTGAAGAATACATTACCTGCTGAGATCCATGGCAAAATTCACTCTGCACAGCTACCTCAATTATAATTTGTTGCATCAGTTTTCGGGGCCATTTGGCAGCGTTACCTGTGCAGCTTCTCCGGGAGAATCATTCCTCAGTCAAACAGATTCTCGTGGGAGCGGCGAAGAATCACTCCTCCATGGCTCCATTTAGAGCTAAGAGCATCAACCTCTACCAGAATCACTCTAAAATTAGTTCTCATGTGCTCCCCCACCAGAATGAACTGAGAGACTCTGTGGTTCGTGACCATAACTTGTCACGCCACACACAGCTGTACCATAGTTTTTTTAGGCAGCTGTTTGGCTGAGACAACTCACGGTGGATCTCACTGAGTGTTTGATTGAGACAACTCACGGTGGATCTCACTAAGTGTTTGATTGAGACAACTGGAACTGGTATGAAATGGTTCCATCTTCCATCCTGTGTTTTGGTTAGGGACGGATTGATGCTAAACCTAACACAACCGCCCTCTTAGTGGGGTGGGAGACTAACTAATCAAATATACTCCCTCCATATCACAAATAGAAGTCGTTCTGGCCACGGCGTCGTCCGAGCGATTAGAAGTCGTTCTGGCCTCCGACGCAAAAATTGGACCATGCAGCCCCTTAGCGCTTCGTATCCGTCGCCGTGCGTTAAGAGCTCACGCTTCGCATCCTGTGCCGCGCGTTAAGGGCCACCTGTAGTGGTAGAGCGAGCCGTGAAATCGAAACACAGCTAGAGTCCGATTGCTCCACATTCAAGCATATGCTACTTAAAAAATTGTTTCTCCATCCGTGCCACACGAAAGATTCTGCGTTTCATCTCTCTCTCCCCATATTCAACAGGCCATCGCGACTCGCCCAGCACGCGCTATCGCGACTCGCCCAGCGGCTTAGGCTTTAGGAGACCGCCATCGCGTTGGTTCTGTGTCACACTCGGCCATGGAGTTCGGCGGCGCAGGTGCTGCTCGTCGTGGAGTTGGGCGGCGCGGGTTCGTGAGTCTGACGTTCGCTGCGGAGTCAGAGGATGCCGCACTGGACTCACAGGAGATCATCGCGCTGGAGTCGCTAGAATCGGAGGAGGTCATCGCGCCGGAGTCGCAGGAACCGGAGGAGGTCGTCACGCCGGACTTGGAGATGGAGGTGCTGCCGGACTCGCAGATGGAGGCGGTGCCGGACTCCATCGCCGTGGACTCGGAGTTGGTGCCGGACTCCGTCATCGCGCACGACTCCGTCATCGTGCACGACTGCGTCGAGATGGTGCCGGACTCCGTCATCGCGCACGACTCCGTCGAGATGGTGCCGGATTCATTGCCGCCGGGAGCTTTTGTTTGCAGTCGCTGCGGCCTCGTCCATGAGGACCGCCAAGCGTGGAATCGTGCGCACTCAAGGTTCTGGCCATGCTCTCGTTGCGGGCTCGTCCACAACGACTACATGGTCACTGCCATACTTTACGGCCAGCGCGAGTTCGATTGCGAGCTCTTCATTCCTGATCTCGACGAGCTCGTGATGGTTGGCAATAGTGTCATGTTACCTGATCACGTTACCAAGAAGATCGACGAGCTCGATCCAAGGAAGGATGATAACAAGGCAACGGTAAGCTAACTCGCTGAAGTTACAATTAAATTGTTACAAGATTGTCTCTACTACTTAAGCTAACAAACATCAATCTAATTGTTTCATGCAGCAAGAGTAGCCTCGGCTTCATGTAGCAATGATGGATCACAAGGGATACAAGATGGCAGCCGACCTTCTCTTTCCAATGTTTCTTTTTTCATGTGAGGTATCTTGAAGTTGTTGCAACCTTTCTTCTTCATAGCTTCCATCAAAACACCTTGTAGTGTTAGAAATATTCGGTTTGCTTTGCGTGTCGAGTACTCCATGAATGCCTACAAAACAAGTGTGCAAGAAATGAATGAATGAGCAAATTTATTGTGGAAGAAAACATTGAAACATGTGTGAACAATTTGAGCAAATTACCTCTTGCACGGCTGGAACTAGAGCCTCTATTGTTTTTGCATTCTTCTTATATTGAATTGCTTGTATAGCTCGAAAAAAACCCAAGTCTAGAATGTTGAAATCCGGAGAGTTTGGTGGTTGACATATTAGGCGAATATCGAATCCTCCTAGCTTAGCGGCCTCACAAAAATCCGGATCATCTAATTTCAAGTGGGAAGGTGCATTGTCTTGTTGAATGAAGATCGGTTTGCCCACATCTTCTCTTGGCCACTTAGCTCGAATGGCAGGCAACACTTCGTTGATCATAAAATCTCTAATTACTTCTCTAGTGATCGAAGTAATGGGCTTCATAACCAAGTCTCCACGGACACGACCGGTTCTTTCATTACCTCTTTGAGCCGGTTCATAACGAACAAGAGGAAAACAACCAATCCTACCATCAAAAATACAATTCCCATCCCTAAACCTTGGCCGAGCGCAAACACACAAGAACATGAGCCTAGGGATGTAGTTCTTATTCTTACAAGTCCGATGGGGATCATCTTCCTCGGGTAGCAAATAATACCTTTCAGATTTTTGAGATAGGTAAAACCATTTCTCATCAATGAACACAAAGTCAAACAACTCTTTGAACCTTGGATCATCAATCAATTCCCTATTAACCATGTCAACACACCACTGTAACCTAGATCTCTTGTTAGCTTGAGTGAGATATGGTTTGATGCTACTAGAGTGGCGCCTAATCAGTCCTTTTTTCAAATACCTTTGAATCTTCCATTTGCTCAAGTTTAGTTTGGCGCACACATCCTCTATAGTCATTCTTTCCTTTAGAGGAATGTTTCTCAATGCTTCCAAATCAACAGGGATTGCTTTACGGCCAACTCTACCCTTCTTTAGACTATCAACCACAACCGGAATAGAGTTTCTAAGTTGTGTTTTACCTCGGTTCCAAACACGCTGAACTGTCCGAATGTGAAGGTCAAATTGAGCAGCAACATCTGCAGTATCTTTCTTGTGTAGTATACCATCGTTGCTTCTACCCAACAAAGTTTGATAAACTCGTTTTCGGAGATCTTCTGTCATTTCTTTCCTTCGGTGGGGTACTCCATTCATTTGTTCTTCCACGTTGGGGTTCTGGACAGTATGTTCTGTTACAAGAAAAAAAAATAACGTTCATAGTTATAATTAGTCACGGCATGTTGTAGCTTCATATGCAAAAAACAAGCACGGCATGTTCTGTTACAAGAAAAAGAATCACGTTCTATTTATACTTGTTCACGGCATGTTCTAATTATAGAGAAAAAAACAAACACTTCCATGGAGTACCTAGACATTTTATAATTATAGGAGAAAAAAAAAACAGGTTCTGCATGTTCAAGCTTCATAGGAGAAAAAAAGCATGCTTGGCCACGGCATCTTCTATTTTTAGGGAAAAAAATAAACACATTCATGGAGTAGCATCATGAGAATGTGATTGTGACAAAAATAAGTTACCAGCAAGATTTTGTACGTAGTCGAAATCAACAGCACCGAACTCATCTAGTGGTAAGTTCAAGTCAAGTACTGTAAAAAAAATAAACAATGATGACAACCGTAGCCGTAGATAATGGTAAGTTCAAGTCAAGTACTGTAAAAAAAGAAACAATGATGAACAAGCAAGGACAGGAACGAAGTGATGCATTACCGCCGTGGTGATCTTCAGTCTCGTCGTGGTTGAACACCTCGTTGGCATCGTCGTCTTGTTGCTCGTCCAGATCAAGCACGCCGTCGGCGTCGGAGTCTTCTGCCTCGTTCAAATCAAACACGACGTCGGCGTCGTCATCTTGGGATGCCAGCAAGTTGAGATCGAACCTAGGAATATAATCGGACATTTTGTAGCTAAGCTTGCTAGCAGCATAACCTAGAGACGAAACAGCTTGGAGAAGAGAAGACGAAGTGACATGTACTAGCAGGTAACGAAGCATTTATAGAGCAGCTAATGTGAGTGGCAAGGCGCTTGATCGCTGAAATTTCAAAGAAAAACGCGGCAGCAGTCACGCGCGCAAGCAACAGCAGCGAAAACGCAAAAAAAATGAAGATGGACATGACGCCGCGGACGGCCAAAAACGTGCGAACGAGCCCTGCTGCCCCTGCAAGCACAGTGCCATGCAAAATGCAAGGCAGCCAGCAAAAATAAACGAGGGTCCGGGGTCTCGAACACGCGACGGCGCGATCTCCTGCCTCGGGCCGCGCAGGAATAGCCAGATGGGCTATGGATCTTTGTTGTAAAGATAGCAGCCGCAGCCATATTTAATAAGGGTAGACATGGAAAAATACCCTCTAATTAATCACTCTTTGGCACTCCTTGGTAAGCGTAATCCTATCCTAAACGACTTCTAATTGCAATATGGAGGGAGTACTAAGGCCATGTTTAGATTCCTTCAAAATGCAAAAAGTTTTCAAGATTTTCCGTCACATCGTATATGCCGATATATGTATGGAGCATTAAATGTAGGTTAAAAAAATAACTAATTACACAGTTTGTCTGTAAATGTCAAGATGAATTTTTTGAGCCTAATTAATCCATGATTGGACAAAGTTTGTCAAATACAAACGAAAATGCTACCGTGTTTTTTCAAAAAAAAATTTGCCGACTAAACATGGCCTAAAAGATTTTGCATAAGTGAAGGTGTTCTGTGCGTTACTGCTGACATGCAAAACAGTTTAGCTATATGAGTTCGACTTCCTAATTAAAAAAAATCATAGCAATTATTATTTACTGAATTCAGTTACGCACACTGGCCAGAATGCAACCAGGAATCTTTCCAACTTATCAAAGTTATATAAATTAGTGAAGCAATCTAAGTAGGATTTGTTCCAGCTCAACAATCCTTGACAACCGAACGAGCCCTAAGAGCAGTTTGATTATGTATGCAAATAATCATAGATTGATGCAGTCTTTTGATTAACTAAAGATAAAGATAGTATATGATTGGTTTTACAACAAGATTGATTTTATTATTACTAGTCTCCTGCCTTTTATTTGAAAAAAAAGAAATTACCAAAGACAGTATTGGACTGTTGGCAATCATTTCTTCATGAAAACATGGAAACTCGTTTGAAATATGCATTTTGGTTGCTCGAAAAAAATTTGGAAGGTAGGTTTAAGCCAATTTGAATCAGAATTTTGAGTATATGGAGAAGAGTTTTAGTATCAAGCAAACATGGATAATTTGAATGTGATTATGTGCGTGCATGGAGGATAGGATATGAAATCGTCAAAATTTGATGGATATGGATTATCCACACATTTTATACAGATTATTATTTGATGTTGTAAATAGGATTTTCAATAATTTATTCTCCTATATTAAAACCAAAAGAATTCAGGATAAAAAAAGTCTAGTAGAGAACTCTTATCTTACGATGTGGTAGTTTTATGTTCTAATTTTCGAATTTAGAACTTGATGGATGTTATTACTTTTTGGCAAATAACTTATCGTTCAGTGTTAATTGAGTCGATGCGATAGCCACATCATAGACTACAATACAAGACTATTATGTACTTTTTATTGGTTCTTTACTAAATTAAATCTTGACAAGCATATAATTATCGATATGCACATATTACTTGACTATTTAAATATGGTTATGATCTGATTATGCTCTATCTCTGAACCATTTTTGACATGCAAACAAGTTTGTTTTTGTATCCACATCCGGATATTATGGGCTCCGATCCGAATTTGACAAAGGAAAAAAAAAGATTACGATATGGGAGAATTGTTGATCCTATCTGTTTTCATTCCCGCAATGCAATTCATAGATATGCTTTGTTGCAAAAGTTGAGATGCACATTCAATCTTTTACTGAAACGAAGATGTCAAATTTCATACCCATGTGCACTAACAAGAGACAAGCACATGCACACCTAAAGTTGTCAATACGAATTTATTTATATACAAGATGATTTTGCATGCCAATTTATAGGCATGAAGCCTTTCTCCGAACATCAAGAATGACATAACAGTGAACGAAAATGATAGCTTATTTCTGAGTTTTGAGCCTTGGCAGATTGTGGTATGGAGTATAATCAATAGTTGACACAAGAACTCCCATAGTGTGATTTTATCTTAAGGCAATCATCTATGAGAAAGTCTGATGTATAATGGGTAGTTCGACGATAAATCATTTTTAACATGAGAAAAAGAAGGATGGATACAAATTCTATACATCATCAGAGGCTAATGGTAGACCATAGATGGAGGTACAAGCGAGTGTTGAGGAGTGGCGGCACAATGGGTAGGTGTGAACATCAGTTTCCAATGAACACTAGCATGGAAATAGTTGGTTTTCTTGTATTTGCCTACACCATTTGGTTTCCAATCAGTCCAAACCGAACTTCTCTTACACTGATGAAACTGAACCGAACTCGTTGGTTGCACCGATTGCCTAGCCCTACCCCACCAATCTGGCGAAACACTACTGAATCGTGTCGGATTAGAGTGGATGGAGAATGTTATCTAGATGTGATTGCAAAGAGGGAGCGGATGGAAATGGAGCTGTCCCGATGCCACCCTCATCATCGTCATACTCATACGGACTTAGAGCATCTCCAATAGTTCCTAAAAACAATTAATAAATGAATGAGTTTTTTGAGTCACTAAAAAGGCAGAGAGTTTATCTGTGTCTTTCTCTAACCAGTTCTAATATTCCACTCCTAAAAGCTAGAAGGCAATTTTGCATCAGAAATCTCATACTATTTCTAAATTATCCAAATTACCTCAGTGAAACTATGCCTTGAGGGAGGAGGGTGACATCTGAAAATTCTTATACACGCAAACTTGAAACAACGGATTAGAAATTGTCAAAAGTTTCGAAGTGTGGGCCGGAATGTCGGAGTTCCGACACCTAACAGAAGCTATGAAATTAGAGTAAATTCAACTTCAAATTTAGATATGCTATTTACCCCACTTCCTAAGAGATAGATGAAGATGTTGAGGTGCTTCCTTGGTCTTGGAACACCACCAAATTGTAGGTCAGGACTAACACCTAAGAATATGCTTGAGGGAGAAAGTGACAACCAAATACAACTAATTCCAAGTAATCACAACAACAAGCACATAGAACACAAGGATTTATCTCGAGGTTCGGCTACCCCACTAAGCAGTGCCTACATCCTCGTTGTCGAGGTGACCACAACACCTCCCTACCTCTCTCAAGAAACCACAAAGGTCAACTCGAGTTCTTCGATAAAATTTCAAGGGTAATACAAACCTCCTGGGGTTCTCCCACGGATTGGGAGCTCCCTGGTGATGTCTAGCCAGCAGGGGGCAAGCCCCAAGAGCAATAATCACAAATCAAACCTGCTTGACAAAGAAATTTAGTGCTTAAGCTTTGCTTCAAAGTTTCTCTCGTCAAGAACCCTTCTCTAGGAGCAAGAAGAGAAGAGGGCTTGAATGCTAGAGAGGTGTTTCGTCTGAAGGTTGGTCGTGATGAATGAGTGAGATAACGGTTAGGAGAGAGAGAGGGGTGATATTTATACCTCAAGGGGAAACTTAGCCGTTCTAAGTGGCTTCAGAACTTCTGACGCCTAGGGTTTTTGTATGGTATAAACAGTACAAATAGGACTTCCAGGCTACGCAAGAAGAGACGTTGAAACTTCCGACAAACGAAAGTTGTAGGCAACCTCCAATAAACTACCAGTAGAATATGTGCGCGCGCAAGCATCTGTACTTTTGAGGATTGTCGGAACCTCTGACAGACTTAGCAAAGAAAAGGTTGCGTGCAAAACCATTGGTACTTTCGACAGCCATCGGACTGGAAGTTAGAAACCAACTCCCGATAGCATCAGGGACTGAGCTGCACAGGCCACGTCAGAACTTAGTAGTACGCTGATTCATACACTCAAATTAAAAAACATAAAATAAATTTAAACCACTTGAGTCTGGAAGCCTTTTAAACTTTGAATTGAGGGGTGCCATATCATACAAATCATCCTTTAAACCTTTTAAGGGACTGATAATTGCAATATCACTCAATAAACTTGTTAGTCCCTAATTGGATGTCTTTAATACACCAAAACCCATGTAAGGGCAAATGCGCTTTCACTAAGCCACTTTTATACTTTATTTCTCTCATCTATAATTCATTAGGAACCTAGTCCTAACTCCTTTTCTTCCCCATGTCCTTCCACCTCTGGGTCAGCTGATTGATACTTGTGTGTATATTTCCATGCGATTCGATCGATTTTACTAAGCGTAGAAAGATTGAAAGTTGAGATAAGGAGTTGTTGGAGAGTCTTTTTTTTTTCAATTTTTGCCAAAAATTGATTAATAACTTTAGGAGATGCTCTTAGTTACTACTCTCATTTTAAATTACAAGACGTTTTGGTTTTGTTGGATATATAGATTTTGCTACACACTTATATACAATATACATTGTATCTAAATATATGATAAAAATAATATAGATCTAGATCTTATAATTTGAAACCGGTGGAATAGTAGAAAGTTTAGATGATGGTGAGGGGATGGAAGGGGCGGTGATGTAGCAGCCGCGCGATCTTCTTTTCTTATTTGGGATAAAAGCGATGTCTATCAGCTGAGCTCTTCATTATCAATTGATGAACATCTCCTATCGTCTTTTGCTAAGAAAACCAAAACAAATGCACCGAATACTGGTGCCATTTAGTGTGAAATTACATTATACAATTCCTATACTCTAGGTGCTTGAAATTGATCTCGATTTCAGGTGATCAGCTCCCACGCGCTTGCACCCTACTCGCCCGCGCCCACGCCCACGCCTACACTAACGAAGAAGAAGACGGCGGCGACTAGGGTTCCGGCGGTAGCGACTCTCCCTCTCTTCTTCCCCATCTCCGGCGGGCTTAGAAGAGAAGGGGCTTGGGGAGATAGGTCGGCCAGGCTGTGGGGACGGCAGGAGGACGGCGTTAGGGTTCTGGCAGTGGCGGCGGAGGCGGCCGGACCAGGTCAGGGTGGGGGTGATGACGGCCACGGTGACGATGGGATGGGTGGGGGAGGGGACGAAGGAGGCCGTCGTGAAGCTCAGGCGAGACCCTACCTCGCTATAGCAGGGCGGTGGGCGGCGGCAGTGGGGTCGTGCGCTCGCCCGACAACTGCAGGTCGGGACGACTAAAGGAAGAAGATGGATATGCACGGTCAACTAGAGCGTTGGATCAAGATCCACTGGCTGAGCTCAATCACTTGAAAAAAATGAAAAATGTAGCGCGAGAAGGATAGCAGATCCCATTATATTATATTTTAGGTGCAAATATCTGTACATTGGCCAAGGCCATTATATTAATCTCCCAACATCGTGAACATACTAACTTATTGTATTATTTGTACTAGCAAAAGTGCTTGTGCGTTGCAACGAGTCTAGAAAAGATGGTTTCTGTTGACGTCGGAAGTGATCTGAATCACACACCAGCAGGGCCTTGGATGCCCGGGCCGCTACGGACCAAAGAACGCAGCGAGAATGTCACTCTTTTGTGGTGATGAACGGAGAGGTTTACATGCAAACCACCAAAGGATAACCAATGTGCTTATGTGACAAAGAATCGACTAGTTTTCAGGCAAACTAACAAAGAAACCGTCGAAGCTCTTGCCCGGAAGAGACCCCGTCAGGGCAAGGACGTCGCCGGGTTGACCTAGGTCAGCCAGCAAGCCTAGGGCGCCATCCTTGGTCGTCGGATCAAGGGATGAATAGCATGGGGTTGGAAGAGAGGTAAAGGGGTAAAGGAGTTGATAAATTGGTTGTATGTCGATTGGATAGATGGGAACTCAATCGGCCAAGTACCCCTTATTTTATAAGGGGTAGGGGTTGTCTTATCCCATAGAAAAACCAATGTGTACTATTATTATGTCGCTTTATGAAGTTTTTCTTAGATTAGGCTAAAACTGTCATGGGCCTATTTAAATTAGCTTAGGTCCAATTTGAGTGTCAACATATGCCCCCTATTTTCAAGTGAATGATGTATGAATCTGAAAACACTTAATCAAACAAAACCAAACAACGATGATACATATCTCATCGGCTGCTTAGTGACTAAGGGCAATGTATATATTGGCCATTTTTGTTCTAAGGGCGATACATATATCGGCCATTGCTTGGAGAGCACTTAGGCTTCTTACCAAACACTTGAAAAATACTTTTTCAAGTACCTCCCGTTGAATGCTTGAGACGTTCACCTTGTAATGTCTCTAGCAGATAAGAATTACCGAATATGACTTTGTTCACTTTATAAGGGCCATTCCAATTTTGTGACCACTTGCCAAACTAATTGCTCTTTGATCCAATTGGTAGTTGTCACAGAACCTCCTAATTATGATGGCCCACAAGTACACGTCATTGCCATAATGACCTCTGACAGTCGTACTTATGTTCACCATAACTTAAAAGGCCTGCTTTCCTCCGAACAGGATCCAATCACAGGAGTATTGCAATATTACAACAGTTTATTCAAAATATTCAACAGAGTAAAGTAGCGGAAGTCTTACAATAACATAGGTTTACAAACCAGTTTTCAAACTTCAAACCTTATGTACATTATTACAAACCATTAGTAGAGAAGTATCGGTAGTAACTTTATTACATCACCCAAGCGAGATGCCTTGCCCAAAGGCCACACAGTCTACTCGTCGTCGCTTTCTTCAACCACGACGGTCATGCAACAAGGCTCGAAGCAAACTTGTTCATGAGCCGCACCTGCAACAAGGGGTTCAACAAACCCTGAGTACAAAGGTACTCAACAAGACTTACCCGACTAAGACAAAGACTCCAAGGGCATGCTAGCTTTAGGGAATCAAGGTACGGGTAAATCAGAATCAAGATTTTCTTTTGCAGAAAAGCTTACTAAGGTAAGTCCTTATCTTCAACATTTTACTTTTACCATTGATGGTTCATTAACCAAATCTAGGTGATCCTAATCTAGATCAAAGTAATTATCATCAAAACCTTTCTTATTCTTTCTTTCAATTCCAGTTCTTAACTACGATGTTGGTGCAAGGCCAAGACTCCTTTCTCGTAGAGTAACGACGATTCGAACCGCTTCATTTACCCAGCTGGGGATTCCTAACCACACGACATATGTAGAACCGAATCTAACATATATCAACTCTTACCCGAATAACCCAAAACCAGAACGTGTCCATCGCCACCCGAGAGCACAATACTCCTCGAACCCGGCCACATTCTAGCCCCGAGGGTACACGTTACTCTCGCCATCTCTCCACTCCCAGTGCGAGGTTAGACGTTCTCGTAATGGACTAGCCAAAGTAAGGCTTACCCGACATGGGCACATGGCTAGTACTAATAAAAACTCCATGACACGAGGGCCAACAACGTACGGTCCTTAACTGATAAGGCGGAAACAATACATTGGGACTCCTCTCCCAATGCACGTTAGCAGTGGCCAAACCACCCGCCCGATCTTACAAGTTCTTTCAGATATTTCATTATTCATTCAGAATGCCGTCATGGCTATGCAAACATTTCATTTAAAAGCTTAACTTCTAAGCATAGCGAAGCATACTACGCATTTTCCGTAAAACAGGTATCAAGGTTAACATTGCAATAATCAAGGATGATAATGCAGCAATTAGGTTATCACGCAACTCCTAATTACTTAATGCAATAAACCATAATATGAATAATAAAACATTTATAAAAATTCAAGGTAGGGTTTAAATGCACCGGGGCTTGCCTTGCTCGGACACGACGACTGACTCAGACTCGGAGACTCCAACGTCTGGTCCGGAACCCACTGACGATCGCTCTTCTCCGGAGGCCTGCTCGACAACTTCGGCTTCTTCGAAAGCGGTGACTACACGAATACATAACATGCTTTAACATGATGCTCAATGATAAACATGATGCTTGATGATAACATGCCACGTTTACGATTCGAGTACAACTTCCCTTCGCGGTACAGTCGTAAGCAGAAAACCTACTAACTAGTAGCAACGAGTTTCTGCGATACCAGCTTTTAACCTAACAAGTTACTAACGAGCTCAGTCATGAAATTAAAGTGCCAGAGATCACAAAAGGGTAGTGACCTAAGGACATCACTCAATCAAAAGGCACACAACACTTAAAGTTCTCAAATTAACATTTATTTTCTATTTAAGTAATTAGGGCATAATTAGGAATTAATCAAACTTTATCTAAACAAGCTCAAACTTTTTCTATGAGTTAACAATGATTTATAACAGTGCCATAATTAATTTCATAATTTTTGGATAAATAAATTAATTATTAAAATTACTGGAAGTTGCATTTAATCTTTATTGGAACCAATTATTTCTATTGCATAAAGTATTCAAATTCATGATTTAACATTTTTCCTAGATAGTTTATACATTGAGAAGCTTATACAAAAATTTTCATGAATTTTGGAACTCTACACAATTTTTAAACAAATAAATAAATAATCAACACTATTCATTTATTTGAAAAAGAAAAACAAAAACGAAAATCAAAAACTGAACTCGGGCCGCTTCTCCTCGGTCCGGCCCGTTAGCGCGCCCGCGCTCGTGACCGGCCCAACCGTGCGGCCCATCAGCGCGGCCTGCCTCGCGCCCGCACGCTCGCCCGCTCTCTCTCGCTGACACGGTGTCCCCACCTGTCATCCCTCACCTCCCGCTCGACTGCTCGCTCCCGCGCGCGCGCTCGCTTTCCCGCGGTGGCCGGCCGACGACCGGTGACCCAAACGACCAACCGAGCCGACCAACATCTTCTACACGACCTGGCGAACCCATTTTGCTACTAAACGCCCTAGCGCAGGCTCCGGCAACTGCTCACCGACGACGGTGGCGGCTCGACGGGGACGGTGACCGGCGACTCGACGATACAAAGCGGTAGCGGTTAAAGCGAGGGGTCAGGGAGCATCAGGGGCGTACCACGATCACGATGGAGTGATCGGTTGGAGCGGGGAGGCACTGGAGGCGGCTGGCGACGGTGGCGGAGCTCGACTGGAGCGGCGGCGACTCGAGGTGGAAGACGACGGCTCCCCGGCGATCCAGGCGGAATTGGGCTAGCTCAGCTGGTTCACTAGATGCGCAAGAATGAGGCGGAGCGATTGGCGAGATGGAGACGGCTGCGGTGGAGCAGGGAGGGCGAATTTGGCCGGAGAAAGAAGGACGGTGGCGGCGGCGATGATGAAACCGACGGCGACAGTGGTGATGTCGGTTCTTTTATAGAGCTGTGAAGCAAAGGAAGCGGCTGGAGATCGAGAAACGGTTCCTGTGGTCGCGGTGGCAAGCTAGAAGACCGTGGAAGCGGCCAGCGCGACGTCGGCGGCTCGCCGGCGCCCATGCCGCGCTCTGCCGGTGTGTGATTCGCCGGTGCACTGTAGCTGTCCCCCCCCAATTTTTGAAATTCAAACTATAATTCTCAAATTACTTCCAAATTTGTATAACAACTTGAAAATCTTCCAATGTATGAAATCTTCAGAATTTCAAGATCTACAAGTTTGGTATTGAACACTTTTTCAAATTCTGCTTGGATTTTGAAATTTGAGTTTAAATTCAAAAAGTGACACATTTTTCAGATTGGTAATTTAGAAATTACTTTTGATTTTATATTGAAACTTCAAAATCTCCAAACATCAAAGTTGTTTATCTTGACCAGATCTACAACTTTGCTGTTCAAAACTTTTTCAAAATCAGCCTCCATTTTAAAATCTTAGTTTGGGGACAAAAATGATTTAAAACTGAAAATTTGCTTATTTTCAAAATTACTCCACATTTTACACTAAAACTTTGAAAACTCAAAACACCAAAGTTGTAGCCCTTGAAAAGTTCTACAAACTTGGTTTTGAACTTTTTCCCAAATTTTGTTTAGATTTTGAATTATTTCAAAAGGGGTAAAACAGGGTTTTGAAATTTAGGGTTTTTGGAGGGATTTCAAATTGGAATTTGTTTCTACTTTGATTTGTGATTACTTAGTGATCAAAACCTCACCCAAGGGCATCATTTGGACCAACATGACATAGTTGACCAAATGTCACTCTTGGTTGACCAATTCACTTTCGAAATTGTTTTACAGTTCTCCCCAGATTTGAATTCGAATTCGAATCGGAAAACTCGCGACAAGTTTTGGGACTCCAATTCAAACTCAAATTTGGAGCTTCATTTTAGATGTTGTACTTGAGCTCATACCCTACACTTGACACTAGTGTGCAACACAGTCGCGCACTTCAAATTACGCAGGGCATGGACTAAGTATTTGCGGTGGTATTCAAAATTAGGGTTTTTCGATTTCGGAGCACACCACAGAGAAACACATTCAACCTAATGAAGTAAACTCGTTTTAGTTGATGCATAACAATGTTAACTTAACAAGGATGCTTTGCAATGCATTATGATGACATGGCAGATTAATTAGCACTATAACACCCGGGGTGTTACAGCCCTTCCCCCTTAAAGAAATCTCGTCCCGAGATTTAAAGCCTTGAGTTAAGTAATGGAAAAGGAAACGTGTCAAGCAAACACGTCCAAGACTTGTCTACAAAACAGGTAGGGGTTTTCTGCATTACAAAGAAGAAATTGCGACCTAGATAGAAGCAAAGAACTCCGGGAAATTCTCCAACAGATACTCTTCCGATTCCCAGGTGGCTTCCTCCTCTGAATGTTGATCCCATTGTATCTTGTACCATTTAATTGTTTTACTCCGGGTAACACGATCCTTTCGATCCAAGACTCGGACAGGATATTCAGAATATGTCAAATCAGGCTCAAGTTCAACCCCCTCCACATCAACAACTTGATCAGGCACTTGCAGACACTTCTTCATCTGTGATACATGAAACACATTGTGCACGGCTGACAGTTGTTCAGGTAGCTTTAATCTATATGCCACCTTTCCACATTTCTCAATGATCTGAAAAGGACCAATATAACGTGGTGCGAGCTTGCCTTTGACTCCAAATCTATTAACTCCTTTCATGGGTGACACTTTCAGATAAACATAATCTCCCACTTTAAACATCAAAGGTCTACGCCTTTTATCTGCATAACTCTTTTGTCGAGACTGAGCAACTTTTAAGTTCTTTTGTATCTGCCTAACCTTTTCTTCTGTTTTCTTTACTAGATCGACTCCATAAAACCATCTTTCTCCTGGTTCTGACCAGTTCAACGGAGTTCTGCACCTGCGGCCATACAATGCTTCAAACGGTGCCATTTTGATACTCTCTTGATAGCTATTGTTATATGAGAATTCTGCTAATGGTAAACATTCATCCCATTGATCTTGATAGGTGAGAGCACAGGATCTCAACATATCTTCCAAAATTTGATTTACTCTTTCAGTCTGTCCCCCAGTTTGTGGATGATAGGCTGTGCTATAAAGAAGTTTAGTACCCAACGACTTTTGGATCTGTCTCCAAAATTGCGAAACAAATTGAGTACCCCTGTCACTAACAATTGTTTTAGGTATTCCATGTAAACTCATAATCCGAGTGACATATAATTCTGCATATCTAGATGCTCTATAGTCAACCTTCACAGGTACAAAGTGAGCTGACTTAGTCAAACGGTCCACAATGACCCAAATTGAATCAAAACCTCTTGAAGTCTTGGGTAACCCAGTAATGAAATCCATACTAATATCTTCCCATTTCCAGGATGGAATAGGCAAGGGTTGTAACATTCCTGCCGGCTTCAAATGTTCAACTTTCACTTTGCGACAAGTATCACATCGGGCAACATACTTAGCAATCTCGATTTTCATTTTGGTCCACCAAAATCTCTGTTTCAAATCTTGATACATCTTATTACTCCCTGGATGAATAGAAAACCTTGTACTATGTGCTTCATCAAGAATGAGCTGACGTAACTCTGAAATCTTTGGGACCACTAGCCGGTTCTTAAACCACAGGACACCTGCATCATCAATACTGAAATCTGTCTGCTGACCAGTTCTAACTTTTTCTTTGATATGAGCTATTCCAGAATTATTTCTCTGTGCAGACACAATCTGATCTTTGATTGTTGATTCTACTGTGACATTAGTCAACTGACCTTGTTGAATTATTTCAATATTCAACTTTTCCAGTTCATAACATAAACTGTAATCCATTGGCTTCACAGTCATACAATTGCAATGGTTCTTTCGACTGAGTGCATCAGCAACCACATTTGCTTTACCAGGGTGATAGTGTACTTCCAAATCATAATCCTTTATCAACTCAAGCCACCTTCTTTGCCTCATATTCAATTCTGACTGAGTAAAGATATACTTTAAACTCTTGTGATCTGTATACATGTGGCAAGTATTACCTAACAAGTAATGACGCCAGATTTTTAATGCATGAACTACAGCTGCTAGTTCAAGATCATGTGTCGGATAATGTTCTTCATGGCGCTTCAACTGTCTCGAGGCATAAGCAATGACTCTGCCTTCTTGCATCAATACACAACCAAGGCCAATACCCGAGGCATCACAATATACGTCAAATGGCTTTTCTATATCTGGTTGTGCCAAAACTGGAGCAGTCGTCAATGACTTCTTTAGGATTCTAAAAGCTTTCTCACATTCTGGAGACCATATGAACTTAGTTTGATTCTTCAACAACTCTGTGATTGGCTTGGCTACCTTTGAAAAGTCAGATATGAATCGACGGTAATAACCCGCCATTCCTAGAAAACTTCGGACTTCATGAACTGAAATTGGTGGTTTCCATTTCAGAATATCTTTCACCTTGCCAGGATCTACTGCTACTCCTTCAGCTGACAACACATGGCCTAAGAATTGCACTTCTCTTAACCAAAACTCACATTTACTGAACTTGGCATACAGTTGGTGATCTCTCAGACGATTCAGAACAACTCTGAGATGCTCAACATGCTCTTCTTTACTTTTGGAATATACCAGAATATCATCAATAAACACAACCACAAACTTGTCAAGTTCCGGCATGAAAACTGAGTTCATCAGATACATGAAATGTGCCGGTGCATTGGTAAGACCAAAAGACATAACTAGGTATTCATACAGCCCATATCTGGTGGTGAATGCAGTCTTTGGGATATCTTCAGGTCGAATCTTGATTTGATGGTACCCTGATCGAAGATCGATCTTTGAAAATACCTTTGCCCCCGCAAGCTGATCAAAGAGTAGATCAATGCGTGGCAACGGATATTTATTCTTAATGGTTACTTCATTCAGCGGTCGGTAATCAACACACATTCTTAAAGTCTGATCTTTCTTCTTAACAAACAGAGCTGGACATCCCCATGGTGAGGAACTGGGTCTGATAAAACCTTTGTCACGTAACTCTTGTAACTGATCCTTGAGTTCTGCCAATTCATTGGGTGGCATTCTGTAAGCTCTCCGGGATATTGGGGCAGTACCCGGTTTTAACTCAATCACAAACTCTACATCTCTGTCTGGTGGCAGGCCTGGTAGATCATCTGGAAACACATCTGGAAATTCACAGACTACTGGTATATCACAAACCTCTTGTACTGAAGTTGCACATAACCTTTCAACGGTTCTCTTTGGGATAGGAAGTTGGATAAGAAGATGAGATTTATTATCTGGCAGGTTCAACCTTATAGTTCTGTGCAGTGCATCTATAAGGGCTCCTCTTTGATACATCCAATTCATACCCAGGATTACATCTATATCCTGTTTCTGTAATATTATCATTGAGGTAGGGAATATATGCCCACCTAACTCTATAGGTACGTCACGTACCATCTCCTTAGTACACAGTCGTCCCCCGGGCGACTGAATAAAGAACTCTTCTTGTGTTCCCATAATTGGAATGTCATGCTTAACAACAAAGGTGCGATTTATGAATGTATGCGATGCACCTGAATCAAATAACAGTACTGCTGGATGATTAGCAACAGGGAACATACCCATCATAACAGGTTCTCCCTCTGGGATTGCACTTGCTTGAGTATAGAATACACGTCCGGTCTTCTTCTTCTCACCCTTACCCTTCTGAACATTCAGATTATTGTTCTTGCTCTGAGGTTGTTGCTGTTGTGGTACGGGGGCTCTAGGATAATTGGGATTGTACTGCCTTGGATACGGGCAGTCCTTTGAAAAGTGGCCTGGCTTTCCACAATTGTAGCAGGGAAAGTTATGGGTGGCTGGTGCTTGGTTTCGAATACCAGGGGCATTCGGCTGTTGTGTAAACTGCGGGGTTGCGGCAGGACGATAAAACGTCTGCGGCTGAGCTTGGTATTGCGGTGGACGATAGGTTGGGCGGAAATGATTCTGTGGGTGGTAAATAAACTTCTAGCGCTTCTTAATGCCGCCAGACGGGCTTGAAAACATTGGCTTCTTTTTCTTCGACTCTTTGTGCAGTCTGGACTTCTCTTCTGACGCAATAGCCACGTTGACTATCTCATGGTATGTAGCATTGTAACAGGTGACCAATGCTTCCTGGATTCTGGTACTCAATCCTCTCATGAAACAGCTTTTCTTCTTTGCATCAGTGTTCACATATTCCGCTGCATACTGGGATAGATGATTGAATTTACCCACGTACTGCAGAACTGTCTGGTTCCCTTGCTTCAGCGAGAGAAACTCCTCTAGCTTCATGGCCATGACACCATCTGGAATATAATGTGCTCTGAAGGCTTCACGAAACTCCTGCCAAGTGACACGGTGGCCAGCAGGCCGTGCGGCGACCAGATTCGCCCACCACGCCCCTGCGGCACCTCTAAGCTGCTGCGCTGCAAACACGGGCTTCTGGTGCTCCGTGCACTGTAACAGTTCAAACTTCTGCTCCATGGTACGGAGCCAGTCATCCGCCTCTAGCGGCTCATCTGCCTTTGAGAATACTGGTGGACGGGTATCGGTGAAATCCACATAGGTGGTTTCCCCTCCATTGTTACGGCCTCGACGACCCTGATTTCCATTCTGATTCTGATTCTGAGCCAACAATGTAGTGGCATTAACCAAAGCGGCAATAGCCTCTACCAAGGTGGGTGGAAACGGTGGGGGATTCGGAGTATTGTCCCCATCCTGGGAAGTTCCAGTACCGTGCATCTGTTGTACACAAACCATATTTATATACATCGCTTTATTGAATTAAAAAGCAGTTAAAACGGAACTTGTATACACATACAAACTTATCTTACATTATTTCATTACAAACTTGCTCGCAAGCAAAAAACTACCCACTAAGGTTCTTAGAAAGCAGGAAAGACTACTATATTACATAGCCATCCATGTCAACACTTCACTCCTCATCATCATCGCTGATCACGATCACTTCATCGTCAACCTCTGGAACACTTGCACCAGTGACATGACTTGCATCATCCCCACTTTCTATCATGGGTTCATCTTCATTATTGTCCTCTACACCAGGAACAATCACGGCACCAACATCATCTTCCACTGCCTGGGGCTGATGATTGGGATTCATCAGATCATTTAGCCTATGGACTTCCTCATGCAGAACAGTATTGTACTGCTCCAGGTTTGTCACATAAAGCTCCAGCTCTCGAACACGAGCTCTGGCTTCTGTCTCCTTTTCCAGAGACTCATTCTGGAACTGTTTCCAAAAACGCATATTACGCTTCAGTCGCTCCACTTCTGATGTAAGCCTTGCAACTTCTGATTCCGAATCCGGGTTCGGATTACGGCTACTGCTTGCTCCATCAACTCTGGTGGCCAACTGATGACGCGGCACTCCTTGCGGACCCGTTTTCTTGCGAGGAGTTGTCTTCACACGTGCCATCCTAAAGCAAGATAGAATTAGGACGATGAGAACAGATAGGGGAATCTGAAGGTTAGCATGAATAGGATTGAACCTTACTTAACCCAAACCACTTTAAAAGGGAAGGTAACTTAAGCAGGTTAATTAAACATGATGCATGCATCGTTCTTACGATCTAACAGAAAGATTAAGTAACACATGCAAACTTTATAACATAGGGCACTATACAAGATACTTCACTACGAAGCTTTCAAATATGAGCTAAGGAAACTATAGAATAGATTAAGATAAGCAAAAGCAATTTGGACCCAAAATATCAATATTAAGTTTATTTGACCCAAAACGTTTTGAAGTTTTGCAAAGTAATATTACAATTACTCGAGTGATTATGCTCTGGTACCAGCTGTCACAGAACCTCCTAATTATGATGGCCCACAAGTACACGTCATTGCCATAATGACCTCTGACAGTCGTACTTATGTTCACCATAACTTAAAAGGCCTGCTTTCCTCCGAACAGGATCCAATCACAGGAGTATTGTAATATTACAACAGTTTATTCAAAATATTCAACAGAGTAAAGTAGCGGAAGTCTTACAATAACATAGGTTTACAAACCAGTTTTCAAACTTCAAACCTTATGTACATTATTACAAACCATTAGTAGAGAAGTATCGGTAGTAACTTTATTACATCACCCAAGCGAGATGCCTTGCCCAAAGGCCACACAGTCTACTCGTCGTCGCTTTCTTCAACCACGACGGTCATGCAACAAGGCTCGAAGCAAACTTGTTCATGAGCCGCACCTGCAACAAGGGGTTCAACAAACCCTGAGTACAAAGGTACTCAACAAGACTTACCCGACTAAGACAAAGACTCCAAGGGCATGCTAGCTTTAGGGAATCAAGGTACGGGTAAATCAGAATCAAGATTTTCTTTTGCAGAAAAGCTTACTAAGGTAAGTCCTTATCTTCAACATTTTACTTTTACCATTGATGGTTCATTAACCAAATCTAGGTGATCCTAATCTAGATCAAAGTAATTATCATCAAAACCTTTCTTATTCTTTCTTTCAATTCCAGTTCTTAACTACGATGTTGGTGCAAGGCCAAGACTCCTTTCTCGTAGAGTAACGACGATTCGAACCGCTTCATTTACCCAGCTGGGGATTCCTAACCACACGACATATGTAGAACCGAATCTAACATATATCAACTCTTACCCGAATAACCCAAAACCAGAACGTGTCCATCGCCACCCGAGAGCACAGTACTCCTCGAACCCGGCCACATTCTAGCCCCGAGGGTACACGTTACTCTCGCCATCTCTCCACTCCCAGTGCGAGGTTAGACGTTCTCGTAATGGACTAGCCAAAGTAAGGCTTACCCGACATGGGCACATGGCTAGTACTAATAAAAACTCCATGACACGAGGGCCAACAACGTACGGTCCTTAACTGATAAGGCGGAAACAATACATTGGGACTCCTCTCCCAATGCACGTTAGCAGTGGCCAAACCACCCGCCCGATCTTACAAGTTCTTTCAGATATTTCATTATTCATTCAGAATGCCGTCATGGCTATGCAAACATTTCATTTAAAAGCTTAACTTCTAAGCATAGCGAAGCATACTACGCATTTTCCGTAAAACAGGTATCAAGGTTAACATTGCAATAATCAAGGATGATAATGCAGCAATTAGGTTATCACGCAACTCCTAATTACTTAATGCAATAAACCATAATATGAATAATAAAACATTTATAAAAATTCAAGGTAGGGTTTAAATGCACCGGGGCTTGCCTTGCTCGGACACGACGACTGACTCAGACTCGGAGACTCCAACGTCTGGTCCGGAACCCACTGACGATCGCTCTTCTCCGGAGGCCTGCTCGACAACTTCGGCTTCTTCGAAAGCGGTGACTACACGAATACATAACATGCTTTAACATGATGCTCAATGATAAACATGATGCTTGATGATAACATGCCACGTTTACGATTCGAGTACAACTTCCCTTCGCGGTACAGTCGTAAGCAGAAAACCTACTAACTAGTAGCAACGAGTTTCTGCGATACCAGCTTTTAACCTAACAAGTTACTAACGAGCTCAGTCATGAAATTAAAGTGCCAGAGATCACAAAAGGGTAGTGACCTAAGGACATCACTCAATCAAAAGGCACACAACACTTAAAGTTCTCAAATTAACATTTATTTTCTATTTAAGTAATTAGGGCATAATTAGGAATTAATCAAACTTTATCTAAACAAGCTCAAACTTTTTCTATGAGTTAACAATGATTTATAACAGTGCCATAATTAATTTCATAATTTTTGGATAAATAAATTAATTATTAAAATTACTGGAAGTTGCATTTAATCTTTATTGGAACCAATTATTTCTATTGCATAAAGTATTCAAATTCATGATTTAACATTTTTCCTAGATAGTTTATACATTGAGAAGCTTATACAAAAATTTTCATGAATTTTGGAACTCTACACAATTTTTAAACAAATAAATAAATAATCAACACTATTCATTTATTTGAAAAAGAAAAACAAAAACGAAAATCAAAAACTGAACTCGGGCCGCTTCTCCTCGGTCCGGCCCGTTAGCGCGCCCGCGCTCGTGACCGGCCCAACCGTGCGGCCCATCAGCGCGGCCTGCCTCGCGCCCGCACGCTCGCCCGCTCTCTCTCGCTGACACGGTGTCCCCACCTGTCATCCCTCACCTCCCGCTCGACTGCTCGCTCCCGCGCGCGCGCTCGCTTTCCCGCGGTGGCCGGCCGACGACCGGTGACCCAAACGACCAACCGAGCCGACCAACATCTTCTACACGACCTGGCGAACCCATTTTGCTACTAAACGCCCTAGCGCAGGCTCCGGCAACTGCTCACCGACGACGGTGGCGGCTCGACGGGGACGGTGACCGGCGACTCGACGATACAAAGCGGTAGCGGTTAAAGCGAGGGGTCAGGGAGCATCAGGGGCGTACCACGATCACGATGGAGTGATCGGTTGGAGCGGGGAGGCACTGGAGGCGGCTGGCGACGGTGGCGGAGCTCGACTGGAGCGGCGGCGACTCGAGGTGGAAGACGACGGCTCCCCGGCGATCCAGGCGGAATTGGGCTAGCTCAGCTGGTTCACTAGATGCGCAAGAATGAGGCGGAGCGATTGGCGAGATGGAGACGGCTGCGGTGGAGCAGGGAGGGCGAATTTGGCCGGAGAAAGAAGGACGGTGGCGGCGGCGATGATGAAACCGACGGCGACAGTGGTGATGTCGGTTCTTTTATAGAGCTGTGAAGCAAAGGAAGCGGCTGGAGATCGAGAAACGGTTCCTGTGGTCGCGGTGGCAAGCTAGAAGACCGTGGAAGCGGCCAGCGCGACGTCGGCGGCTCGCCGGCGCCCATGCCGCGCTCTGCCGGTGTGTGATTCGCCGGTGCACTGTAGCTGTCCCCCCCCCAATTTTTGAAATTCAAACTGTAATTCTCAAATTACTTCCAAATTTGTATAACAACTTGAAAATCTTCCAATGTATGAAATCTTCAGAATTTCAAGCTCTACAAGTTTGGTATTGAACACTTTTTCAAATTCTGCTTGGATTTTGAAATTTGAGTTTAAATTCAAAAAGTGACACATTTTTCAGATTGGTAATTTAGAAATTACTTTTGATTTTATATTGAAACTTCAAAATCTCCAAACATCAAAGTTGTTTATCTTGACCAGATCTACAACTTTGCTGTTCAAAACTTTTTCAAAATCAGCCTCCATTTTAAAATCTTAGTTTGGGGACAAAAATGATTTAAAACTGAAATTTGCTTATTTTCAAAATTACTCCACATTTTACACTAAAACTTTGAAAACTCAAAACACCAAAGTTGTAGCCCTTGAAAAGTTCTACAAACTTGGTTTTGAACTTTTTCCCAAATTTTGTTTAGATTTTGAATTATTTCAAAAGGGGTAAAACAGGGTTTTGAAATTTAGGGTTTTTGGAGGGATTTCAAATTGGAATTTGTTTCTACTTTGATTTGTGATTACTTAGTGATCAAAACCTCACCCAAGGGCATCATTTGGACCAACATGACATAGTTGACCAAATGTCACTCTTGGTTGACCAATTCACTTTCGAAATTGTTTTACAGTTCTCCCCAGATTTGAATTCGAATTCGAATCGGAAAACTCGCGACAAGTTTTGGGACTCCAATTCAAACTCAAATTTGGAGCTTCATTTTAGATGTTGTACTTGAGCTCATACCCTACACTTGACACTAGTGTGCAACACAGTCGCGCACTTCAAATTACGCAGGGCATGGACTAAGTATTTGCGGTGGTATTCAAAATTAGGGTTTTTCGATTTCGGAGCACACCACAGAGAAACACATTCAACCTAATGAAGTAAACTCGTTTTAGTTGATGCATAACAATGTTAACTTAACAAGGATGCTTTGCAATGCATTATGATGACATGGCAGATTAATTAGCACTATAACACCCGGGGTGTTACAGCAGTATAGTTTTTTACACTAATTCTCTCACTTGGAAAGATTTGCTCTTGACTTTCTTGTTATATGCCTTGCCAACTCGAGCCTTATCTTTTCCTATCTCCTTGAGAGCTTTTAATCTTATATCAGTCACCTCGTCGATATTATCTATCATCAAGTCTTGATACATAACAGCCGATAGATCATTTTGCTTAGCAAGCCTATATGCATCCAAATTTACTTCAACGGGTAACATGGTCTCTTGACCATATACTAACTCAAAAGGAGTAACCTTGGTAGCATCATGCCTCGAAATGCGATGTGCCCATAGAGCTTCAAACAAAACTTCATACCATCTCCTTGGATTCTCCTTAATTTTCTTCTTGATAAGCTTGATCAAAGTCTTATTACTAGACTCAGCTTGGCCATTAGCTTGAGCATAGTGTGGAGATGAATTGAGCGACTTGATCTTATATAATTTAGCAAATTCCTTCACCTTCTTAGACACAAATGATGTCCCTTGATTTGTAGTTAATGTTTGAGGGATGACAAATCTATGGATGATATGCTCAGTGATGAACTCAATTACCTCCTTGTGTGTCATATTCTTCAAAGAAACTACCTTGGTCCACTTAGTAAAGTAATCCGTAGCCACCAACACAAATCGGTGTCCCTTGAAAGATGGGGGATGAGTTTGGCCAATGAAGTGCCCCAACTACGAAAATGCCATGATTGATGATAGGATGAAGCATAGCAGCTGGCACAAGCTGAATATTTCCAAACCTCTGACACTCATTGCAACCCTTGTAGTAATAAAAACAATCGGCCATCATAGTAGACCAATAGAAACTGGCTCTACGCAACAACCACTTCATCTTTGGGGCCGATTGATGCGTACCACAAATGCCTTCATGGACTTCTCCTATAGTCACTTTTGTTTGATTAGATCTAAAGCACTTAAGTAGCAAGTCTTCGGCAGTTCTCCGATAGAGCTCATCATTATGCAACACATACTTGAAAGCGCTCCGCCGAACACCCTTATCAATTTTAGCACTTGGATCACGTAAATATTTTAGTAAAGGAGTCCTCCAATCTTCTAAATTGGCCCCAACATCACTGGAAGTCACATTGGGCCGATTTGGGAGCTTCTCAAACGAATTGACCAGGCTGGTCACAGGGGAGTTGGCTGAGTCGACTAGGGCAGTCGGCTTAGCCGACATGGAGGAGTCAGCCTCGCCGACTAGGGCAGTCAGCTTAGCCGACATGGAGGAGTCAGCCTCGCCGACTAGGGCAGTCGGCCTAGCTGACTTGGCTATGGCAGAGAGGGAGTTGGCTGAACCGACTTGGTCAGTACCTGCACAGGTAAAATTAAAATTTTTATGCATCGGCTGTTCTTGAATATGAAAATTACGCCCACCGACATCATAGCCAGATGCTTGTTGAGCTAACATGTTGACCTTTTGATTTTCATACCTCGAAATATGACGAATTTGAAATTCGACAAGTTGTCAATAATATCAAGACAAGCATCAAGACAAGCTCTTAGTGATCCTTCTAAACATTGAAATTCACTAGCAACTTACTATACCACCAGTAAGGAATCACCATAGGCTTCAACATGTCATACCCCATGGATTGCAATATGGCCAACCCAAATAAGAAAACTTCACATTCGGCTCAAATGTTGGTGCAAATATAATTTTAATCGGCTTGATGTCTCAAACAGCACCATTGTGAGAAATAATAATTATGCCAACACCTTGGCCTTATTTGCAACTTGATTAATCATATTGTCACACCCATGAAGTAAATCAAAATGCATATATCATGCCCCTAGGCCTGAAAGCCATCAAAGTAAATTTTATGGGGGCTCTTCTAATAGCACGATGGTTGCAAGCATTCATCGGCTATGTTTTTATGCTAAGGGTGATATCAAAATATCGGTCATATGAATTCATCTACAAGAGCATGCATAACTTGAAATAAATACTTTAGCTCTTGATCATCGGTAAGCAAAATAATTTGATAACCCTCCATAACATAAAGATCCATACCAAGGATCAAAATAATGAGCTGAGGGATAACTATGCATACCAGGGGATAAATTCCACAAAGGCATAGGCAGAGAGTATGGATGATGCCATGACCAATAATTTTGATGATTTGGTGCAAACCTCTAACTTGGCAATTGTTTCTTGAATCTCCTCTCCTTTACCTTCGTTGCACCACTTGCTTGAGCATTATTCTTTTGAGATTGAATTCTTCCTTTAGGCACCCATGCCAAGCCTTTTCTTTTAGCTTCTCTGCACTAAGCTTCTGTAACTTATTTTCTTGCCACTTTGGTAAACCGATTGAGCATATCAATTTTATTTCTGTTTGACAGCAGCAAATCTTTCTTGATTTTGGGCACTCTCACCTTCTTTTCTTTAGATTTGGCACCTAGAATATTAATAGATGATTTCCTCACTTCTTTGCCATCAATAACTAGATTTTTCAGCAATGTAATCGGCTTTTCGATAGTTAAATTCAGATCTAAACTTTTCTTCTTTTGGCCATCATACTTCATGCGGTAAACTTGCTTTACCGCTTTCTTCTTTGGTTGACTCCAGACCGATTTTGATCAAAATAGTCTTTACAAGATGATGATCTCTCTGAATGTCTAGGAGCTATATACTCTACATATTGTGGCCTAAAATATGGTGAAACATGTGCTTCTTGATCAAACCAGCCCCAAAATGAATGAGGATGAAAATATGCTGGCTGTGATCCATATGACACGGTAATTGGTTGCTCAAAAGGAGAATATATTGCTACCGCGTGAGATCTATCTCCTTGCCAATTCTACTCTTGAGACTTGTGCTTTGGAGACAATTTTGATGATTGGACTTTCTATGGCCGATTGGTGACATTTACTTTTGCTATATTCTCATATTTAGTTAGAAGTTCCTTGAAGCTAAGCTTCGACCTTCTACTTCTTTGTTTGTCATGGCCTTTACCTCCATCAGCTTTATGGGCATCCTCCTCCCCATCTTGATAGACATGCTCCAATGGAAGATCTTTAGCCGATTCCTCTTGCTCAACGAGATCAATTGACTTTTGTTTTGGTTGGAGAGACTTCACCTGCCCCCAGTGTCTTCTGAAATTATGATAATATTATTGTCCTCTTGAGTATCTTCAATTTATAATTCATGGACAACAACCTTGTCTTCACTTGAGGGCTCCACATTTCTCTCTTCGGCATTTGAACCTTGAGCTTTGAGTGAATCAGCTAATGTAAGCCGATTCAAAACCTGTTTGCCATCAAGACCAATTGAATCCAATTGGTCCATGTGCCGAGCTTCAGAAAATCTCAATCATCCTTTATCAATGGCTGATTGGATCACTCAACGAAACATATTGCAATTAGAAGTATTATGACCAGATGAGTTATGTCATTTGCAATACGTAAGCTCTTCTAAGTTTTGAATAGATGGTAAAGCATTGTGATCAATGATTCTAATAAAATTATTCTTGAGGAAGATATTAAAGATATGATCAGAAAAAGTAAAGTCAAAGGTGTACTTTGATTTCTTTAGCCGATTCTTTTGTGGAGTCGGCTTTAAAGCTAACAAACGAATGGATCAGTTATCAATCCATTCGGCCACACCTTTGCAATTGCTTTTGGAAAGCTTTAGCTTTGATAAACTAGCACTATCGGCCTTGCCATATGGCATAATGTGTTGGCCGATAGAATCTGAATTTGTTTTATCATCAACAAATATTATGCCATTCTCAATCGATCTTTTATAATTATTAGCAAGAATATCTCTAATAGATGCAGAAATTGAAATAGTTTGACCAGATTAGAATTTGAGCAAAATATTTGTGTTTTTACCTTGTTGATCATGTTGGAGAAGTGCACGTCCTTGATTTGAATGATGTTGCTCTTTATCTCTAGAGAACGATCAACAATAGGCGTTGAATCATCCGAAGATACATCGGCGGCTGCCGGAACTAGGAAAGTCAGCTTAGCCGACTGGAAGTCGGCTAGGCCAACTTGGGCACTAGCAAGGGCAGTCGGCCTAGATGACTCAAAGCATGCGACAGATGCAGTTGGCCTAGCCGAATGGGAAGTCAGCCTAGCTGACTCAGAGCAGACAGCAAAGGCAGTCAACCTAGCCGTCTTAGAGCAGGCAGGAGTCAGCTCAGCTGATTCTGAGCAGGCAGGCAACCTTCCTTTCTTACTTGTTGGGTTTTGATCTCCATCAATGTAGTAATCACTAGATAAATGTACAACCCCTTTAGCTCCTAAAAATTTAAGTCTAGCTGATTTCTATCGCTTCCCATGTTTTTCTGTAGTAAGACTTGTTTTCTGAGATGTGATTGATTCAGAAGGGATAGATTCTTTTTTCATACTCATGGTTGATAACTTAGATGTGATTGGGCTCTTGCTAGTACTTCCAATGTATTTATGGAACAAATCTTTATTTTGCTTCTCAAGTTTTCTTTCAACCTCAAACATTGCTTTTTTGAAATCAATGTCTGATTGAGAATATCTTGCTGAGTTCTCATTGATTTGACTTGAGTTACTAGCAACATATGAAGTTGAATCATGAGTATGAATATTTACCCACCTTTCATTAATTTGGCTAGAGCTAGGAGCAACATATGAAGCCGAATCGTGAGTATTACATTAGCACACCTTGCTGAATTTTTATTAATTTGGCTCGAGTTGGAAGTAACATATGAAGACAAATTATGAGCATCAATATTTGCATATGGTGCTGAATTTTAAGAGTAATTGACTAAGTTATTAACATTGCCATAGCCAATTCTCTCATCATCGGCATATCTTGTGGCAGAACCACATATTGTGAACTTATAGCCGATGAATAAGGATTTACATGTTGTATGTTGCTAGTAGCATTAAAACTCAAAGAATTTAAAGTAGACATCGGCTCTTGACCATGATATCTATAATTATGATATATATGATGAGGAGCATTAACAAAAGTATTAGCCGATGCAACATATCTCGTATTATTATCACTAGTAGCATCAACATAAGAATTTATGGTACTCATAAAATAATTATTAGAATCATGAAATATATTTGCATGCCTTGGGCATGGCGTAATATTGCGGTACAGCACTCTGACGCACCTCCATGACTATTCAGCAGAAGCTTTCATTGTTCTTGTAATTTTCTTGGAGCCGCAAAACAGTGTAGCCAAACGCCCAAATTTTCTTCTCCTGCGGATGCAAGCTTCCATGATGACTTGTGGCAGAGCTTCCGTGTAGGATTTGTGTCAGATCTTCCGTGTAGGTTTTGATACAATTTGCTAACACCACGTCAGCCTTGCGTACGGAAAGCAATACGTGCTAGCAGTCAAGCAATGCAAGCTACAGTTTTTGTACTTCTCGATCCTGATTCCGTAGGAAGGCCGTGTTTAGTTGGTCTGATTTGGGCCCTCCAAATTCTGCACAGTACATTCTTTTACACTGTAGCATTTCGTTTGTATTTGTGAATTTTTATCCAAACATTGACTAATTAGGCTCAAAAGATTCGTCTTGCAAAGTACTACTAAACTGTGCAATTGGTTTTTAATTTCATCTACATTTGGTACTTCATGCATGTGCTGGTATTTTGATGTGATGGAGAATCTTCTTTTTGCATAGTGAAATTTGAAGAAAAATTTAGAATCTAAACAGGGCCTCGGCCGTAGGGCCTGATTTGTCGTGTGACGTCGGTAGAAAATAGGTGCAATGGCTGTGGGGCCAGATGCTATAAATGGCGATCTCCTAAAAAATAGTAGATCAATTAAGAGTCTATGAAAAATAATTCGGCTGCAATCAGTAGCCGAATCAATCGTCCACAGCGGAGTCGCCAAAAAGTGTATTGACGTCAGAAGTGATCCGAATCATACACCAGCAGGGCCTTGGATGCTCAGACCACTACGAACCGAAGAACACAGCGAGAATGTCACTCTTTCGTGGTGACAAACGGAGAGGTTTACAAGTAAACCACCAAAGGATAACCAACGTGCTTACGTGACGAAAAACTGACTAGTTTTCTGGTAAACTAGCAAAGAAACCGTCGAAACTTTCACCCGGGAGGAACCCCGCCAGGGCAAGGACGTTGCCGGGTTGCCCTAGGTCGGCTGGCAAGCCTAGGACACTATCCTTGGTCGTCGGATCAAGAGATGAACAACAGAGAGATTGGAGAAGAAGGTAAAAGGGTTAGAGTAGAGATAGTAGTAGATTGATTTGTTGTACGTCGATTGGATAGATGAGAATTTAATCGGCCATGTACCCCTTATTCTAAGGGATAGGGGTGGTCTTATCCCATAGGAAAACCAATGTGGTACTATTATTATGTCGCTTTACGAAGTTTTGCTTAGATTAGACCAAAACTGTCATGGGCCTATTTAAATTGGCTCGGGCCCAATTTGAGTGTCAACAATTTTATAACAATAAATTTCTTAGTGAAACAAAAAAAACATAGAAAATATTATGCTGACATATTTTAATTTGTTCAAATGTATGTAAGTCGAATTTATGTCAACACCATGGTTCTTAACCCTCTGACAGTTTCTTTCTTCAAAACATGCTCTATTTGCATCATTGTCTAAGCTTTGCCTGTCTCCCCGTCACCTCGCTGCCATCTACTGATTGATCTGCATACTTCCTACACATGTATGTAATATTGTCCTGAAATTAATCAGCCAAATTATAGTAGACTAACATATATTGAATAATTTTTTTAGAAATACGCCATCTAGGCGCCGCCTCTCGGAGGCCAGGTGCGGTGCGGGGTTTGAGAGGCCTTTACCTGTATACCCCTAAAAAAGATGGCGGTCTCCTACGTACCCCTGAAAAGTTTATTCTCACCTGTATACCCTCACGCTAACTTTTCATTACCCACATGCCCTTCCGTCGGTATTCTGTTATGTTTTCGACGTTAAGTGTGGGACCAAGGTGGAAAAATGACCTTTTCGCCCTCCAGTTTAATGAAACTTCTAAAATTTATAGTAATTCATAGAAAAATCATAAAATGAAAAATGAAGATGTTTTAGAATCCTTGTGAGTATATCTATGCAGTAGGTATGTAATATTGTATGTTTATATAGAAATTTTCTACGGTAAAAATACATCAAGTTCCGCGGCACTTGATATATTTTTACCGCAGAAACTTTCTATATAAACATACAATATTACATACCTACTGCATAGATATACTCACAAGGATTCCAAAACATCTTCATTTTTTATTTTATGATTTTTCTATGAATTACTATAAATTTTAGAAGTTTCATTAAACTGGAGGGCGAAAAGGTCATTTTTCCACCTTGGTCCCACACTTAACGTCGAAAACATAACAGAATACCGACGCAAGGGCATGTGGGTAATGAAAAGTTGGCGTGAGGGTATACAGGTGAGAATAAACTTTTCAGGGGTACGTAGGAGACCGCCATCTTTTTTAGGGGTATACAGGTAAAGGCCTCGGGGTTTGAACCCCCGCCGGCTGCTTCCCACCTATGGGAGCTAGCCACTGGGCCACAGGCCCGTCCGCACATATATTGAATAATCATGTAGAATAATAAAAGGTATAATGTTTTTGACGGATGGAGTATATGCGAGCTGCTATTCAGCGGCTGCAGATTGGCCAATTGGCTCTCCTTTTCTAAATCTTACCTGATCGGTTGATTCTGAGATTAGCACGGCTCAGGCAGCCAGGCGGCACTGCAGAAGGGGTGCTTGACTGCTGATGGTTGTTTCCTTGTGTGTGGCCACCATGTATGCCGCGTGTGCCTGTCCTGTGCCTTCGTGGCGCGGCATCGTCGCTGCTCGCGTGACCCTTACCGCCTCGCCGGAACGCCGATTCTCCATCTCTGCGGCGGTGTGCACGCTGCAGTTCTAAATCGACCAATCGTTTGGGACGAGACCGAGCATAGGCGAAATCTACGATTTTGATTAAGGGGGCCGGACAAATATGATCGTATTTTTTAGTATGATAAAATATACATAATTGTATATTTTATTTTTTTAAAAAATACACTATTTATAATCAAAATCACAATATTTTAATAAAGGGTGGAAATTGATATTTTTTGTGCTGTAAATTTAAATATTTATATAGGTATTAACTAAACCTACACTGCTTCGCGGGGGGAGGGGTGGCACGCCCCTACTAGCCCCCCTGGTTACACCTCTGAGACCAAGAGTATAATAATCAGAATAGAATACATATTGTTCGGGCAAGGGCAAACATACATAAGGCCCAATGACGCTAAAAGGTCCACAATATCGAATCGTTCTTCCTCTTCCAATCGTTAGGACGGAGCGTTTCAGAGCTCGCATCCGTCATCCATGGCGAACGAGCAGTTTAGGCGTGGATCTGGCGATTCAAAGGGAGGATCCTCTCAGAATTCAAGGTATGGTGGCTGCCATACCTAGCCACACCGGATCCTCTGCCCCTGCGCACGGGAGATTGGACTTCGGCAATTGACATCTCCTCCATGCGACCGTCATCTTCATGTGGACAGGATCTCCTCGCCGTCGACGAGCAATCACCGGTCAAAGCGTCGCCTCTGCTCTGTTTGACTGACGCGTGGGGTCAGTTGACTCCCAGGGCCCATGTGTCAGCGTCTCGGGGTACATTTCACCGGGTGCGCGTAGCCATGAGTAGGGTTTTGATTGTTTTCTTTTATTTGTTTTTAGATTTTGAATATAAACTTCAAAAATTCATAACTTGAACTAGGAATGTCCAATTGGGGTGAACCAAATTTTGTTAGATTCATCTTGATGAGTACCATTTAATAAAATTATAAACACATGGCATGTTCTACAGTTTTTTATTTTGTTTATATTTATCTTTTTTAATGACTATTAATCTTAGAAAATGCATAATTTGAGTTATGGGTATGAGAAAAATGTGATTCCAATTTTGTTGGTCATGTTTTGACATGCTGTAGCTATGAAAAATAATAAACCTACAATGAGCATGCTTGGAATATGACTTTGCTATTTAACTTGATTAAATGCTAGTTTCTTTGTGCAATTTATTGTGGTAAATATATGTAATCTATGAGCATGAAATTATTTACACAATGTTCTAGTGTTGTGGTGAAGCTAAGAAAAATATGAAATCTATTGTTTGACACTTTTCACTAGGCTAAACCATTTATGCTATTATAAGCCTATACAACTTGTCATTTTTTGTAGAGGTTGCTATACTTATCCAAATGACATAAAATTTGTATAGTAAGTATTGAGAGCATGTATAGGCTGCTGTAATTTTCTCATAATTTACTGTGCACTGGATGTATATATGTTCTTTAGTTCACCTTATTATCTAAGGAAATTAATAAATGCATGCAAACAAATTAATTGGGCTTAACCATGATATTTTGTATGATGTTTGTGATGCATATGATCTGTTGGTATTATTGGTTGTGTCCAGAATTGATTGGTTGTATGCAGCTAGTTAAATTACTCTATAATTCAATTGGATGGCTGCATGTGTAGTTTCTGTTGTCATGCTGTTTTCTTAATGAAAATGAAGTTTGCTATAAATCTTGTTAATAACAAAGTTGGAGATAACTTACTCATCTGTTTTGTCCTAGAATTTCATGGTTGTAGGCCTGATGGTTTGAGAGTTATAGCTTTTAGATGTTTGCTGTCAGATTTGCTAGTCCTCTAGACATATCTGAAAGGTTGAATTGTTTGACCTTGTTAACTGTTGAATCATCTTGAGCTAATAATAAGAAAGTTTTAGACAATTTTATAAGCTTTCTAGAAAGTAAAAGATCATGTTAAAACTCTAGTTATGATTAAAACAAGTGACTGCTGTCTTGCAGTCCAGAATATGTTTAATATGAATGTGTGACTTGTTTGCTTACATGAGCTTGATGCTTGTTGTTTAGATACCTAGGCTAATTAAGATAAGTTGTTAGCTGCAGGTCTTAGGCCTCTCTCTAATGATGAACAACTTTATCTTAGGTTGCTAGAACTTGGTGAGTCTTTGTTTGCTTTACTAGAGAGGAGATATGCACCTACTCAGTAAACTAGAGTTAAGTTACTAGGGAGGAGATATGCACCTACTCGGTCAACGAAAGTTAATCTTGTTATCACCTTACCATCTTGTTGTTAAGCATATACAGGGTCATACATTTCATCATATCATGTCTACATTTCATATCGTATGCATTCATGTTACTTATTATGTGCATATACATGCAATATGATCACCGGAGGGAGTCACTCTTCTGGAATTCGAAGCCAGGGAAGAGGAGGACCAGCCGGAGACCCAACAGCAGGAGGGTCAAGAAAGAGGAGAACCAGTAGTGCAGGAGGAACTTCCAGAGTGCCCAGATCATAAGCACACGTCCTTTCTGAAAGGCAAGCCCCGGAGCATTCTAAGTCTCCTATGTTTTATAATTATCAACTTGAGTTCTTTATGTTTGATGCATTAGGTTGTAGGAGTTTAATGGAAACACTTGATGCATATATCTTTCTTGTCTAGAAATGTATACCTTGAACCCTGTGTAAGTCCATGATCGAATATATGCTTAGCCATGCTTAATTCGATAGAAGTTGGGTGATTTCCTGTCACCTACGAGCTATAGGTGGATACCTGGTCACAATTGGCTATATTTGCTGGAAAAGAACCATGTGATGATGTAAATGGAGGCCGGATGGAATCTATATTGTAGGTTAACTTATGTGATTTTGTCTGTGCCGATTAAGGACCGCATCGTTGTAGGCCCTCATGTCATTTTGAACACATGCCTCTCACTTAGCTGGCCGGATAACTCGTTCCGACCGCGAAACCAAGTAGTTCAACTCAGGCCAGGAGTCATTCTGTAAGAGTGTGCACACAGGAGGTAGTAAGTATGTGCGGGGAGTTGTATGTGAGGCCTAGGGCAGGATAGTCCTGATCGTCCTGGTAACTGGTTAGTCCCTGAGTGTGCGGCGCTGGTCAAACCCACCAATGGACCTACTGTCCAACTGGTTGCAATCGATTCGAATCGCCGTCTTTCCTAGATAGTGAGAAACTTGACTAAGCCCCTTCATCATAGTAATACTTGATGGAATGAAATGGTTATGATGATGATATAATAAATGGCTATGGTTACTATTTTTATGCTACATAATTGTATATCACATGCTTGGCACAGGTTAGTTGCTAATCTAGAGTGAATAGCTCTAATTAAATTAATGACCGAATTATAAATTGTGTAGCTCAACTAGTGGCTTTTTAATGCAAAATATTGTCAAGCTAGCTCCACTATGAAAAGCCTTGCAAACTCCTTGGTGTCATATTATTTTTAGTTTATGACAGGTAAGTCTAGCTAAGTATCTTCTCGTACTCAGGGTTTATTCCCACTTGTTGCAGGTGGTACCATGTATCATGGCTACTGCAAAAACTGCTTCTATCCAGTTGTGGATGAGGAGTGAGACCATGACATGGTCTTTCTATGTTGTCTTACCTATGATGTTTTTGTTGGAGATGACCCTAAACTGGCGAGTATTTGAACTACGTGTGATGTTGGTTTCAAAACTATATTGCTTTCACTACATTTGAACTTGGGTTGTAGTAATAACTATGTTGAACTCCGATATATGAGAACTATTTGTGAACTTGTTGTATCATGTGACATGTATGTTAAATCATGTACGATCTTGATTGTATGTTGGTGATGATTCGAGATCCTTCGTGATATTCGACGGACTACCGGGTTTATATGAGCTCAGGTGTGTGTGTGTCAACGTGTAAGCGGGGACCATCATGCTTGATCTTGTATAAATTGGTCGGTTCTCTGGTCCGTGATCCTCTGTCTCACACCGCACAGGCCTCCACGCCGGCCTCCTTGCACGATCTCACCCCTCCCTGCGTCGGCTTCCTTGCCTGACCACGCCCCTCGCCACTCTGTGCTCCGCATCGCTGCCGTGCTCATGTCTGCATCTCCGTCGGAGCCCAAGTGACCTCACCGTCGGTGCCTTCGCGATTTTGCCCACGCCGGCCTCCTCGCCCGTGCCCGTGCTGGCCTCGTCGCTCGATCTCACCCCTCCTTGCTTCTACTTCCTCGCTTGGCCGTGCCATGCTCTGTCAGCGCCCGCGACCTCGCCATCGCTCCCCCACCCTTGGTACGCCTCGTCGTCGCATCTGCACTGCCTCGCTTGCAGCGTCGGGACAAAACCATGCGAGCGAGTGGGCTTTTCTGGATAGTGTGGTCCACGCGAGGGAGGGAGGGCTCAGAAGGGCCAAAGCCAGTCAGTCGTGCATGCGACGGAGAGGGCCGCAGAAGAGTCAAAAGCCACCGAGTGAGACAGTTGGGTTGGGCAATGGACCAGACAAAAAACGGCCTAGACAAAAAAGCAAAAATTGGTATAATATAATATATAGGTATAGATTCTAAGCTAATGCACCTGGAGGAGGACTCGGTCTCTTGCCGGGCACCAACGCCAACACATCGTGGTAGGACTAGTCTCTTTGCTAGGCACAAACTTTGGATTGCGAGCGTCAATGCAACGTATGGTGAACGTATTATCTTATTGTTATGGGAAGTAAAAAACCGGTTTGAAAGAGATGCTTATATATCTATACCTAATAATAAAGAGGCAAAATTTCAGGCTATTTTTTTGTCCACCCCATTCAAATTGGCCCAACCGTCCTGGTCCACTTGCTCTCCACTCGGGGCCAACTCACTCGGTGGCCCACTCCAGCAACCAAACTGCACAGTCCGAATCAAACTGCGATTGCATCAGGCCCACCCCACGGCCCAGTCAAGCCTCTGGTCCCTGGCCCACACCCACCCGCGGCCCAGTCCAGCCACCGGTCCCTAGCCCACCCGCGGGGAAAAAACCAAAAATTCTATGCCACCGGAGGGATTCGAATCGTGGTTGCAGCCTCCAACACCCAAGGGATTACCACCACGGTATACATGTTGATGTGTAGGCTCATGAAATTTTCTTCATTTAACGGTGCTAACACCTTCAAATATATAACAACCTTATTATGGTTGGTAAGGAAAAATAAATAAGTGAATAAAACTATAAAAATATGGTATTGCTTGCATATATTATTTATAGTAATGTTGTCCACTACTAAACTTGCTAGTTTACTTCGTTTGTAAGAAAAAATAAATAATAAAACTATGAAATACGGTATTGCTTGCATATATTATATGTAGTAATATTGTCCTGCTAGACTTGCCAATTTCCAGCTCCTCCTGCGTATGCACATTGCATGCTACTGACAATGAGTTGTGTTAGCGTTGGAATCAAATTTCTCCTCGAGCATCATAAGGAAAGAAAAGATGAGAAGAAAAAATCGGCCTAAGCTCCAATACAATGGAAGAGGAGTTGGAAATCAAATAAAAAAAGATTTTTTTGCCCTATCCTCATTTTCAGACTATACTCCAATCCAAAATGTTTAAAGGACTGAAACTCTTTTACACAAAAAGGATTCCTCATAAACATATGTTTCAAAATAGCAATCGAACTTCTCTTCGCTCCTATAGATAGAAAAAAACCATTATTCCCTCAGGCAATAGATCACAAATAAAGTTTAAAATATATATAAAAACAAACCGACTATCATGCCAAGTGATTAGATCTGCAACAAATTTTATAAATCAATCTGTCAGATGAATAAATATGCAATACATTTTACAAATTAATTTGTTAGGGGATTAAGTAAGCAATAAATTTGATTTCTACCTCAAAAACTAGACTTTACAAAACATAGCTGCAATGCAACAAATACACATAAAAGTGTATTCTTTTTTTTTTTGGAGGAAGAGAGTACTTTGGTGCAATTTGATAAATTGATGTCCCATTCAAAAATGAATTGGATTACAAAGTATTTTCATAGTCTGTCACTCTATCATATACCATACAAGACATAGTACAAAGTTTTATTCCAGAGTGAATTCAAACACATGACGTGATCGTTGAATAAATCTTCTAGACACATATGGTCTAAGTGACCATGCAACAAACTCCCATTGCAACGACAGACATATTTGCCAGTAGAAAGTAAAATAAGATGTTGTCTAATTTTTTTTCCTATTTGAATTGGGTTTCCTATTCCTATTTAGTTTATTCAGGCTCCGTGAGATCTATTTGTCCTAACTATCTATGGTCATATAAGTCTAGACGGAAGAAACTCTTGATTACCGGTAGTTAGGAGGAGGCGGATGAAAAAAAATTGATGGACGAAAAAAATGATTTGAAATTTTGTCTCTTTATTATTAGATATAGATATAGATATAGATATAGATAGATATATATATATATATATATATATATATATATATATATATATATATATATATATATATATAGAAAATGTTAAACTTTTGACTGTCACAGGCGCTTGCGTGCTTCAATTCGATTGATTAGGTAGCAGCTTTCGCCGAAAATCTGATAACGTGTACTCCCTCCGTCTAAGAAAACATGCAATTCTAGTATAGTGTTATGGTTTAGTATCTCAAGTTCAATTAATTATAAATAAAAAAATATCAATATTTATGATATCAAATAAATATCATTAGATTCATTACGAAATGTATTTTCTTAATAAATTAATTTGAAGTCATAAATGTGAATAGTATTCACTAGAAATTTGGTTAAACGTAAACAACTTTTACCGTTACGTAACCCGTAGCTGCATGTTTTGTTGGACGGTGGGAGTACCTGCGAGCTCGGTGGTATGCGTCCAATCGGAACAAGCCAGCCCGATCTGTACCTTAGCCCATCGGAGACCATGCAGCGACTGGCGACGACAAAAAGGCCCGACCGTACGTCCACACGGCTGCGTTGGTTTTTTCAGTGAGGCTTCACTAAAATAATGCACCCCTGATGGACCGAGGCGTCCGCTAATAACCTGGTGGTGAAGCGAATGCAAAGACACGGCAGTTGGCAGATTGCAAAGCCTCCCGCGCGACGTGTGCATCGTACCGAGCCGATAGACGTCCTTTTCCCGTGAAACAATCGGAGATATGGTGAATCGCCAGCACTCTGAGACAAGGATGTACTGAGAAATCTAGGGGACCTGCAGTCAGAGAGACAGAGAGGGGCCGGGCACGGCAGGCAGTGTGTTGCGGTTCAGAGTTCAGACCATCGCTAGACAGCGTGCCGCGTCGTCTCGGCTTGTCACACTCAGACGTGAGAGATGACTCGCGCGTGCGTGACTGTTATATAAACTCACAGCTCCTTCACCAACTCATCAGCATTCAGCACACACCAAGTACGAGTCTCCAGCTAGCCTGTGCCTTTTGGCTATTCAGATAGCTGATCTCAGGCAAAGCTTAGCCCGCGTCAATGGCTTCCTCCGCCGCTTTCGCCGTTCTCCTCGTCCTCGCCGTCGCTGTGCAGTCCGCTCGTGGTACGCATATCTCTGCGGCCGCTGCCACGTTAAAGCCGTTTCATTATTTTTCCTTTATTACCTAAACGAGTGCATGGCCGGTGGATGGTGCAGGTGGTCAGCTGGTATGCGAGGAGCTGCCGCCGGACGTGTGCGCGTTCGCGGTGTCGTCGGGCGGGAGGCGGTGCGTGCTGGAGCGCACGCCGGAGGGCGCGCACCGGTGCCAAACTTCGGCGGTGGGCGGTGCGCGGGGCCTGGCCGGGTGGGTCGAGACCGACGCCTGCGTGCGCGCCTGCGGGGTCGACCGCGCCGCGCTGGGCCTCCCCGTCGCCAGCGCCGCGGCCGAGGACCGCCGCTCCTTCCGGGCTCTCTGCTCGTCGGCGTGCCGGGACGGGTGCCCCAACGTCGTGGATCTCTACGCCACCGTCGCCGCCGCTGAAGGTGCGTGCGCGCGCTCCGGTCCGCTATATGATCTATCGCTAGAATCGAACATGCATGCATGCCATCCATGTCTTGTATTGATTAATTAACGGTCTATAATCTCTAGTGGAATCGAACATGCATGCATGCTTGCCATCCATGTCTTGTTTCTAACGTACGGTACTGTCCGGGAAACTGATGATGGGTGCAGGTATGTCGCTCCCGGCGCTGTGCGAGGCGCAGAACAAGGCTGGGAACCGACGCATGATGACTGGGATGGCCCCGCTCGGCGCTCCGGTCGCTGCTCCGGTCGGCGCTCCGGTGGCTGCTGCACCAGCTCCATGTGAAGAATGATGTACTCACGTTTTTTTACTGCAGCTTGAATAGTTGTTGTACACAGCGTTATTGGGGATACCCTTGTGCAGTGCCATACGTGTATCCGAGATAGTTTGCATTGTTTTTCTTTTTTGTATGAAATAAAGCTGTACGAGCATTGTTTATTGTTCCATGCGCGATCTGCCATAGGTTTACTGCACTCAGATCTTCCTATTTCCTATACTGTGTTATCGACCGTTGACAACCAAAATCGTCTATTTTATGAAATTGTCAAAATGTGAAACAGGCATTACCATTGCGTTCATCTTGTCGAGATGGTCAAACAATATATATGGAACGTCCAATTCGGAATCCGGATCAAAGAGTTATGCCTTCGGGAAGATGCTTCAACGTTGGAAATTTTGACCCTTTGCCAGAAGTTCCGAGAAACTTGGGTGCCGAAAGTCGGAACTTCCGACAGACCTAATAAAAGACCCACTTCGCATCTATCCTTTTGGATTCCGATTCGAACTCTTCCAAACTTGTGGAAAACATTTTTTTAGACGAACTTATGGAAAACTTGGGAAATAAATCTTAGAAGGGTTTTCTACTGAGATAAGACCACCCCCTCTATATATACTAAATGATCATGGCCGATTGAGTACATCGAAAACAACAAATCGATCTATTTTACATCTATTACTCTTTTTGCCCTAATCTCTTTCAACCATCATGCTATTGTTTATCCCTTGATTCGACGACCAAGGATGACGTCCTAGCCTTTTGGCCGACCTAGGACAACATGGCAATGTCCTTGCCCCAACGGGGTCCCTCCCGGGTGAGAGTTTCGACGGTTCCTTTGCTAGTTTGCTATGAAACTAGCCGTTCTTTGTCATATAATCACGATTGATTATCCTTTGGTGGTTTGCTCGTAAACCTCGTCGCTCTTCACAGCGAAAGCGTGTTGGTTACCCGCTACGTTCTTTGGTCCGTGGCGATTCGGGCGATCTAGCCCTATCTGGTGTGTGACTAATCTTCGCATCAACAACGACCCTCTGGCTTGAGTAAAATTGGAAGGGCAGAGAAGAAGGTGGGTTCAGTTTGCTCTCTTCATAAATGATGATTTTTTGCGATAAGGTCATAAATGATGATTCAGATACAAGGTGATCGCACCCATAATAGTCGTGCATTGCTCACCACTGCCCTCTCGATAACATGGACGTAGTTCACCTATTCCAGGTCATTAGCCTTCGCGCTCGCCATCCTGGGCCTTTTCACTATGATTAGTGCTGGCCAACAAAGCTATCTTTAGGAGTCGTCCTCTTCGCGTCACTCTTCTTACTGCCTTCAGATACAACATTGTTCACATCCCCTCCAAAAGTTGTTTGACTCCAAATAGTCGCCCTGGCAAACATCTGTTGCAAAGGAATTAAATCGTCCCAAGTAGACAACAACTCCGAAATACCAGAACTTGGGCTTTTGTCAGAGAGGCCAAAATGACTAGGAGCATAGGCATATAAAACTTGAAATGATGAACAGTCCAACGCATAATGAAGACTGCAATTGTACCAATTTTTCGCCAAGTGTAACCACTCACTCCACTTTGTTGGGCAAGCACACATAGCAGCGGAGGAAGGTCTCCAAACACTAATTATTCCTCTTCGTTTGGCCGTCAGACAGTGGGTGGTACGTAGAGCTCATGTGGAGCTGTACCTGAGCTAGCTTGAACAGCAAAGACCAAAGGTGACTCGTGAAAACATGGTCTCTGTCTGAAACAATTGCTGTTGGCATTCCATGGAAGATGGTATACCTGTTGCATGAACGGTGTCACCACCGTAGCCACTATGAACGGGTGATGCAAACCCAAGAAATGAGCATACTTGACGAAGGTATCAGCCACCACAGAAATGCAGCTGAAATGCCATGAATTGGGCAAATTGGGCAACCCTTCAATGAAATCCATAGAAATGATTTTCGAGGCAAGATTCGATACCTCTAGTGGTTGTAGAAGTCCACGTAGTTTGGTACGATCGACTTTTGCTTGCTGGCAAATGTGACAAGAAGAAACAAACGCCTTCAGGATGACTTTAGGCCCCACCAAGAAAATAGTTGCTTTGCACGACGCAATGTCACAGGAAAAACCTAAATGCCTGCTGACAGGACTAGAATGCAAGGCGGCCAAGAGTTGATCACGTAAGGCAGGAGCAGCCCCCACCCAAAGATGCCCTTTATATCGAATCGTGCCATCACAAAGTATATAAGGTGGAACATCATCAACATCAATAGCAAGCTTCTCATAAGATCCTAAACAAAGGCATATGAATAATAGGAATCCAACACTTGAGTTAACCAAGAAGGAGCAGCCACAAACATCGAATGACAAAGCTCGTCCTACAATTAATGGAAACCTTGAGAACGCACCGGGAACCCTATTTTCAGGAACTTAGATAAACAATCATGTATTGCAACCCCAATAATTTGGTGAACACCTTCTATTGCCAAGGTGTGTGAAGCCTCTATTCCTGTAACTACACTAAACTCTTTTGATCTGTCTGTATGTAGAACTTGACATATTGTAAATAATGCGCTAGTGATCCACTGCCGTTAAAATAGGCCATTAAAGAATAGCGTGGACCTTATCAGGATCAGTAACGACACCCGCCATTGAAATCCATGATCAAGATACTTAAGTTGGTACTGAGCAAATAGACACTTGGAACGCTTCATTAGCCAGTGATCTTGAATCAACAACGGGAACTTGAAGATGACACAAGTGCTCCTCATAAGACCGATTGTAAACGCGAATGTCATAAAAAACCACGAACACACATTGAAGAAGCAGTGGAGCCAGTGTGGTGTTCATGACCTTCTGAAAGGTTGCTGGCACCCTGGACAACCCAAAAACCATCACCCAAAACTCATAATGGTATGAGTCTGAAAGGCAGTCTTGTGCTCCTCACCTTCGCGTCGGAGAATTTGATAATACTCAACAGTCAAATCTAGTCATGAAAACCAACTTGCCCCAATGCCCCCAGATAGTTCATCCAGTAGTCCCTCAATTATGGGCACAGGATAATGATTCTTCACTATGATGGCGTTAAGATGCCTTAAATATCATTCTTCTTCTTGACAAGCAGTACAAATGAAGAAAACGGACTGGAGCTAGACCGAGTCGACCCTGTACTCAGCATCTGCCTCACTTGACGCATCTTTGGTTGCCGGTGGATAACTATACGGCCTCACATTGACGAGAGCAACACCCAGAACCAAAGGAATCACGTCATCGCAATCCCGAGGCAGTGGTAACCAAGTAGGCACTTTAAACATGGGTGCAAATTGAACCAACAGATCAACAACTTCAACAAGGACTGCATCTCGATCTTCAGGTTCCACAGCAAGAATATGAGACAGTTGCACCAGCGACCCACTGGTAACGCATCTAACACCCCTTGCAAAATCACCCAAGAACATTGATAAGGAATACAAAGCCATTTCTCCTACCAGTGGCGGATCTAGAAATTTTCGAGATCCTGGGCGAACATAACAACCGATATTAAGACATATCGACCATTAACATAGCGAAGTCAACAACTTAATAATTAGGAACTGAGGTCACCATATACATGCGAATATTCATACACTAAAGACCAAGAAGATATCACGACAACTGTCTCATTACGCCCCTGGGATTTGCCACAAAAATGCAACAATACTTTTGGGCTGAAAAACATATGCCAGCTTACGTATTGTGAGCTACCTGCTTACCCTAAAAAGCCAATTATATTGAGTTACCTGCTTAGTCCTATTTTTCAATACACAATGAGCTGTACATATTGTGGGCCAAAAAGCTGATCGGATTGATGCCTCAGGCTTTCAGCATTGATCATTGCGCCTAGACTAGATGCCTATGCCGCACAGTGCAGCTACTAAGTTCCAACAGAGCAGGTGCGCACGCAGTCCAGCTCCTGAACGTGCCGATCGAGCCGAGACGTCCTTTTCCCGTGAAACAATCCATGATACGGTGAATCACCATCACTCCGAGACAAGGATGTACTGCACTTACCAAGCGTCGATCTGATTGAGAAATCTAGGGGACCTGCAGGTCAGAGAGAGAGAAAGAGAGAGGCCGGGCACGGCAGGCAGAGTGTTGCGGTTCAGAGTCCAGTTCAGACCATCGCCGACAGCGTGCCGCGTCGTCTCGGCTCGTCACACTCACACCTGGGACCTGATTCCTCGCGCGTGCGTGAGTGTCATATAAACGCACAGCTCTCTCCTCGTCCCTTATCAACTCACCAGCATTCAGCATACACCAAGTACATACAGATTGCTGATCTCAGGCAAGCTTAGCCCGCGTCAATGGCTTCCTCCGCCGCTTTCACCATTCTCCTCGTCATCGCCGTCGCTGTGCAGTCCGCTCGTGGTATGCATATCCCTGTGGCCGCTGCCACGTTAAAGCTGTTTCATTTGTTTCTCCTTTATTATTTATGCATGCTCCAGCTCTACACACGAGAATCATGGTGGATGCATGGTGCAGGTGGTCAGCTGGCGTGCGAGGAGCTGCCGCCGGACGTGTGCGCGTTCGCGGTGTCGTCGGGCGGGAGGCGGTGCGTGCTGGAGCGCACGCCCGAGGGCGCGCACCGGTGCCTGACGTCGGCGGTGGGCGGCGCGCGGGGCCTGGCCGGGTGGGTCGAGACCGACGCCTGCGTGCGTGCCTGCGGGGTCGACCGCGCCGCGCTGGGCCTCCCCGTCGCCAGCGCCGCGGCCGAGGACCGACGCTCCTTCCGGGCGCTCTGCTCTTTGGCGTGCCGGGACGGGTGCCCCAACGTCGTCGACCTCTACGCCACCGTCGCCGCCGCTGAAGGTGCGTGCATTGATTAATTAACGGTTTATTAATCTCTTCCCGGCGTGGACGATTTTCTAACGTACGGTACTGTGATGACGATGGGTGCAGGTATGTCGCTGCCGGCGCTGTGCGAGGCGCAGAAGACGGCTGGGAACCGCCGCATGATGACTGGGATGGCCCCGCTCGGTGCTCCGGTCGCCGCCCCGGTTGCCGCTCCGATCGCCGCTCCGGAGGCTGCGCCAGCTCCTTGTGAAGAATGATGTACTCACGATTTTTACTGCAACTTGAATATATATACTCTTTTCGAGCCTGACTTATCAGTTATGATAGCCATGGCAGGGCGATAGTTGATGCACAGTGTTGGGGTTGGCGAGATACTACCCTTATGCAGTGCCATATGTAGTACGTGTATCCGAGATATTTGCATTGTTTTTTTGTATGAAATAATAAAGCTGTACGAGAATTGGTTGTTGTCCCATGAGTGATCTGCAATTGGTTCTGTGCACTCAGATCTTCCTGATTTCCTATTGCAAGTGTTAAACTGTTTCTTCCTCGCAAAAAAAAAAAAGCTAATGCTCCTGTGAGGGCGTCCACTGTTCCGGGCCTGTGGCCTCTTCGATTCCGCTCCTCAACTCATCTGTCTGTGCGTCCTCCGGAATATTTTCCCACTCCCGACCATCCCTCGTCGCACCCCCATCTCGCGTCACGCCGCCCCAATCACACGCTGCACCGCGCGGGGTGTCCACCGCCGTGCCCCCATCCACCTTGTCCGTCGCGGCCATGGCGTGCACCGTGCCACCACCACCCCGCCGCCATCAGGAGGAGCAGGTTGGTTGTGGCCGCGCGAGCGAACACTATGTTTCAGGTGTTTCGGCCGTTTCAGACTTTTGTTTGGTGTTGCAAAAGTAGATGTCTGATGTTGCATATATTGCAATGACAAAATACGCATGTTGCAAGCCTACGATTCAAATGTTTCAGGTGTTTTAGATATATGTTGCAATATGTTTATCTAGATGTTTCAAAAGTATATTTTGATGTTGCACATGTTGCAATGGCTACACGCGCATGTTTCAAGCATTTCATCTGTTTCAGATTTATGCTGCAAATGTTTCATCTGTACGTTTCAAAAGTAGATCGGGTGTTGCAGGCCAACGTCCGCCTACTGCTGCTGCTGATGCACCGCCGTGGTTCGTGTGTGGGTACCTGAGGCCGGCAAACGCCTCCGCGTCGCACATCCACAGGCGGGGCATGTGGGCATGGGGTCGCGCTTCTGCCATGCAGGCGTGGGATGGGCGCAGGTCATAGTTCCGCCGTGCGGGCAACAGATGGGTGCGGGGCTCCGTACGGCGTGGCATGGGCGCGGGGCGTTGGATGGGAACGAGACGGGGCGCGTGAGATGTGATGCGGGCACGGGGAGCGGGAGCTTCGTCCGGACGCGGGCCTGGAGGACGCTCGCCTGAAGTCCCGTTAGTACGCATCTTCGTCGCCGTCACCATCACGAAGAGCCCCGTGTGCGCTCGGCCCGTGTTTCTCCTGGGCTTTAGCCTGTAAATACCAGGTGGTCGAAACCAGTAGTCAACGGGCTAGACTCATGTCGGCCCGCCTTGGCCCAACTGCAGCCTCGCCAGTTCGCCTCCAACCCCAATTCCTCCTCAAAACTCCCCGAACACAACCGCTCTGTGCAAGGACGTCCAAGGACGTCGTCTCCGCTCCGCTCCACCGACCGTAGTCCGTCCCCCTCCCAATCCCTCCGTCCAAGCACGCCGCCTCCGGTTCTCCTCCGCAGCTCCGATCATCTGCCGCCTCCGGTTCGTCCTCCGCAGCACGCCGTCCTGTCTTTTCGTCGCGTTCCGCCCATGTCCGGCATTGCGTAGCCCTATTCGCTTGGCGGAAAAGCCAGGCTAAAATGTATTGTTCGCTGATTTGGTGTGAGAGGAAAATATTGTTCCTTCGCTAAAAAAGTACGACCGATAAGCCAAGTGAATAGAGTTAGATGTTTCTAGGTTTTGGTATGTGTTTGCACCGCTTCTGTGACAATTTCCTTGCTGGTCCTGTAGGGATTGGTGTATGTCCGGACTCGAACGCGACCTGCATCATTCATAAGGTAAACGATGCTCTTTCCCCCTCCTTTGTTTTCCACTTGCTTGGACAAATCAGCAATCTCGCATGTGTGACTTGTGGATGCTAGGCTGGAGCGAATTCCCTCCCTGGCGCAACTGCTGTTAAGGTTTGCCGGCGGCTGAACAAGGCTTGCAATGGCCAAGGTATTTCATGCCATATGCTAGGCCTTCTTGAAATATTGTCTATCCTTTTAGGCACATTAGATATCTTGCTTGTAGGCTACGCATATTCCGTTGTACCAATCTGTTATAATCTTTGAGTGTTGTACAAGTCGTCTTGGCTATATTAACATGTAACAAGACTCTAGGAGGTATCTCGTTCCACTCAATCTCACGTGTTAATCAAAGCCAAATTCCTAACCGAACTGATCCATGGCACACTCTCATATATCATCCTTTGCAGCATCTGCTGCTGTCTCACTAAACTTCATTCCTATGAGTGAGAAACTTGACAAGAACAACCACCAGATGTGGCGCGCCCAGGTGCTCTCGGCACTGCGGGGTGCCCAACTCACCGGCTACATCAACCCGACGACACAACCCCCACCGTCGTTCCTTCCTCCATCGAAGGGCGACGACATGAAGAATACTCCACCCACGCCCAATTTACAGTGAACTCATCACTCATGTTGCCCAAAAAACATGCATCTGGAAGTGAGAAAAGAAAAAGAAGAGAAGGATAGAGGCCTTGAAAGAATTACAAAGGGGATCTATTCATAAATTTTTTTAAGAGCAATACAACAACTACAAGAAATCTAGATGAGTGGGCAATAGTTGTTGTGGAGGAACAAACTACGCATCTAGAAGACCAAAGCCCTATAGAAGATAATGTTGGCATCAACACGGATGATAATAATGTGAGTGACCATGAGCCCATATTTAATTCTCCTACGACGCAATCTACTCGTGTTGATGAAGAACTAGTTTTTACTATTGATATGTATGATCCAATAAATTGGGACAATCTTGATAACAAAGTAAGGGACATATTAGTGGAGAAGGGGCCTATTAGAGAAGAAAATATTGTGTTTCCTATGGATGACAGATCAAGACGTTTTGCATACACTCATTATTCTAGAAAAATGAGCAATGGAGAGATACGTGCCAGGAAATGGTTGGTCTATTCAAAAAGTGTTGACAAAGTGTTTTGCTTTTGTTGTAAGTTGTTTGGTTCTAGTAACCACAAGAGTTCATTGGGGCATGATGGCTTTAGAGATTGGTGCCATGTTAGTGAAAGACTAAAAAGAGCATGAAGTTAGCGTGGATCATATGACCAACATGAATTGCAACATCAAATCACAAAGGAGAAAGAACGCATAAGGCTAGTTCTACTAAGAATTGTTGCCATTGTGAAGTTTCTTGATAAACGCAGTTTAGCTTTTAGAGGATCTAGTGAGCAACTTTACAATGATGTGAATGGTAATTTCTTAGGTGAGATGGTTGCTGAATTTGACTTGGTAATGCAAGACCACCTTAGACGCATTCAAAACAAAGAGCTGCAATATCATTATCTTAGTCATAAAATTCAGAATGAGTTGATTTCGCTTATGGCTTCTAGCATTACAAACCCCATCATAAAGATTGTTAAAGAGGCTAAATATTTCTCGGTTATCCTTAATTGTACCCCATGAAAGCATCTAGGCCCCGAGGTTTGGTTTCGGCAATTGATGACAACGCTTTAGTACCATGACTAACGTGTGTTTTGCAGAAACTTTGGTAAGTTAGGTCATGGAGGCAATAACTGCTTTGGGCACCATGGTATTCATGCCCCTTGATGGAAATCGTTTCGGTTTTCAAAGGAGTGACGTCAAGATTAAGGACGGTTAGTTTCGGATGTCGAGGTGTTGAGATACATTCGGAATAGTCGTTAGGATCTTCGTTTTTCTCTTTTGGCCGTACTATAAAGGGGAGCATGAGCGGGTAGCTTGACCTAGGTGAGTCCTATGTTTAGGTGTGGTGCACACTTGTTAAACTTAGCGCTAGGCAGCTCTAGAATAGCTCAAAGTTCAGTTGGAAGCAACTTGGTTCAAGTTGCGTCACGTTTCGGAGAGTTTAGAGTGTTTTCCTCTTGACCGGACGCGGTTCTCGGCTTGACGGGACGCGTCCGGTCAGTTCTAAACCGCGACTGCGTTTCGGCGCTGACGACCGGACGCGGTCCTTGCGAGGACCGGACACGGTGGTCAGGGCCGACACGTGTCGCTTAAGGGAAAACACCCGATCGGACACGACCTGGGTGTGATCGGCGCATCCGGTCACGTTCCAGTAAGATCCTGCGACGACCGGACGCGTCTGGTCATCACCGATCGGACGCGGTCGCGTCTGGTCTCGTTAAAGTAAGCTCCCTGCACGATCGGACGCGTCCGGTCACCCCTGACTGGCGCGTCCGGTCACTCAGCCGAGATTTCAGAATTTCGATCGTTACGGCGACCGGCGCGTCCGGTCACCCCGTGTTTTGCTGAGTTGGCAGGTAACGGTTCGTTTCGACTGTGGGGTGTATAAATACATCCCCACCACCTCTTTTAGAGCTCTCTTGCTCATTTCATCAGCTGAGAATCACCTTTGGAGTGCAAGGGAGTGCAAGAGCTCTAGTGAGGATTGTGTTTTGAGAATCAAAGCTTGAGAGAACGTTCCTCACTAGCGATTAGAGAGTAGCAAGTGTGCATCCACCTTCTCATTAGGCTCGTTGTGGTCAAGTGAGAGTTCTAGCTTGTTACTCTTGGTGATCGCCATCACCTAGACGGCTTGGTGGTGATTGGGAGTTTGGTGATCATCCGGCGGAGCTTGTGGATGACCCAACTCATCTTGTGAGCGGTTTTGGGCGATTCACCGCGACGGAGTGTCGAAGAATTAGCCCGTAGAGAGCACTTGATCCTTGCGCGGATCACGGGAGAGCTACACCCTTGCACGGGTGCTCCAACGAGGACTAGTGGGGAGTGGCGACTCTCCGATACCTCGAAAAAACATCACCGTGTTCCTTGCCCTTACTTTCAAGCATTTACATTCTCGTATTTACATTCATTGCTTGATTTACTTTCCTAGAATTGCCATGCTAGACTAGGATTGGAAACTAGGGTGCAAAACTTTTATCGGTAGAATCTCTAGGAACACAAGTAGGCACTAGGGGTGAATTCCGGCTTGTAGGATTTAATTCTTGCAATTAATTTTTAGAAAAGCCCAATTCACCCCCCCTCTTGGGCATCTTGATCCTTTCAATTGGTATCGAAGCCGAGTTGCTCCTAATTTAGGCTTTACCTCCTAGAGCAAGATGTCTAACGGGGAAGGACCACCTCCCACCTTTGAGGGGGATGATTTTCCATATTGGAAAATCCGTATGGAGGCGTATCTCAAAGCCATAGACGTTGGGTGTCTTAGAGCCACAACCCAAGGGCTTCCCGCTATCAAGGATCCCGCAAACCCCATTGGTGACGAGGAGAAGTACGACCGGTGGAATGCAAAGGCTAAAAACGCACTCTACCGGGGCTTAGGCAAAGATATCTTCAATCGTGTGCGTAATGCAAAGAACGCTCATGAATTGTGGGAAAATCTTTGTGCTCTCCATGAGGGAACTAAGAGTGAGCGCGAGGAATGCTATCACATTGCTTTAAAGAAAATTAATTCTTTTGAGATGCTTCCCAAAGAAAGTGCTAATGATATGTACACTCGTTTGAATGTCCTTGTAGAGGATCTCAATGCTCTTGGGCTCACTCAAATGAGCCAATCGGATGTTGCAAGGAAGATCTTGAGTGTTCTTCCCGTTGAGAAGTATGGTCACACTGTCACCGTGCTTCACCAAAGTGATCTTTCCACCGCAACACCGACACAAGTATTGGGGAAGATCAATGCTCATGAGATGTACATGCACATCACTCCGGAAGAGGGCTCATCATCTTCCAAGAAGAAAGATTTGGCCTTCAAAGCTAGTCATGACAAGAAGAAGAAGAAAGGCCAAGCCATGATGGTACAAGAGAGCTCAAGTGAAAGTGATGTTGATGATGAATCACTTGCACTCATGGTGAGAAAGACAACCAAAATGTTAAAGAAGCTCAACAAGAGTGGCATCAAGTTCGACAGCAAGAAAAAGAAATTCTTCACAAGTAGCAAGAGAAAGCCAATCTCGGAGATGGATTGCTACAATTATGGTGAACTTGGCCACTTAGCTCATCAATGCCCTAGACTACCAAAAGACAAGTACAAGAACAAGAACAAGGGCAAGAAAAATGATTCAAGTGATGAAGAAGAAGAGAGGAAGAAAAACAAGCCATACAAGAAGAAGGATGGCAAGAAGAAGGAGTTCCACAAGAAGAAGAAGGGAGGAAAGGCATACATTGTTGGTGATTGGCTCACCGATATTGAATCACCTTGTGAGTCCTCCGAAGACGAAAGCAATGATGAGAAAGAGAAGGTTGCCGCATTTGTGATGGGGCCATCATCTTCACCAACATCTTCATCACCACCTTCACTGCCTCCTTCACCATCATCGTCCACTACTCACCTATGCCTTATGGCCAAGGGTGAACGAAAGGTACAAAATCATGATAGTGATGATGATGATGATAGTGATAGTGATGATGAATATGATGCACCTTCTTATGATGAAATTGTAAAATTGTTGAACAAATATACTAAAGTCATAAGAAGGACAAGAAATGAAAATGATGAACTTCAAAATGAAAATGAATCACTCTCATCAAAGCTTGAAAGTGCTCAAAAGGCTAGTGGTGAGCTTATAGATCAAAATGAAGTTATGTCTTCAAATCTCAAGGAGCTCAAAACTTCTAATAAAGAGCTTAAAGATCAACATGATAAGCTTGAGAAGAAGCATGATGAGCTCATCACTAGACATAACTCTCTAAAAGACAAATACACCACATTGAAAATTGACTATGATAGTCTTGTGGTTGCTAATGAACTTGCTCTTGAGACACATGATGCTACTAACAATGTTGTTAAGTGTGATACATCATGTGATGACTTGATCATTGAAAGCATTGAGCAAGGTTCTAGTAGCAAAGGCAAGAGTGTGGTTGAGTCAAGCAACTATGATGATTATGCCAAGATCAAGAGTGAAAATGAGAAGCTTGCAAATGAGAACAAGAAGCTAAAAGGTTTGATGGCTCTTGAGAAGCAAACAACAAATGAGTCACTCATTGAAGAAAACAAAAAGCTCAAGTAAGAAAAAGAGCATCTCAAGACCGGCCTAAGCAAGTTCACAAGAAGTCAATATTTGCAAAGTGAGCTACTCATGAACACCGTAATGAAGATGGATAGAAGTAGCATTGGATACTTGGCAAATCAAGAGAAGAAGGCAAAAGCTCAACAACAACAAAGCAAGTCAAAGCCCAAGCCAAAGAGATGTGTTGAGTGTGGACAAGAAGGTCATTTTGCTCATGAATGCAAAACTCCACCACCACAACCCTTGCCCAAGCATGCTAGACCCTTTGCCTTCAATGCTCATTACATGCTAAGAAAAGATTCTAATGGAAAGATGAAAGTTATGTTTTTGGGTCCTCCAAACAAGAATAGGCCAAAGAAAATATGGGTTGCCAAGTCACTAGTTGAGAAAGTCAAGGGTCCCTCTCAAGTTTGGGTCCTTAAACAAAAAGCTTGATCTCTTATGTGTAGGTGAACTACAAGACCGGTGGATCTCATTGGGTTATTGATAGTGGTTGCACTCAACATATGACCGGTGATCCTCATATGTTCACCTCCATTGAAGAGAATGGGATTTGTCAAGAGAAGATCACATTTGGGGATAATTCAAAGAGCAAAGTCAAGGGTATAGGCAAGATTGTAATATTAAATGATCACTCACTCTCAAATGTGCTCTATGTTGCTTCATTGAGTTTCAACTTATTATCCGTTGGGCAACTTTGTGACCTTGGCTTCCAATGCTTGTTCACACCAAATGAAGTGGTAGTTTCAAAGATAGATGACAAGCAAGTGATATTCAAAGGCTTTAGATACAACAATCTTTATCTTGTTGACTTCACCTCCGAAGATGCAAATTTGATGACATGTTTGTTCACCAAGACCTCACTTGGTTGGCTTTGGCATAGGAGGCTTGCTCATGTTGGAATGAACACTCTCAACAAGCTATTGAAGAAAGAACTAGTGAAAGGATTGAAGGATGTGAAGTTTAAAAAGGACAAACCTTGTAGTGCATGTCAAGCGGGCAAACAAGTTGCAAACACTCATCCAACCAAAGCTTTCATGTCAACTTCAAGAGTGCTAGAACTTCTACACATGGATTTGTTTGGGCCTACAACCTACAAGAGCTTGGGTGGTAATCTCTATTGTCTTATGATAGTGGATGACTACTCAAGGTACACATGGATTTTCTTCCTTCATGACAAATCTGAAGTGGCAAATTGCTTCAAGAAGTTTGCAAAGAGAGCTCAAAATGAATTTGAAGTCAAGATAAAGAAGATTAGAAGTGACAATGGCAAAGAGTTTGACAACACAAACATTGAAGCTTATTGTGATGAAATTGGAATCAAGCATGAAGTATCTTCAACCTATACTCCTCAACAAAATGGTGTAGTTGAGAGAAAGAACCGGACCTTGATCACCCTTGCAAGAACAATGCTAGATGAGTACAACACTCCGGAAAAGTTGTGGGCCGAGGCAATCAACACCGCATGCTATGCTTCAAATCGCCTCTTCCTATAAAAGTTTCTTGGCAAGACCCCCTATGAGTTGCTTAATGGGAAGAAGCCGGACGTCTCATTCTTCCGGGTGTTTGGTTGCAAATGCTACATCTACAAGAAGCGTCAACACCTAGGGAAGTTTCAAAGACGTTGTGATATTGGTTTTCTTGTTGGTTACTCATCAAAGTCCAAAGCATATAGAGTTTTTAACCATGCCATCGGTTTGGTTGAAGAAACATATGATGTGGAATTTGATGAATCTAACGGCTCCCAAGGAGCAATTGAGAATTGTGATGATGTAGGTGATGAACCCTTGAGGGAGGCCATGAAGAACATGCCCGTAGGAGACATCAAGCCAAAAGATGATGATGACGATATATAAATTGTTGATCCACCATCTTCATCACATGTGCCTCAAGATGACGACAAGAATGAGAGAGTTGAAAATGAAGATACTTATGTCTCTCATGAACAAGCCGAGGCACAAGCTCAAGATGTTGATGCTCCCCGTCCACCTCCTCAAGTGGTTGATAGAAGAAACTCACCTCTACTACAAGCTCATCCACAAGATCTCATTATAGGGAGTCCTACTAAGGGAGTAATGACTTGATCCCAAAAGCTTGCTTCTTTTATTGAACATCACTCTTTTGTCTCTTGTGTTGAACCTAAGAATGTAGAAGAAGCTCTTCAAGATCCGGATTGGGTGAATGCTATGCATGAAGAATTGAACAACTTCACTCGCAATCAAGTATGGACACTTGAAGAGCATCCTAAAGGTGCAAGAGTCATTGGAACCAAGTGGGTGTTCTGAAACAAGCAAGATGACCAAGGCATAGTAGTGAGGAACAAGGCAAGACTAGTTGCAAAGGGGTTCTCTCAAGTTGAAGGTCTTGATTTTGGAGAGACCTTTGCACCCGTTGCAAGACTTGAAGCCATTCGTATCCTCCTTGCATATGCATCACATCATGATATGAAACTATATCAAATGGATGTGAAAAGTGCATTCTTAAATGGCTTCATAAATGAAATAGTCTATGTTAATCAACCTCCCGGGTTTGAAGACCCTAGATATCCTAATCATGTTTATAGGTTGTCCAAGGCGCTATATGGGCTCAAGCAAGCCCCTAGAGCGTGGTATGAGCGCCTCCGGGACTTCCTCATTGAGAAGGGCTTCACCATTGGGAAGGTCGACACTACACTATTCACCAAGAAGCTTAGTGGGGAGATCTTCATTTGTCAAGTGTATGTTGATGATATCATCTTCGGATCAACAAATGAAGATTATTGCAAGGAATTTGGTGAATTGATGTCGAAGGAGTTTGAGATGTCAATGATTGGTGAGCTCACATTCTTCCTTGGGTTTCAAGTCAAGCAAATGAGAGAAGAGATTTTCATCTCTCAAGAAAAGTATACCAAGGATCTTCTCAAAAGATTCAAGATGGAAGAATGCAAACCAATCAAGACCCCAATGCCATCAAATGGACATCTCGACCTAGATGAGGAAGGTAAACCGGTTGATCAAACTCTCTACCGTTCTATGATTGGTAGTTTGTTGTACCTTACCGCATCTAGGCCCGATATCATGTTTAGTGTGTGCATGTGTGCTCGCTTTCAAGCGTGCCCTAAAGAACCTCACTTAAGTGCCATAAAAAGAATCCTAAGATACCTTAAGCACACCTCAAGCATTGGTCTTTGGTATCCCAAAGGAGCTAGATTTCAACTAGTTAGCTATTCCGATTCGGATTATGCCGGTTGCAAAATTGATAGAAAAAGCACATCCGGAGGTTGCCATTTGCTTGGGAGATCTTTAGTATCTTGGTCATCTAAAAAGCAAAATAGTGTGGCTTTGTCCACCGCCGAGGCGGAATACATTGCCGCGGGGGCTTGTTGTGCACAAATCTTATATATGAAACAAACCCTCCTAGACTATGAAATTGTTCTTGAAAAGGTGCCACTTTTATGTGATAATGAAAGTGCCGTTAAAATTGCTAACAATCCGGTACAACACTCTCGCACCAAGCACATTGATATCCGCCATCACTTTCTAAGAGATCACGTTGCTAAAAATGATATATCACTAGAAGGTGTAAGAAGTGAAAATCAATTAGCGGATATCTTCACTAAACCTTTGGATGAGGCCACCTTTTGTAGGTTAAGAAGTGAACTCAATGTGCTTGATTCTAGCAACTTTAAAAAATGAGCTTGTGTTGTCCCTTGCATTGCATTGTATTATATGCCATGTTTATCTTATCACAATGCATCTAGGGCTTGGCTAACACGGTTACGATAACCCTCCTTTGGAGGTGTGAAGAAGCCTAACCGTGGATCAAACTTGACATGCAACCTAGCTTTTCTTTCTTGTTTTGCATTGCATATGCATGGTTGTTGGTTTGTCGTTTCTTTTCGGTTTGGCTTTGAGCAACCTCTGTGTTCGTCCATGGGTAGAGAGAGCATTTTGACGCTCCTAAAGGTTCAAAAACTCTATTGCATGGCCATACGTTGCTCCTCGGGTGTTTATTGCCTATTTTCTTAAAAATAATACTAGCCTAAGGCAATCTATTTTGAAAATCTTGAGGGTTTGAGTGAGGTCACTTATATCAGGTTCCAATTGGTGTTTATTTGTGTCTCTCTAAATTAGAACTTGATTGGGAGAAGTCGCGTCGAAGTTTAGAACGAAGAAGGGCGAAAAACTGTGACCGGACGCTGAACCGGACGCTGCACCGGACGCAGTGATGCTTCACCACCACGTCCGGTCCCGGCGACCACCAGCGCGTCCGGTCATCCAGAAGACCATCTCCTGATCTAGTGACCGGACGCTGCACCGGACGCGCTGCTGTTGACCACCGCGTCCGGTCCCGGTTACCACCACCGCGTCCGGTCATTCGCGATGACTTTCCGGAGTACCCCTCGACCGGACTCTGTCCGCGTCCGGTCAGTCCTAACCGGACGCGTCCGGTCGCTCCAGGAGCTTACTGGAGTGTGACCGGACGCTGCACCACCGCGTCCGGTCATATCGACCACCACGTCCGGTCATCGCGTGACGAGCGGATCTAACCCCTCATATAACGGTTCGTCTTCGGTCCGTTTTTCATCAACCCGCCGCCGAGTTTCGTCGCGATTCCGCCGCCGCCGTGCCCTAAATCGCCGGAACCGCCGCTCACCGCCGCGCCTCGCCCTATCCCTCTTCTCCGGCGAGCCCTGCCGCACCGCGCCTCTTCGCCCGCGCAAGCGCCGCCGCGCCTCCTCGCCCGCGCTCGCGCCGCCAGTCGCCGAGATTCAGCCGTTTGCCACGTCGTGCTTGCTCCACCGCCGCCGTCCGTCCAGCCGCCGCTGAGCCGCGCCCGTGCCTGCTGATCCACCTCCGGCCGGCCGTTGATTTCTCTCCCTCGCGATCGTCGTCGTTCGTGGACTTCGCGTTGCCCTAACCCTAACCCTAGGGTTCGCGTCGCGACGTCTCGTTCGTTCGTCGTCGAACTTTCGTCGCGCGACATCTTCTTCGCGAGGTTGTTTCACGTTACCTTGATCTCCTTGTTAGGGTTTGCCGTAACTTCTTCCTTGTTTACCTAATTATCTCATGTTTCGGCAAATCAGAGCTCGTCCGGTGAATTCGGGAAGTCTCGCAAACTAGGTCGTCTTACCTCATCACCGTCTTCTCGTCGATCCGAGGTAGCTATCGCGTTTTCGATTCATATCTTATATGCTTGCTATCTCTAGGGTTTCATACCTTTTAGTTATATATGTTGCTTATAGTAGATCCATCTATTCCGTCTTTTCAGCGAGTTAGTCGGTGTGTCAGGGTGATCTCAGTTTGCTGAATCCGAGGCCAAGCCTGCGGATACGGATTGAGGCCAAGCCTCTCGAGTGTCAGTTCACCATCTTTCAGAGGCTTTTCGTCAGCTTGACAGGATGGTTCGTTGCAAGAACGCCGGTGGTGCTCCTAGTGACGGGGACGGCAGTCCTCCTCGTCTGTCTGAGGTTGCGCGTGGAAAGCGCATCAAGGTTATGGCCAGAAAGAAGAAGAAGACACTTACCGATGCAGAGATCGCTCAGGCAGTTGCTGATGCAGCAGAGCAGGCAGAGAGGGGAGGCAGGAGCAGTGGCATACGCATTGGCGAGCGTCGCTTTCATCTTGAAGGTCGACAGCTTGGCACAGAGGCTACAGAGGCCACTGAGGGCACTGAGGACACAGGGGCTGCAGATGCTATGTCAGTTGATCCACCTGCAGAGGCTTCAGAGGGCACAGAGGAGCAGCCAGCTCAGACTCCACCGCGTCGCCGCTCCACACGCACATGAGCTCAGGTGACTCCTAGGCCAGAGGGCCAGCGTCGTGGAGCACGTCCTCCTCCTAGGGCTAGAGGTTCACCCCCGGTCGAGCACTTTGACTTGAGGGGTGCTACAGCACGTCAGGTGCAAGGGTTGAGGTTCGTTGAGGTCAGTCGATGGTTCCCACCTCAGAGGGACCCCAGAGCTTCAGAGGGTTTCTATACTCCTCTATAGGAGGATTTTTACAGAGCTCTTGTTGACAGCGGCATTGCTTTTCGACCACAGAGGGTCTGTCGCCTTGAGTCACTTGTTGAGGTTGTGGGAGAGCAGCTTCGTCCGCACCTGTCCTTTCTGCTAGGCCTGTCAGATTTTCTTGGACGGACAGGTGCATACTACGGCACATGGGTTAGAGAGTTTTATGCTTCACTATGGATTGATCCAGCCCATGAGTTCATACACTTTGTATTCCGAGGCCGCGACCACAGGCTGTACAGCACTAGAGTGCGGGAGATTCTCAGACTCCCAGCTTCAGACATGAAGATTCACCAGCTCTGCTTTGGTCAGACTCCTCCACCCAGACGCCCTCACGGCGGGACAGTGCCACCTACAGATTTGATTCGACCCTGCTTCCGTGAGCCTTTTGGCGAAGGGTCTCGTCGCACTCCAGCCAGTTTGACACCGCTAGCCCGAGTCCTGGATGCTATAGTCAGACGCACTCTTCTTCCCAGGCTTAGCTACAGAGAGGGATTGACTAGGATGCAGCTATGGGTTGTTCACCACTGTTGACGGTCCTTAAGTACCAAATATAGTTATCAAATAAATAAAGAAAAGGATCCAAATGCAACCAACACCTAGACTTAGGGTTTTATCTGACAGAATTCCATGAGTTTTGGTGTTTGTCTGTTTCTGCAGGGGGTTATCAGAAAATACGGAGGAAAGGCCCACACGTCGGGTTTACATAGAGATAATAACGTGTTCACCGATTTTCTATCATCTAGAAGACTCCAGAAGCTACGAGATCGAACGGGAGGCCGAACGGGCCCGGAGGCAGGGCGCCCGCCCTGCTCCCTAGGGCGCCCGCCCTGGCCTGAGAGCCAATCAGGCTCCGTCTCGCGGATTATGCTCCACCGACCTAAGGGATCAAGGAAAACCGTGCGATTAATGTCGGTTTGATCCGACGGCCCACGTTCACTTGAGGGGGCTATATAAGCAGGACCCCTGGCCCCTGGAGGAGGCACTCCCTCATTCTCAATTCTTCAAACCCTAATCTCAGGAGGAGAGTCTCTGATCAAGCCCTAGAGCCACCACATCAACTAGATCTCTAGTATAGCATAGCTACATAGGATTAGAACTAGAAGGAGTCAATCTTCGATTGGTTTCCGGATCTGTCAAGAGGATTCTTGGTAATTCCTTTACTGTTCTTCATTGTTCATCTTTGTTCTTCAATATTATGAATACAACTTTGTTCTATTTCAATATATTGATTATGACTATGCTCTACTTGTTTATGTTTGCGATTATATTGTTCTTAGTTTATCGTAGTTATACGCTTGGCTTAGTTAGATTGGAATTATATACATGTTTATGATCGTATAGCGTTTATCCATCGGATCCATGGGTAAATGATAAATATTGTGTAGGCGTGGTGCTTAGACCATATTTATCTGCGATTGCACCTTATATGCCGGATCGTGGGGTGGTCCGCGATGGTGACAGCTTCGTTGGTTCTTATATAGTCCCCCTCCCGTGTGTAAGGCAGGCAGAGCAACATTATTACGGGGGAGTGATTGCTATGTTTCTCATCTTCCTTGATAATATCACTATGCATGGGCGTAGTCCTTTCTCGCAATGATTGCCAAGTGTACTTGCACTAACTATGATATGCTAGACTTTATAGTTAAGAATAACTTAGGAAATATCCTTGTAGTTCATCCTAATACCATGCTAATGACTTGCTAGAATATCTGTTGAGGTGCTTATCATTATTATATGTGGCTAGCTGATCAGATTAATTATCTTTGTCACCATTCATACTTTATCTATATTTTATGTGACACTTACCCCTGTATGCAAGAGATAGATGAATGCTCTCACTTATACATGCAATGATTGATACTCATTCCTATATTCCATTCCATAATCAACATTGATGTTAGTAATCCCTTCCCAGTGGTAAAAATATAAATAACGATACCTGGAATACTTCTCGGTTAAAATGCTACATCGGTATTAATCTGTGCGTTTGCAGATCTTATTTATTATTTATTTAGAAGAGCAGTTGCATATTTCAATACCGTGTCTCTCATGTCATGCTGGGGATGACAACTTGGCTTAAGTGGCATGAGGGATAGGTTCGGCATTTTTGGCGCCGTTATCAGAATTAGAAAACTAAGTCTACTTTTGGTAATGACGTTAAGAATGCCCAACAACCACCTCCTCTCACAGACACCTTTTGACATTTGAGACCTTATGCTTAGTGAGATGGAGGACACCCTAGCTGAGGGCTTCAAGGGACATCGTCAGCTGCCCTATGCTCACTGGATTTGCTTCATCATCAGATCTGCCCTTGAGCTTCCTGCAGAGATCAGAGCTGAGATATCCGATACTACCACCGCTTTTCCTGAGTATGATATCCGTCAGCTATGGGCTTCAGTTACGAGAGAGCAGGCCCCAGTGCCAGGACAGCGCGAGAGACCTAAGGTACCAGAGACAGCAGCTGAGCAGAACGCCACAGTTGAGGGACTTGCTGAGGCAGAGCTTGCCGATCTTGATGCTCAGCCTGCTGATCTAGCTGAGGATGAGGCCTCTGACAGCACTGACGAGGACTATCAGCCCATCCCCAGGTATCGGTCTCCTCGGCCTCACGACCACGAGGCCGGTGGCTCTAGTTCAGCCTCCCGCTTAGATCCAGCCATGGTGGCTATCCTTGAGAGGCTGACCCAGGCGCAGGAGCGATAGGAGCTGCAGTTACAGCGACAGGCTCAGGACACAGCTGCAGCGTTTGCATAGATACAGGCTCGACAGGACGAGTTCCAGAGACAGCAGCTTGAGATCCAGCGCCAGCAAGTCGAGATGCAGCGTCAGCAGTACGAGATGCGGCGACAGAGTGCAGCCAGCCAGCAGCAGTATTTGGACCTTCTGCGCCACCTAGTCACTGTTGGGGTTCCTCCGCCTGCTTCTGTCCTGACTCCAGCTTTACAGTCCAGTGGTCCATCGAGTCAGGGACAGCCGAGCTTTCAGTTCACCTCTCCACAGAAGCAGGTCCCCCAGTCGTTCCAGTCCCCGAGCTACACGCCTATTCAGACGGGGTTTACTCCTTCAGACCAGCCTCACCCTCACCTCCTGACAGGCACACCTTTCGGAGATTTTAGTGCCACCTACAGCGAGTTGGCTGGTCAGCCGACACCCTCGCACACTACCTTTGCTACTTCTTCAGGGTTGTTAGCTCCAGAGGCAGCTGCTTCTCCTGTGACAGGGACGGGCACTACAGAGACAGTTCCTTCGTCAGTTGCCTCGACCGATCCCCCAGCTATTGGCTCGCTACAGGCTCAGGTCACAGAGACTGCTCCACTTGTTGCTACTATGTCCGTACCTGTTCCTGCTGCTCAGACCCAGACCGCTTCACAGCCACGTGCTTCTTCAGAGGGTCAGCCAGATAGCTCCGATTCCGAGGGAGACACTCTGCACTTCGTGATTACTCCACGCACCTCGGCACCCGACCGAACACGGTGGTCAGGGCCGACACGTGTCACTTAAGGGAAAACACCCGATCGGACGCGACCTGGGTGTGATCGGCGCGTCCGGTCACGTTCCAGTAAGGTCCTGCGACGACCGGACGCGTCCGGTCATCACCGATCGGACGCGGTCGCGCGTCCGGTCTTGTTACAGTAAGCTCTCTGCACGATCAGACGCATCCGGTCACCCCTGACCGGCGCGTCCGGTCACTCAGCCGAGATTTCAGAATTTCGACCGTTACGGCGACCGGCGCGTCTGGTCACTTCGACCGGTGCGTCCGGTCACCCCGTGTTTTGCTGAGTTGGCAGGTAACGGTTCGTTTCGACTGTGGGGTGTATAAATACATCCCCACCACCTCTTTTAGAGCTCTCTTGCTCATTTCATCAGCTGAGAATCACCTTTGGAGTGCAAGGGAGTGCAAGAGCTCTAGTGAGGATTGTGTTTTGAGAATCAAAGCTTGAGAGTTCCTCACTAGCGATTAGAGAGTAGCAAGTGTGCATCCACCTTCTCATTAGGCTCGTTGTGGTCAAGTGAGAGTTCTAGCTTGTTACTCTTGGTGATCGCCATCACCTAGACAGCTTGGTGGTGATTGGGAGTTTGGTGATCATCCGGCGGAGCTTGTGGATGACCCAACTCATCTTGTGAGCGGTTTTGGGCGATTCACCACGACGAAGTGTCGAAGAATCAGCCCGTAGAGAGCACTTGATTCTTGCGCGGATCAAGGGGGAGCTACACCCTTGCGCGGGTGCTCCAACGAGGACTAGTGGGGAGTGGCGACTCTCCGATACCTTGGAAAAACATCGCCGTGTTCCTTGCCCTTACTTTCAAGCATTTACATTCTCGTATTTACATTCATTGCTTGATTTACTTTCCTAGAATTGCCATGCTAGACTAGGATTGGAAACTAGGGTGTAAAACTTTTATCGGTAGAATCTCTAGGAACACAAGTAGGCACTAGGGGTGAATTCCGGCTTGTAGGATTTAATTCTTGCAATTAATTTTTAGAAAAGCCCAATTCACCCCCCTCTTGGGCATCTTGATCCTTTCACCCCAAATGTGAGTCATCAAGAACAAATGAGCTTGTTGGTTCGATGTGTTGATATGTCTGATGGGAAAATAAAAATTGGGGAGTACTTTCTTGGTTTCTTGAAGGTGGATGACACATCTAGCTCGGGGCTTTTCAATGTATTAGTTGACTCCATCGAGTCATTTGGCCTTAATGTTGATGATACTAGAGGTCAAGGTTATGACAATGTCTCTAATATGAAAGGAAAACATAAGGGGGTACAAAGTCGTTTGCGTAATATAAATCGAAGGGCTTTGTATATGCCATGTGCATGCCACAATCTTAATCTCACTCTTTGTGATATGGCTAAATCATGCAGTAAAGCTATTTCATTCTTTGGAATTGTGCAGAGGATATATGTATTATTTTCGGGTTCTACCAAAAGATGGAATGTTTTGCTTGAACATGTTCAAGATTTGACCGTGAAATCATTGAGCAATACTCGTTGGGAAAGTCACATCAAAAGTGTCCGTGCAATTAGATATCAAGCTCCTCAACTGAGGTCAGCTTTATTGTGGCTAAGTGAGGATAGAGATACTGAACCAAAGGATAGGAGTGATGCAAAAAAATTATATGACACGGTTGGCAGCTTTGAGTTCATACTTGGTATGGTTATCTGGCATGACATTTTATATTCCGTAAATATTGTGAGTAAGAAGTTGCAATCACCATCCATGGGCATTGATTCTACCTTGCAGCATATAGAAGGTATGGTGGATTACTTTCAGAACTATAGAAATAATGGATTTGCTGATAGTCTAGTTGCTGCCACGGAAATTGCATTTGAAATGGGAGTAGAGGCATCCTTTCCAATAAAGCGTCGTTCTGTTAGGAAGAAACAATTTGATGAAACTAACTCCAATGAAGCTATTTTGCAAGCTGAGAAGGATTTTGAAGTAAGTTATTTTAATGTTATGGTTGATCTGACAATTGGTTCATTGAAAAGCAGATTTAAAGAACTCTAGTCTTTCAATGAAAAATTTGGATTTCTAATGAATTCAACATACTTGAAGTCATTGGATGGTGCTGATCTAAAAGACCAATGCATGAAATTAAACTTTCTCTTCGGATGGTTCGTCGGATGTTGATGTAAGTGACCTGATTTCTGAGTTAGTTGTTGTACAGTTTACTCTACCAGATAAGCCAATGTCTGCTATGGAGATTTTTAGTTTGTCACTGAAGTAGATTGTTATCCTAATATTTCTATTGCTTATCAGATCCTATTCACTATGTCTGTGACTGTGACCTCAGCTGAAAGAACCTTTTCAAAGCTGAAATTATTGAAGAATTATTTGAGGTCCGTAATGTCCCAAGAACGATTAAATGGTTTGGCAACTTTATGTATCGAGAAGAAACTATTAGATGAAATTGATATTGAGGCCATCATCAATGACTTCGCAGCAGCAAATGTTAGTAGAAATTTTTAAGGTAAGATAAGATGTATAAATTGTTTCATAGGAATGTTTTTTATGCATTACACTTATTAGAAACGTCATTATATTATTAGAGTTGTATTAAAGGGCAAATTTTTAAGGTAAGATAAGATGTATAACTTGTTTCATAGGAATGTTTTTATGCATTACATTTATTAGAAACGTAATTATATTATTAGAGTTGTCTTAAAGGGCCCATCGTTGTAGCTTCGCTCCAGGTCTATAAATTGACAGGGCCGGGCCTGATGGCAGGTCTTCATCCCCGTCAACATGGTGACAAAGCCGTGTTGACCGTAGGACACGCAGCCTAGTTAGAAACGGCCGTTTAAGTTGTCTCTTATAATTCCTTTACATATTTCAGTCCTTTACCACCTTACTTTATCTGTTTATCGCATTTATTATCTTATCTTGCATTTATTACCTTCATTCATGCATTTATTATCTTATATTTCATTATTACCTTATCATGCATTTATTATCTCGCTCTTATTATCATTACCATCTTGCATTTATTATCCTGTATTTGTTATCTTTTATTACACCTTACTAAAAATATCACAACATGTATTTTATCCTCATGTCATTTATTATCATTATTCCACCAGTATTTGTCATTGGAATGATCTGTTCAGTTAATCTATTGTTAATCATGTGGACATAATGCAGTAGAGCTAGTAGCAGAACAAGAATGGAAAAAATCTACTTAACCCACCCCCCCCCCCCGCGCACCTATCAAGGGCGGTCTATTTCACCCTCCAACTATGAAACCGTCTATTTTACTCCCCAAACTTTCTAAAACCGATCAAATTAACCCCAGTCGGTTTTCGGACAGTGGCTATGCTACAGTAACATCAGTTTTGCTACAGTAACAACGCTCTTGCTGCAGTGCCGGCTGCTTTGTCTTTTCCTTTTTGCTATAAATTTTGTACTAAAGCATACCATATTATATGTTCACTGTGTAGACCTACTCATGTGGAGTCCAATAAAATTGAATTTTCTATTTTTTGATTTTTCTGTGATTTACTATGTTTTTTCAAAGATTCAGCGAAAATAAATAAAAAAGGAAAAGACAAAACAACATGCGCCGTAGCAAGACCGCATGTACTGTAGCAATACCGCTGGTACTGTAGTAACCCACGTCCGAAAACCACCTGGGGGTAATTTGACCGGTTTTAGAAAGTTCGGGGGTAAGTAGACGGTTTTGTAGTTGAGGAGATGAAGTAGACCACCCTTGATAGATGGGGGGTTAAGTAGACTTTTTCCGAACAAGAATCGTCCCACGGGCAGGGCGCATCAACACTTGTAACACATAAGAAACATAGGGACACAAACGGAAAAAAAAAAAGATAAACGAACAAACATTATTTGAGCTCTCTATCACACATATGGTGTGTTGTGCGATAATAATAATCAACAATGAAGTAAAGTTGTGTTTAATTGGCATCGCCCACTAGTTTGCCATCTGTTGGGATCACTCAAGGAGCCAGGGCTGGAGTTTTGGTAGCCGTTGCCCAGGTTCCACCGTGGGATATGGCTATTCAAGCTACTCAACTGTATTACATGTGCGCTTGGTTTATTTCTTGCGTGAATTTTTTTCTTTATATCAGTGTTTATGCTCTATTTATCTGGTTATTTTGATCTGTAAGGTTTTTGGCAGCTAATCTTAAATATTTAATTCTTGTTGCTACTCTGCCTTTAGACCTAGACTAAGTCTGTTGATTCTTGCGAATGATTTCATCCTCACCACCACGGTGGCTGTGACTGGCTTCACTAGTTGAATTTGTCCCTTTATCAGCGGATGGATCCTCTATCCCTGCTGGGAATTGGAATCCCTAGTTCTGGCCTACCTTTTCATTTCAACCAGCTATTGGTTTTTGTGCTGTGGGATTTTTCTTTTTTTTTAATTCTTTCGCTTGTTTTCCTTGGAGCATCAGTGATGTTACATCCACATTAACTCATCCTTGCACTTTGAGCTGCGCGGTGAAGAAACCATTGGGGAAAGCTGTCTGAGATGCTCTCATGCTTTTCTCTTCATTTGTTTTTGTTCTTCTGTTTGTGTTTGTGGATTTCTAAATTCTTTTACTTGTAATCTGGATCGATGATGCAATCATTATCTGCGTTATCTTTTCTGCAACCTTTAAGGTGCTGAAAAATACATGACCTGCTGAGATCCATGGCAAATTCACTAATAATTTGTTGCATCAGTTTCAGCACAAAGGGGAAAGGGCTTATGGGAGCTCGTATTGAAACAGAACAGACACACACAAATGTCATAAATTTCTTTTCTTTTTGTTTGAAAAATGAGGGTTGCGCCTTTGTTTTCTTTTCACAAAACTGCTGGAACATAATTGACGGTTGCATCAATCAGCACAAATCAAATGAAGACGGGTTCATACATACATTGCATATTTGTGGAACTATTTTTACCTGCATGATTTTAGCTCAGACTTTCTTCTATGTGGGACAACTTGGAGAAGCCTTCCATGGCTGCATACGTGTTTCAGTGTTATTTTATTTGGTAGCAGCTTTCGCCCAAAGCAATTTGTAACATGTAATTGATTCATTATCATATCTCCACTGTAGGCAATGGTTGATGTTGCCAAGGAAGTTGGTGCAGATGCAGTTGCTCATGGATGCACAGGGAAAGGCAATGATCAAGTAACAGTACTGTTAGCTTGAATGTTACTATGTGAGTTCATCTTGTAATGTTACCCTTTTTCTGCAGGTTCTCTTTGAGCTTCCATTTTATGCTTTGAATCCTGAACTTAAAGTGGTGGCGAAACATAATGTGCCAGTTCCAGTTTCAAAGAAATCAATATACAGCAGAGATCGAAACTTGTGGCACCTTAGTCATGAGGTACATTTTGTTTATTGCTTCTAGTTTTCTCAAAAAAAAATTGTGATTTCTCTTTTTTTTTACAGTATATATGTACACCACAATTTTACACGATGTTTACATTCCAAACTTCTAATCTAATATGCATGTTGTCATATTAATATTAATATCGATATTATCCATTAGTGTTCTGCATCTTTGCCTCGTTGATGCCTTTAACTGAAAACCACATGATTTATCTTTGATGCGAGATGAAGTGAATTGTTCTCTGTTCATTGCAGGGTGATATCCTTGAGGACCCAGCAAATGAGCCAAAGGAAGATACGTATATGATGTCTGTTGCTCCAGAAAATGCACCTTCGGAACCCGAGTAGGTGATCAACAGTCTAACTTTTCGCTGCTCTCGTCTTCTTGTTTTCCTGTCTCACCTTTGCTGCAATGTGTAGCATAGAAATAACAGTTTAGTAGTTTACACCATTTTTATGGCCCTGTTTCGAATGGTTTAAGCTTATGAAAAAGCTAGCTTTTGGCCAGTGGCCCGCACAAGTTGCTTTTTGGAGAAGCCTGAGGTAAAAGTTATGCGTTTGGTAGATTGGACCAGTGCTTGAAGGTGAGCTTGTTGGAGGAGCACGTGGGTGAGCCGAGCTCATTGGAAGAGAGGTCCAGCGAGGGGATCTCAGAGAGGAATTGCTTGAGCGGGGAGGTGAGGATGCCCATGGACGGGGAGGCCCTCTGGCCGGGAGCAGCCCATGGGCGAGGAGGGGCGTGCAGACGCGGGAAGTGGGGAAAGGAGAAGCACTTCCTCAGGAGCTGTCTAGAAGCAAATCGTTTGGGTGCTCTACAGCTTTTTTTTTTTGGATGAGAAGCTGCTCAAGAAGCAGTTCCAAACAGAGGGCCTATTGAGACCCTTGCAGAGGATGGATATAATATATTGACATTATTATTGCGCCTGGTCCTTCGGAATTGGAGACCAGAACCCCATCCAACCAGGGTTTGCCTGGAATCTGATATGATTAGTAATTTGTGATGTTTTCCTATAATGAGTCTTGGGATATTTAACGATATCTGACTGTAAGATGTTGAGATAGCATTTTGAGGTCATGGTATGAAACTAAAAAAAAGTTAAGCATTTTATGTAGATCCAAGCAAGTTACGTGGTGGGTCTCTACTATAATTGCCTGCCTTAGTAGTTCAGTAACCTAGGCACTAGCTATCATGACTCATGAGGTTATGAAAAATAGGGGTACGAACCTTTATGGATAAACATAAAACATAGGCTTTTCATTTGCACATATGTATCATGCCTGTAGTAGACTAACATTGAACTTAATACATTCAGGTATCTGGAGATTGGCATCGTCGCAGGTGTTCCCGTTTCCATCAACGGACAATCCGTCTCGCCCGCCTTCCTCCTCGCGGAGCTCAACGAAATCGGTGGGTAGCACAGCATTGGGCGCGCATCGACATGGTGGAGAGCCGCCTGGTGGGCATGAGGTCCCGCGGCGTCTACGAGACCCCAGGCGGCACCATCATGGCAGCGGCGGTGCGCGAGCTGGAGGCCCTGACGCTGGACAGGGAGACCACGCAGTGGAAGGACATGGCCCGGAAGAGCCCGTTTCGTGGTTTGAGAACGGGGAGATGCAAGACCAGGCTGACGCCGACGGGTTCATCAGGCTCTATGGTCTCCCCACCCGGGTCCGGGCGATGCTGGAGAAGAGCATCTGATCTGAGTTCTCTTCTGACTTTTGGTCTGTTTGATTGATTCAGAAATAAAATCCGTTCTTGGGAAATTGTTCAAGAGTGCGAAGTTGGGCCATGTTTAGTTTGCATCAAAATGCAAAAACTTTTTAAGATTCTTCGTCACATCGTATATGCCGGCATATGTATGGAACATTAAATGTAGATAAAAAATAACTAATTGCTCATTTTATTTGTAAATGTCGAGACGAATCTTTTGAGTCTAGTTAATCTATGATTGGATAAAATTTATCAAATACAAACGAAAAGTGCTACAGTACTTTTTCAAAAGAATTTCACCATCTAAACATGGCCTTGGTCCCGGTCCGGATGTGGCCGTTAATAAGCTTGTAGCCTGCATCGCCGATCATGGTACGAACTTGCGTGATCTTGCCCCCGATTCTCGTGTTCCCCCTCCATAATTAACACTGTTTGATCTTCGGTGGCATCGGGTTCGTAAATGCGAGGCACACTTTGCGCTGCTACTTCCATGGCGCTGGTAATTGCTGCTGCCTCTGTCTCTGTGGTGCCATTGAACCGCGGCGCTTACCTACATCCATTCGGAGGATTATTGCTAGCACTATTGTGCCAGATCACTGCATGGCATAAATACGTGGCAGGATCGTATCTACATCCATCTAAAAAAACGCAAAAGCAAAACACTGTTGAATGACCGATTGATTTGACTGATAAGGTCAAACAATCAGGGTGTGTTTAGATGGGAAAAGTTGGGGTGAAAAGTTACTGTAGCACTTTTCGTTGTTATTTGGTAAAATTTGTCCAACCATGGATTAATTAGACTCAAAAGATTCGTCTCGAACTTTACAGACAAACTATGCAATTAGTTTTATTTTTTACCTACATTTAATGTTTCATGCATGCGTTTAAAGATTTGATGTGATGGGTGAAAGAGGAAATATTTTGGGTTCCTGTAGTAAGTGAACAAGGCCTCAGAGCGATACAAGGTGGGTGCTAGGTTTTTTTGTATATCTTATTATCAATAAATTCATTTACGTTTAAATGATATCTGTATGACTACGCGTATGATTATGCGTATAATTGCTTATTGTCTATGTCAAGTTGTGCAACTATGTTCATGACATCAAATTGCACTAAAATTTTTTGTATAAGATAAACAACTTTATATGTGTATTTACGGCTATAGTGCAAACCGTTTAAATCGTCTAGTCGTTTAAACCATCTAAACGCTAAACGAATAATGGCTGACTGTTTAGCGTCTAGAATAACAACGTAAAGAATCGATCAATTTTTAGACCAAATAAAGAGTGAGAGTAACTTGCATCTAACTGAATAGTTTGTTAGATTGTCAACTTTCTTAATTTTCTAGTAATAGATAGTTTAAAAGAAATGCATACATGTTGTTAATTTCGGTTACTAATTACATTTATCTAAAGGGCATGTATAGATGTATTATGGATGTGTTTAAACAGCAGACATACCTGTATATGTATGAGGTCAATCAATCCAAGATACCTTATAATTTATGTTAGAGTTTAAACCTTCAATACTTTGTATTTCAGGACCGTTGGAATAGTAGCCATTTTTCGGAAAACATAATGAATTTAGGTGCCTAGACAGCTTTCTGATCATACTAAAAGTATGCAATTCTAGGTCTCGTCAAAGTTAAACTATCTTAAATTTAACTAAGTCTACAAAAAATATTTTCAACGTGTATTACTCAAATAACTAAACCATAAAAATATAATTTATGATAAATATAATGATACTTATTTAGTATGATAAATATTAGCATTTTTTTATATAAACTAACAAACATGGTCGTGTGTTATAACCAGACATACAATTTATTGATAATAAGCTAGCTATTTTTGTTGGATTTAACTGAGCTTGACCTAACCTTGAATAAATCAAATAAATTGCAAGGCACATAATAAAAACTAGTGCAATAAAATATTAATTCAGTTTGAAAAATGACAGGAGATTGATTTATCTTAAATAGTGACTATTATATGTACCTGTTGTTACTTCAAGAAAATGTCGAAGGTGAGCTGCACGCAAACACGAGTCGCGGTCATACCACAAGTCCACAACATGAGTCTATGTTTGCCATGGTTTACATACTCTAAACTCCGACAATGAATCTATGTTTGCCATTTATACAGCGAGAAGTGTGAGAATAAGAAACGAAAGGTGGAAAAGTAATGATAAACACACAAAAGGAGAGTAAAGGACGATAAAAGAAGTTCACCATTTTAAATGTTATACGGATATAGATTTAGTCATATATCAAATCGTTTGACTTATCGCAATAGCACTAGTCTAATCTAATTTCTAAACGTACGGAGGAAGAGTAACGAGCAGCAATATTGCAACCACTAAATAGCTGCAAGTACGACCACCACCATCAGTGATGTAGTAGTGGTTGAAGTTGACATTTATGGAGATGCAGAGGTTTTTATCTGCCTGTCGTGGCCCTAGATCTGACGGTGCAGATCGCACGGCCATGAGTAATACATTGTCAGATCTCAGATTCCACGAGCTGTTGTGGATCTCTATAGGCACCGTACCATATTTACGAACCGCGTCACCAGTGCTTCTTTTCAGTTCTGGGACGATCCGTCTGGCTGCCTGGTGCCTGCTATATGGATCACCACAGTCGTACATCAATCTGGCTGCCCGTACTGTTGCAGTACTGTTGAACGGGTATGGCGACCAAACCAAACGATTAAGGCCTTGTTTAGTTACCAGAAAATTTTGCAAATTTTTTTAGATTTCCCATCACATTAAATCTCTAGACACATGCATGAAGCATTAAATATAGATAAAAAATAAAACTAATTATATAGTTTAGACGAAATGGACGAGACGAATCTTTTAAGCCTAATTAGACCATGATTGGACAATATTTGCCAAATAACAACAAAAAGAGCTATAGTGTCATTTTGCAAAAAATTTTGCATCTAAACGTAGCCTAAGGCCTTGTTTATATACTGTCGGTACCAATAGTATAGGGGTACCCACATCTGACGATAATGAAAACTGAAACGATCAAGTCACGATAAAACACAACCCATTACGTGCGATAGGCCCGCCTCGTACGAGGCCGGCTCGACGAAATGCCTCGACCGCGTCCTGTCTCCGGCTCGTACGAGGCCCCCTCGACGGGAGACCTCGACCGTGCTCCGATCCGCACGGGGCTCGACCCACCCCCGGGAGCGTTCCGATTCGCGTAAGCCCGGGTCGAGGCGCTCGACCCCCTCAGTCTCTACCTACCACGGGACGGAAAGTCAAAGTATTTAATGCAACCTACCAACCATCACCTACCGGCATGGCCGCGGTCTGGATCAACGTGGGAACATTACCTGTGTCAGTTTTCACTGTCTTACTGCCCATCCCGTGATGGGAGGTGAAAAACGTCACTATTCCCACCATGCCCCGTCCTGTGCGTCACTATTAACCCTCGAGGGAGAATACGACAAGGCCCGTATGCCGTAATTCCGGGGATTCGGACTTATCCGTTCGGCCTCGACCCGACCTCGACCACCGACACGGCGCAACAGGGAAGAAAGGACGGTATGGCACGGTGCTCCGCGTCATTTCAGCACCTCACCTTCTACGACATCACGTGCCCAGGCATGGCCCCCCACTTCTAGGGCACGTCGCTACAGTATCTCCAACAGGGACCGACAAAACATCGTTTCAAGGCCCCCGCTATCTTGGTCTCCTCACGTCCTATAAAAGGGGAGGCTGGGACTCCACAAGGGGAGGGGGGATGATCAGACGAACAGCCACGCACACACCACGTAGCGACCAACATCTCAAGCAATCATCTTGTACTCTTTCTTTTCCCTTTTTGAGACTTGGGCTCGACACCCTCTCTCACAAGCTTGTAACCCCTACGCAAGCACTTCGGTGCAAGGAAATACAAATCTCTCCCACCCCCGCTGGACGTAGGGCCTTCTTTTGCCCGAACCAGGATAAACCCCCGTGTGTTCTCCTTGCATCACCATCCAGGAAAGGGACACGCAGCATTTTACTCGTTGGTTTAGGACCCCCTCGGGTCCGGACACCGACAGTTGGCGCGCCAGGTAGGGGGACGCTGCGTGCTAACGTCGCTTTCCCGCCTTTTTCCTGGATGGCTGACCCCGAACGCCCTATCCCGTTGGCCACGGTGATCTGGTTCGGGAGTTTGGAGTTCATGTCGCTCGGCTATGGCTACGATATGGTCCTGCTCCCGCCAAGACATCCTACCGACGAGGATTACGAGCTCTCCCAGCCTGGGGGAGCAGTCCGTCGGTACCATCGCTCCAGGCTGGCGCGAGCCGCTCGGCGGCGGCGAGCCCGGCGCAACCATCGTCACCACCTGACGGAGGGCAATGGGATCCCCCGGTTCGGCGCTTCCCAGTCAGACGCCGGCCCGGATTTTCTCGTGGGAAGTCTGGGCACGATGGGCCTGGCCGAGGACAGCATGCCAGCGGAGAACCCCGCCGCTCCTCCGCCTGGTGCAACGTCGCTGCCCCGTGCCTCCCTCCCGGCGAGGGCGGCAACGTCACCTTCGCCGTTTCCGGTTGGGCTAGTTCCGGCCGCCCAGGCGTACGCTTCTTCCGTAAGCACTCGTATGAGCGCTTATGAGGAACTCCCTGGGCACCACCTACGCTCTGCCCTTGACCTCATCGCGTCCACGCCGGCTTCTGATTACCTGGACTCTACTGAGGCGTCAGGAACAGAACCCCGTGTGGCCGCTTCCCCACGCCGCAACCCCGGTAGCAGCCCACAACGAACACATATCCCCCCGTCGTACTATTATTTCGGCGCCCCTGACTCCAACTCGGCTGATGACACCTACGATCCGACCCGCGAGTGCTTCAACGTCGATGTTGAAGGCGCATCGGATTCGCAGGAAGAACAGCCGATCGGAGGAAGGCACACGCCCCCTCATGACGGGCACCCTGCCGGGCAAGGCGAGGCTCAGCTCCTTGCGGATCAGGGGGCGCAGCTCGACCAAATCCGCGAGTTGCGGGAAAGGCTCGACGAAGAACAAGAAAATCTGCGTCTACTCCAACAAACTCTCGAGCATGAGCGTGCGGAACGCGTACTTGGCGGGAGAGCTCGCGAAAGAGCTCGCGACGTCAACCGCCGCATCGACGAGGACCGGATGACCGATCCCCCGGTCTTCGCTCGAGCCAGCCAGAATGTCGTCGCCGCCGCCATGCTCCTCCGCAACATGCCCGAGCCATCGAATTCCGAAGCGCGCCGGGCTCGAGATGAGATCCGAGAACTCCTGGAGACTGCTGCCCTGCAGCAGGCCGAGAGCTCTGCCTCGAGGCGACGCGAACCCGCCTCGGAGCGGCTCGCGGAGCCCTCTCGGCGAGAGAGAGAGGCCTCGGTTCATCCCGAACCTGCCCGACGAATCCGGATGGTTCCCGCCCCTGAGCCCGTCGCACATGACCAGGGACCTCGAGACACCCGTGGCAACATCGTCGAGCGCCGCACGCGCAAGCACGGTGACGGTGTGGCTCGAGGCTACCACGTGCACAGGGGCGGGCGCTATGACAGTTCGGAGGATCGCAGCCCTTCGCCCGAGCCTCCGGGCCCTCGGGTCTTCAGCAAGGCAATCCATGAGACGCTACTCCCGGCGCGGTTCCGCCCTCCCACGACTCTCGCCAAATACAACGGCGAGACCAAACCCGAACTTTGGCTCGCCGACTTCCGCTTGGCGTGTCAGTTGGGCGGGGCCACCGACGACCGAGTCATCATCCGCCAGCTCCCCCTGTTCCTCTCCGACACCGCTCGAGCCTGGCTCGAGGACCTGCCGCCCCAACAGATCCACGACTGGGGCGACCTCGTAAGGGTGTTCGAGGGGAACTTCAAGGGAACTTACATGCGCCCCGGCAACTCGTGGGACCTCCGGAGTTGCAAGCAGAAGCCAGGTGAATCCCTCCGGGATTACATTCGGCGTTTCTCCAGGCAACGCACCGAGCTGCCCAATGTCACCGACTCTGATGTAATTATGGCCTTCCTCTCGGGCACCACTTGCAAGGAGTTGGTCCGAGAGTTAGGGCGTCACACCCCGCTCACTGCCAACGGGCTGATGGACATCGTCACCAACTTCGCCGCCGGCGAGGAGGCAGTTGGTGCCATCTTTGGCGGCGAGCAGGGCACTGGCAAGCAGAAGACCGACGATCCTGCGAGCTCCGCCCGAGGCTCCAAAAGGAACAACCGCAAGAAGAAGAAGGGCCAGCAGGGCAAGCTCGAGGCCCCGGCCGACGAGCTTGTCGCTGCTACCGAACGCAAAAAGCCTCGAGGCCCCCCCGGCGGGGGCATCTTCGACAAAATGCTTAAAGAACCGTGCCCTTACCACAAGGGACCCACTAATCATAACCTCGAGGATTGTCATATGCTCCGCAGGTACTTCGAGGGCGCTGGCAACAAGACCACCGACAAGAAGGAAGACCCAAAGGGTGATGGCAAGGAGGAGGGATTCCCCGAGATCCACGATTGCTTCATGATCTACGGAGGACCCTCGACCCGCCTCTCAGCGCGCCAGCGCAAGCGAGAACGGCGTGAGGTCTTCTCCGTGCAAACGGCGGCCCCTCGCTTCCTTGATTGGTCCGCGGTGGCCATCACTTTCGACCGTGATGATCATCCGGACTACATCCCCAATCCGGGGGTCTACCCACTTGTCGTTGATCCCGTCATCGCCAACACGCGCCTCACCAAGGTACTCATGGACGGCGGAAGCAGCCTCAACATCATCTACTCACAAACCCTCGACCTCCTGGGGGTCGAGAGGGCGCGCCTGCAACCTAGCGTCGGGGGCTTCCACGGTGTCGTGCCAGGGAAGCGGGCAGAACCCCTCGGACGGGTCGATCTGCCCGTTTGTTTCGGCACACCGGCCAACTTCAGGAAGGAGACCCTCACCTTCGAAGTGGTCGGATTCCGTGGGACATACCACGCCATCCTCGGACGCCCGTGCTACGCCAAGTTCATGGCCGTGCCAAACTACACCTATCTCAAGCTCAAGATGCCCGGCCCAAACGGCGTCATCACAGTGGGGCCCTCATACGAACATGCCTACGAGTGCGACGTCGAGTGCGTCGAACACGGCGAGGCGGTTTTGGAATCGGCAACCTTGGCCGCAGACCTCGACGGTCTCGCCAACGAGATTCCCGATCCGAAACGCCACGCCGGCAGCTTCGAGCCCGCGGAAGACGTCAAGCTCGTGCCCCTCGACCCCGCTGATCCCAATGGGAAGGCGCTGAACGTCAGCGCCACCCTCGACCCGAAATAGGAAGCCGTGCTCGTCGACTTTCTCCGCGCAAATGTCGACATTTTTGCGTGGAGTCCCTCGGATATGCCGGGCATACCCAGGGAAGTCGCCGAGCACGCCTTGGAGATCCGGGCCGGGTCCAAACCGGTGAAGCAACGCCTGCGCCGCTTCGACGAGGAGAAGCGCAGGGTCATCGGCGAAGAGATCCACAAGCTACTAGAGGCCGGGTTCATCAAGGAGGTTCACCATCCCGAATGGCTAGCTAATCCTGTATTAGTTAGGAAAAAGAGTGGGAAGTGGAGGATGTGTGTAGACTATACTAGTTTAAATAAAGCATGTCCGAAAGTTCCCTTTCCTTTGCCACGCATTGATCAAATCGTTGATTCAACTGCGGGATGTGAAACTCTTTCGTTCTTAGATGCCTACTCCGGTTACCATCAGATAAAAATGAAGGAGTCCGATCAGCTCGCGACTTCATTCATCACCCCTTTTGGCATGTATTGCTACGTTACGATGCCCTTCGGTCTCCGGAATGCAGGGGCAACGTACCAGCGATGCATGCAACACGTTTTCGGAGAACACATCGGACCAACCGTCGAGGCATACGTCGATGACATCGTAGTCAAGACCAAACGAGCCGACAATCTAATAAACGACCTCGACGTCGCCTTCAAATGCCTTCGAGCAAAGAATATCAAGCTCAATCCAGAAAAGTGCGTTTTTGGCGTCCCCCGAGGGATGCTTCTGGGGTTCATCGTGTCCAAGCGGGGCATCGAGGCCAATCCAGAAAAAATCTCTGCCATAACCAAGATGGCCCCCATCCGAGATCTGAAAGGCGTACAGAGGGTCACGGGCTGCTTAGCGGCGCTCAGCCGTTTCATTTCGCGCCTCGGCGAGAAAGCGCTCCCTCTGTACCGCCTCTTGAAGAAATCGGAGCATTTTTCCTGGACCCCCGAGGCTGAGGAAGCAGTCACCAAGCTCAAGGCCACACTCTCTAACTCGCCAATTCTCGTCCCTCCAACCCCAGGAGAGCCGCTCCTACTCTATGTCGCTGCGACATCACAGGTAGTCAGCGCAGTCCTGGTCGTCGAACGGGCCGAGGAAGCTCATGCCTTGCTCGTCCAAAGGCCGGTCTATTTCATTAGTGAAGTGCTCTCAGAAACCAAGGTCCGTTACCCCCAAATCCAGAAACTGCTTTACGCTGTCATCTTGACACGGCGTAAGCTCCGACACTACTTTGAGGGCCACCCAGTTACTGTGGTTTCCTCTTTCCCCCTGGGAGAGATAGCCCAGAACCGGGAAGCTACGGGAAGGATCGCCAAGTGGGCGGTCGAGCTCATGGGCGAGACCCTATCCTATGCGCCGCGCAAAGCCATAAAGTCACAAGTGTTGGCAGATTTCTTGGCTGAATGGACCGACACCCAGCTCCCTCCCACACAGCTCCAGGCCGAGCTCTGGACCATGTACTTCGATGGGTCTTTGATGAAAACAGGAGCAGGCGCGGGCTTGCTCTTCATCTCGCCCCTCGGAGTTCACATGCGCTACGTCATCCGGCTCCATTTCCCTGCATCCAACAACGTCGCCGAATACGAGGCACTCGTCACGGGGCTAAGGATCGCCATCGAGCTCGGGGTCCGCCACCTTGATGTTCGAGGCGATTCCCAGCTAGTGATCGACCAAGTCATGAAGAGCTCAAGCTGCCGCGACCCCAAAATGGAAGCCTACTGCCAAGAGGTACGACGCCTCGAGGATAAATTTCATGGCCTCGAGCTCACCCACATAGCACGCAAATATAATGAGGCCGCTGATGAGCTCGCAAAAATCGCGTCAAGTCGAACTACGGTCCCACCCGACGTTTTCGTAAAAGATCTCCAAAGGCCATCCGTCGACCTTGGGTCGGACGGAGGGGTCGACGGGTCGTCACTCGACCCCCCACCTAAGGCAGAGGCCCCCTCGACCGGGGCCGAGGCCATGTAGGTGGAAGGATCGACCCCACCATCTGACATCGAAACTGATTGGCGCGCACCATACCTCGACTATCTTATCCAAGGAGACCTCCCCTCGAGTAAGACCGAGGCCCGACGGATCGCTCGACGGGCCAAAACCTTTGTGATCATTGGTGACAGCAGGGAGCTGTACCGACGCAGCCCTACGGGCATTCTCCAACGTTGCATCACAAACAAGGAAGGCAAGGACCTGCTCACTGACCTGCACTCGGGGGCTTGCGGTCACCACGCTGCGCCTCGAACCCTCGTCGGAAACGCTTTTCGACAAGGGTTCTATTGGCCGACCGCGGTCTCCGACGCCGTCAAGCTAGTACGCTCCTGTAAAGGTTGTCAGTACTATGCAAGGCAGACCCACCTCCCGGCACATGCTCTACAAACCATTCCCATCACATGGCCATTTGCCGTTTGGGGACTCGACCTCGTCGGACCGCTCAAAAGAACTACTGGTGGCTTCACCCATTTACTTGTCGCAATCGACAAGTTTTCCAAGTGGATCGAGGCTCGTCCCATCACCAGTATTAGGTCCGAACAAGCTGTGATCTTCTTTACCGACATCATCCATCGATTTGGGGTTCCGAACTGCATTATCACTGACAACGGCACCCAGTTCACTGGTAAAAAGTTTCTGGATTTCTGTGACCACCATCACATTCGTGTGCTCTGGTCGGCCGTAGCTCATCCAAAAACGAACGGCCAAGTAGAGCGCGCCAATGGCATGCTCCTACAAGGCCTAAAACCCAGAATTTTCGACAAGCTAAGCAAGCACGGCAAAAGATGGGCCGCCGAGCTACCCTCGGTCCTGTGGAGCCTGAGAACAACGCCGAGTCGAGCCACGGGGTTCACTCCGTTCTTCTTGGTCTACGGATCCGAGGCTATGCTTCCGACTGATATAGAATACGGATCCCCAAGGTTAAAAGCCTACAACGAAAGAAATAACGACGCCGCAAGAGAGGACGCCCTCGACCAGCTCGAGGAAGCCCGAGATGTGGCCTTGTTGCATTCTGCCAGGTACCAGCAGAGTCTCCGACGCTACCACGACAGACACATACGCAGGCGTGACCTCAACGTCGGCGATTTGGTGCTACGTCGGAACCAGAACACCAAGGGACGCCACAAACTCACGCCACCATGGGAAGGACCGTACATCATCGCAGAAGTACTAAAGCCGGGCACCTACAAGCTATCCAACGAGAAGGGCGAAATCTTCACCAACGCTTGGAACATTGAACAGCTACGTCGCTTTTTTCCTTAGAAAGCCTCGAGGCCTTGTATTTCCTTTTTCATCAATAAAGACTACAGCAATGTTCAAACTTTCGTTTCACAGTGAGGAAGGATCGACTCTGCACTCCCAGAATCGACCCTCCCTCGGGGGCTACAAGGGGGGAACCCCCCAGTCCCTGAAAAAAAAAAAAATTGTACTCTCTTTTAAAATTTAAGAACCGCTTTTTCCGATCGACTTCGCTGCAAGAGCACCCTAAGGTGCGAAAGGACCCTCGAGCCAGGAGTACCACCTAAGCCTCTGGGGCTACGGTACCTCCACTCACCCCTCATGCCTTCTAGGGGCGCAACCGCACGCTAAGTAGGTCTTATAACGGTTCTTAACTTTGAAAGAGAGTAGCACACTCCCTGCCGCTTAGGTCAGTTTCTCACGCGATCTACAAGGCCGCAAGAGCACCCTGAAGCTCGAGGGCAGTCGAGCCGCGAGATCGCTTACGCCCCCGAGGCTACGGTACCACCACTCGCTCCCCACGCCAAAGGGCGTGACTGCGCGTTAAGTAAATCGTATGAGAACACAACCCAGGCCGAAAGGGAAAAAAGGCTCGAATAAAACTAGATTCGTCACAAACTAGTTTAAGTTTTGAGTTCTTAAGGCCCCCAGGGCCACCACGATCAAAATTCAAAATAACTAACTTATTACACGGGCCTCCGTGCCCAGATTTGGCTCACAGGCCTTCGTCGTCAGCGGGCGGCACCACCTCGGGCTCGAAGAGCGAGGCCAGGCGGCTCCCAGGCCCCTCCGCGGCTTCGATCAGGTCCAAGCAGGCATCTGCGTTCTCCGCGTCCGTCCGCTCCGGGTCTGTGATGAAGTCGTCGGCGACGAGCTCCATGTCGAACACAAAACCAGAGCGAACGACGGCCAGTGCCCTCTTTACGCCGTCGGTAGCGAGGAACTGGCTCTTTCCAGCCATCAGCGCCGGCGGGGAGGAAAGGTGTGGGGAAAAACGGCGGCGGCGGCGGCAATGCGGACGGAAAGCGCAAGGGGGCTAGGGTTTCCTAAGGCAAAGGATGGCAAGAACGCAAAGAACCGGAGGGGAACACAGACCCCAGGGCCGCGTTTTTATAGACCGGGAAGAAGTTCAACGGCCGCGCGAAAAGGTAGCAACAGTTTCCCGTAATAAATGCGCCCACCTAACCGTCCTTCTTGCCTTACAGGAGCGGGGCACGTGGCCGTCCCCACGCAGTAACCGAACGCCACGCCGCCCACTACCGCGCCGATCTCGCCCTAAAAAGGCGCGCCTGGCTAAACGGGCGGGGCGAGATCCGCGGACGGATATCCCGATATTCCGCTAACGGGCTCCGGGCCCGCTTTAAGTCTCGAGGGAACAGAGGCTGGCCCTCGACCTGGGTTTCGACAGCCGCCCTCGAGCACAGAGCAAGGGACGACCAGGGATGCGCTCATACATGGCCAGGGCTCGAGCCACGCTCTCGAGGCGCCCCAGGACGTATTCGAGGCCAGAGGACGAGGTCGAAGCCGGAATCCCCACGGGGGAGGCAACGAGCCCTCGGATCCCGTCGAAGGGAACCGACATCCGCACGACCACTCCTTGGCATTTTCGTAGAGTGCCTCCGGGCCACAAGCCGACTCCTAACGACTGGAGCACGAACTCTCACTTGAATCTCCCCGCTAGCAGCTCACCGGAGATCGCCGGACTCGCCCAAACGGGGTAGTACGACGTTCCCCACCCCTCCTCTTCCTTTCCGGAGGAAGAGCGCGAGGGACGGACAACGAAAGACGGCAGGGACTCTGATCGACCTCGTGCGCGCGAGGCTCGGGGGCTCGGCCGCATCAATTACTCCCTGATAAAAAATGTAAACAAGACCTCGGAGGAGATTTTCTCAACACTCCACCGAGGCCTCGGGGGCTACACCCGGCGGGTGCGCTCGCGCGCCCCCACCGGAGAAGTACTGAGAACGCCTAGGCATCCCTGCTAAAAAAGATAAACGACGCTATGACTCCAGTTCATCGGTAAATAAGCCTTAAGGAGAGTGAACGTTCACTCACCTAAAGGCTCGGGGGCTACTGTCGGTACCAATAGTATAGGGGTACCCACATCTGACGATAATGAAAACTGAAACGATCAAGTCACGATAAAACACAACCCATTACGTGCGATAGGCCCGCCTCGTACGAGGCCGGCTCGACGAAATGCCTCGACCGCGTCCTGTCTCCGGCTCGTACGAGGCCCCCTCGACGGGAGACCTCGACCGTGCTCCGATCCGCACGGGGCTCGACCCACCCCCGGGAGCGTTCCGATTCGCGTAAGCCCGGGTCGAGGCGCTCGACCCCCTCAGTCTCTACCTACCACGGGACGGAAAGTCAAAGTATTTAATGCAACCTACCAACCATCACCTACCGGCATGGCCGCGGTCTGGATCAACGTGGGAACATTACCTGTGTCAGTTTTCACTGTCTTACTGCCCATCCCGTGATGGGAGGTGAAAAACGTCACTATTCCCACCATGCCCCGTCCTGTGCGTCACTATTAACCCTCGAGGGAGAATACGACAAGGCCCGTATGCCGTAATTCCGGGGATTCGGACTTATCCGTTCGGCCTCGACCCGACCTCGACCACCGACACGGCGCAACAGGGAAGAAAGGACGGTATGGCACGGTGCTCCGCGTCATTTCAGCACCTCACCTTCTACGACATCACGTGCCCAGGCATGGCCCCCCACTTCTAGGGCACGTCGCTACAGTATCTCCAACAGGGACCGACAAAACATCGTTTCAAGGCCCCCGCTATCTTGGTCTCCTCACGTCCTATAAAAGGGGAGGCTGGGACTCCACAAGGGGAGGGGGGATGATCAGACGAACAGCCACGCACACACCACGTAGCGACCAACATCTCAAGCAATCATCTTGTACTCTTTCTTTTCCCTTTTTGAGACTTGGGCTCGACACCCTCTCTCACAAGCTTGTAACCCCTACGCAAGCACTTCGGTGCAAGGAAATACAAATCTCTCCCACCCCCGCTGGACGTAGGGCCTTCTTTTGCCCGAACCAGGATAAACCCCCGTGTGTTCTCCTTGCATCACCATCCAGGAAAGGGACACGCAGCATTTTACTCGTTGGTTTAGGACCCCCTCGGGTCCGGACACCGACAATATACCCTTCAAATTCCAAATTTTTACGCTCTCTCTTCGTCACATCGAATTTTGAACATATAAATGGAGCATTAAATATAGATAAAAAATAATTAATTGCACAATTTGGTTGTAAATCACGAAACAAATCTTTTAAGCCTAATTAATTCATGATTGGACACTAATTGTCAAATACAAACGAAAGCGCTACAGTAGCCAACGTTGAAAAAATTTGCAATCTCAACTAGGCCTAAACCAAAGAACAATCGCCACCCATATTTAATTTCACCGTATCATACATAGTCTTTGTAAACCAAAACCGTCTCCAGATTGATTACTACTTGCATATCCAGTTCGCTAACCCTGACTGAAGATGTAAAGAAGAGTGCCTCTGAAGCCTCCAAAAGCAGCTGGATCGTAAAGGATGGGTTTAAGCAGCTGTTTAAAGGCAAGTTGGGACTGGTTGATGCTATCAGGCCAGTACAGTATGTGCTGATTTTTTGTTAATGCCAGAGTGGGAGGAGGTTGACACCTAAACCTTGGCCATTACCTTTTTCATTTTCAGGGCTCCAGAGACCGGCGGTGATATCATGTGTTGCTTTGGTTCAACAAAAGTCATACACCTCCCATCGTGGCATCTTTCTGTCTAGTAGGAGTATACTAGCAGTGCAAGGATAGGAGTGTCTTGTACAAGCAAGCTGCAGGGTCCATCCCAGCCTCAGTCACTCCATAGGGTGGGTCAATGGCTGGTGGGCCCGAACGTCCATCCATGACCCCACATGGAGACAACACAACCATGAGAGATACTGTGCGCTTTGTTTGTGATTAGGATATCTGGATCTGTGGTAGTAGTTGACGTTGCATTTCGGCGGTTGAGCCTCAATTATGGTCCTAGATTCTTCCTACCAAGTTTGGCGTGTACTTGTGCTCACCAGCTTCGTGTCATGGAGCAATACGTTCTAGTTTTTTCACCAGCATCTTGATGCCAACTGCTAGCTGGAGTAGCCAGCTGCTCCTCTTTGGAAGCACGGCCGGGAAGGTAATGGGAATGAAGCAGAACAACCGATTCATACTAGGGCCTTGTTCTCTTCCCTTTCAAATTGAAGTTTTTTCACTCTCTCTTCATCACATCAATTTTTGGACGCATGTATGAAGCATTAAATGTTGGTAAAATAAATAACTAATTACATAGATTAGTTGTAAATCACGAGACGAATCTTTTGAACCTAATTAGTCCGTAATTGGACACTAATTACCAAATATAAACGAAAGTGCTACAGTAGCCAAAGTTGAAAAATTTTGCAATCTAAACTAAGCCTAGTATTACGGATCATTTCGTTTGAGCCTATCTAGCTATCTTGGATTGTCATCTCACAGCCTGACAGAGGAAAAATAGGAGCACTCTCGGTGCTTGCTCGGTTGGCAATGGGCAATGGGCACTGCTAGTAAGCCTATCAAATTGGCAATGCCTAGGAGAAAGTGAACCCAAAGAGTGCTACAGTACCTGTCACATCAAATATTATGGCACATGTATGGAGTACTAAATATAGACGAAAGAAAAAACTAATTACACAGTTTAGTTATAAATCACGAGACAAATCTTTTGGGCATAATTAGTCCATGATTGGACACAAATTGCCAAATAAAACGAAAAGTGCTACAGTAGCCAAACCCAAACTTTTTCACCAACTAAACAAGCCCTAAATCCTGAGGTGGCCATGCTTAGTGGCAGCAAGCAACCTTGCACATGCTGTATCCTCCAATCTACCAGAGTCATTGATCTGACAGAGCAACATGCCACGCACTTGCCACCAGCAAGTCGATTAGTCTTGCTCCAGAACGAGCCGGCAAATGCAGGTTAAGAGCATCTCTAAGAGACTCTCTATATTCTTTCTAAATGCTAGGAATAAAGGTTTTAGTGAAAAACTACCCTCCAACAGCTTTTATAAATGGTCATCCAAATATAGTCATCTTCTATTTCGGATTTTTCGCTAGCCAAAAATAGAAGACGAGAATGACTCTCTAGAGTGCGCATGAGATATAGAAAAGCTGTTGGAGAGTGGAAAGATATAGAAAACGATTTTTATGCAAATAGCTCTCTAAATGTTGATTTAGAGAGTGAGATTTAGAAAGGCTCTTGGAGATGCTCTTCACGTGTGTTAGCGATCTTTCAGGCACCATCCTTTTCGCCGTGAGATCTTGACCGTCCGGTCGGTCGGAGCCGGTTTAGTTTGCTGAAACGAAGCCGCGGCAGATGAATCATGGCTGCCCACCTTTTGTGCACCCATCGGCAGTTCGGCATGATCGATGTGGCGGAGCGCAGACCGCACAGGCAGAGCAAACGCTGGCGGGCAATGCGACCCCAGGCCCAGGGGGACACAATGATGCGCCGAGTAAAATACTGCTGGCTGGTTGATGGCCGGTGCTAATTCGTTGTGAGAGAAAAATACTGTTGGCTAGCTGGTGGCTGATGACTAGTGCTGAAATGATGTGAGAGAAAAGTACTGCTGGCTGGCTGGCAGCCAGCCAGCCAAACAAGGCCTAAGATCATGATCGCCAATTCTTCTGTGCTGCAGCGTAAAGTTGAGCCATAAGCGCACAACTGAGCCAGCCTAACTCTTATTAGTTGTTTGGCCATTCGCTTGAACTTATCAGATTAGCTTATCAGTTATGATACATTATTTTTCTCTTACAACAAATCAGTAAACAGTATTTTTCAATCTGACTTTTCAGCGAAACCCTAATAATAGACTGGCTTTTCTTGCACAAAAGTACAGCAGGTTTAATCTTAATAGCTAGTATTGGCTTGACAGGAACTAGCTTTACTACGGGAACCGATGAAAAGTTTCACATGTTCTCGAAAGGGATAATTTATGGGTCAAGCTCTGGAAGCCTACGCCGATGCAATAGCTACTGCTCCCTGTATCCCAATATATTTGTTGCTTTGGGTTTTCGTAACATAAGTTTGACTTGATTTATAGAAAATATATATAACATTTATATCTCTAACTAAATTTATTAAAAATTAGATTCAAAGATCTTTCTAAAGATACCAATTATATATCATAAATATTAATATATATTTTTGTTAAAATTATTTTTTAAAAACGAAAATAATAAATATTTTGGGACGGAAGGAGTACTCCTACGTTATCTACTTGGAATCGTCACATCTTATCGTACGTGAGTGTCGTCGGATCGGCTACAATTTCGATTGCGGCTGTGTTTAGATAGAGTGCCAAAATATATTGTAGCATTTCGTTTGTATTTGGTAATAATTGTTTAACCATTGATTAATTAGGTTCAAAACATTCGTCTCGCAAAGTACAACCAAACTGTACAATTAGTTTTTGATTTTATTCACATTTAATACTCCATACATGTATCATAAGTTTAATGTAACAAAGAATTTTTTTTTTTGCATAACACAGCTACTCCCTCCGTCCCTAAATACTCGTCGCTTTACGCTTCCCGAGAAACAACTTTAATTAAATATATATTAAAAAATATTAATATTTATGGTATATAATTAGTATTATTGGAAAGGTCTTTGAGTTTAGTTTTTTAATAAATTTATTTGGAGATATAAATGTTGCATGCATTTTATATAAATCGAGTCAAACTTGTGGGCACAAAAACCGGAAACGACATCTAATAAGGATGGAGTACATGCCTGCGTCTGCGTCTGTGTGCCAGGCCATCATCGGGCCTGTTTAGATGGTGAAAAAGTTTAGGTTCGGCTACTGTAGCATTTTTCGTTGTTATTTGGTAAAATTTATCCAATCATAGACTAACTAGACTCAAAAGATTCGTCTCGACATTTACAGACAAACTGTGTAATTAGTTTTTTCTTTCGTCTACATTTAGTACTCCATGCATGTGTCGCAAGATTTGATGTGATAGGTACTGTAGCACTTTTTGGGTTTGCTTTTTGGGTAGAGGTACCAACTAAACAGGCTCATCGTTTCTGCAGGGCGTGCCGAGAATACCTCATGTCGCATCATGTCGCGCTTTCAGAAGCCGGGATGGCAAGGATGTACCCGACCTCAGCTGGCGCCTGCTCCCATTGGTGAAACGCTGCAGTCAGCAGGAGTGAGTGAGAGTGACACTGTGCAAAGGTGACGCGCCAATTTGTGACTGTGCCCCTCCATGCTGAGAGCCGAGTAAGAGCGCTGCTCAGCTCGTAATTTTTGCCAGCCGTAGAGCTGTGATGGCGATAGGCAGTCAAAATAAAGCTGCGGTACGTATATTTGCCAAAGCTGTCATACCGTGGCGTCAGAGGTTAAATAAAAGGGTGCCTCACTGAAACCATGGAAATGATATTCCCGGGGGAGGTGAAATCATTGCAGGCTTGCCACCCACTCATGCACACCGGAAATGTAATCAATTTCTTTTCCATTATGATACAACTTCACTGCACGCATCTCTTCCTTGTCTAATCTAACCTAACGAGAGTAAGCCATGCTCTCGGTACCCCCAAGTCAACAGATTCAGTACTTACCTCAAATATCTTCAATAATAAAACGTCCAATGTTAAGACCTCTGTCATAGTTTTTTTTAAGCTTTACATCTCACTGACGCTATCATTAGGTAGATAGATAGACAAGCACACAGGCCAGGATATATCATATTTAAGGAGTGCAAATGCATCCACTCAAAAATCTAAAAATAGAGATACTTTTAATAAAATTCCACCATAAATTGTGACATAAGTATATATATGCACATACACGACAAGTGTAAATCTTTCTCATTTGTTCTTGGTAGATAGATTGATGGACTCACACGTCACTCTGAATTCATAATTATATATGATATATTATCTTTTCCCACATCTACGAAAGAGAGATGTTTTTGACAATATCTAATAAGTGCAAAACATTTCTCTTTGTGATAAACCACATTACATTGTAAAGAAAATAGACCACATCGAATGTCGAGGTACTAACATGTTTCTAAGTGTGTTTGTCGTATACTTAAAGGTATACGCAATACGGTTGTTTCCTATGTTTTTAGTGTCTCGAAAAGAGATTTAATAGCTCATACAATATCTTTGTTAAGACATGTGTTCTCCTTCAGTTTTGTTATAGTATTGGTACCTCATTGACGCCATGCTTTCGTAAATAGATATATAGACATATAAACAGATCAATCGATTGTTAATTATATATTATACCATCTTTTTCGCATTACTTATATGTGAAAGAGATTTTTTTTCATGATGTCTAACGAGTCAAAAACATTTCTCTTTTGCTAAACCATGTTGGGCGTAAAGAAATAAACCATATCCGCAAACAACTGAGGTTGATACTGTGGACATGTTTTTATGCGCACTTGTCATAAATGATGAGAAAGACGGATAAATCTTCTATACGTGTTAGGCGTAAAGAAATAAAACATATCTGCAAGCAACGAACATTGCTACTACGATATGTTTTATGTGCGGTTGTCATAAATGATGAGAAAGATAAACGAATCTATATGTCTCATAAGGATGTCGGTCGGTGTCTATTATGTATTTTTAGGTTAGCTAACTAATTAGGGATAAATATTATTCTAGTTTATTTTTTTGCCTCACTCAACTTACAACTTACGTAAAATATCATTGTAAGTTCATTTAAGTAAATTTTTGGTTCAACCCCAATCACTGGCGAAGCCTCGTGTAGGCCATACTGGGCCATGCCCCCTGCCTCCGTGCGCTCCATGGCCATAGCAGGCGCCAATGGCCAGCGGCAGCATGTGGCAGCAGCACCAGCAGCAGGCACCAGACTACCAGAGGCCAGTAGCGGCATGTGGCAGCAGCGCCAGGCGCAGGCACTTGCGGCCAGCAGCAGCATGCATCTGTTCATTACCATTGAATTGCCCCCCCCCCCCCCTCACTTCAAGGCTAGCTCCGCCACTGACCCCAATGACTCAAAGTAATTAGAACTTGCATCGTCCCTTATCTCTCACCGTACTACTATACTAGTTATGCGTAATATGAGTATTGTTTTTCTGTCTAACGAAAGGTGTCTTTTCCTACTATATATATGTGTAAACACAAGACATTTCTCTTTCAATGAGGAATTGGCATTTTCTATTTTGTACCTTTTATACATGAAAAATGATATATGAAGAATAGGATGTTTTATTGAAAGAAAGAAGTGGCAAAAACTAATGAAAAGAAACTGCCGCTGCGTTGCCAACTCCAACGAAGCCAACTCCACTGTATCCGGCTATCCGCCCATATTATCCACAGATGACAGATCACAGGAAGCAGTCTTGAGCTACACTCTTCGTCCATCCTTGACCCATGGGTGGGCCGTGGTCATGGCCATAAGATGTTGAGACCTCAGAGCTCAACCTCCTGCTCTCACCCTCTCCCACCGGCAAGCACAGGCTTTTCTTTCTCTTTCTCGCTCTTCTTTTCCCCCTCACTGTGTGTGTGCAGCACATCCGTTCTCTCTCCCCCGGTTTCTCTTGTCTTCTTGCGGCGATGGACCAAGAAACCTCACGGGAACCCCACCCCTCGAGGACCCGTCCACTACCGCATTAGTGGGTTCCATTCCATTCGCGATCGCATTGCCCTTCTTTCTTTTGGCCGTCTTGGTTCCTTCTTGATTCTTGGACGAGGCGGGGTTTGGAGAGCCGAGAGCGGTGCGGCGGCGTCGGCGGCGGATGTTTTCTTGGTAAATCTCTGTTCTTGATGAGTTGGGGTTTTGATCTTGGGAACCGCTAGATTAATTTGTTCTGCTTTTCGTGACTAATTCCTTTCGTCTGGTTGCATTTGTCGATGTTCAGGTCGGAGTAGATTGTTTCCATCGAGATGGTGGGCGGCGGAGAGCATTCGTCGATGGACCACCCTGACGCCGAAGACCTCGAGCGCGGCGAGCTGCGCCGTGACGCGCCTGAGTTTGCGGACGGCGACGACGGGGACGAGATAGAAACCCAGTACTTCTCGGACGCGGAGGACCGGTCGTGGGCGTCGCACTCGCGCCAGGACTCCACCGCCGCCTACGAGGACTGCATCTCGCCGTGCGCCTCCGCCCGCGCGAGCTCCGTCGACGCCGACGCCGACGCCGATGGCGAGGCCGCCAGAGAACACCGCAGGAAGTCGTCATGCGTGTCAGAGGGCTCGCTGGACGACGTTGACCTGGAGGCCGGACTGAGCGAGATCATCAAGGCTAGTCCTGAGAAGGCCGAACAGAACTGTCGCATTTGCCACCTTGGCCTGGAGAGCACGGCGGCTGAGTCCGGCGCCGGCATCACGCTCGGCTGCTCCTGCAAGGGGGACTTATCCTACGCCCACAAGCAGTGCGCCGACACCTGGTTCAAGATCAGAGGCAACAAGTAAGTCCCAGTCTATTGAACTCTCGGCGATTCAGTCCGATTCAATTAGTTCATTAGGAGCAATGTGCAAACTCGTCATTTTCTTTTCCTTCTGAAATTGCCCTCCTAATTTCTAAGTAGGAGATACACAATGCAGACGCAATAAGACACTAAATGCACGCTAAACAACGACGGTCCGCCCTGCCGGCCTACACCCTACGAACGCAACACAGATTTTCAGGGTTTACTACTGCAGATATAGGTTTTTATCTGAAAGGTAATGCATTTGGTGGTGCATGAACACATGGTTAAGGAATCTTAGCAGGTGCCAGGTGGCTGTTTTTTCGTTCGCTTTAGGTGGCCAAAGGTAAAGGCTGCAAATGGGGAGGAAAAGGCAAAGTAAATGATTAATTAGTAGGCTTGTAGGAATTCTGGAATGTTGAGTTGTTGAAGAGGATAAAGTTACCATTTGTTCTTTCAGTCTGCTTTCTCACAGATTCTGTGCATTATCTGTTTTCTCTTGGAGTGTTCTGTTTTTTCTTTAAGAGTTTGTAGAGCTTATGGAGTGTTGTGTTGACCAAGTGTGTTCTTGATAGATTGACGTGGTCTGATTTGAGTACTTGTGACATGGGTTTTTGTTTGGTGGCATAGGGGTAGAGTAGTTGTGTCACTTTCCACTACATAAGGTATATGCTTTCATGAAATTGTTGTGGGCAGCAGTCAGCAATCATAAAGTGTTGCACTTACGGGCTGTTTATTTCCCAAGAAATTTTACAAAAATTTTCAGATTCCCCGTCACATCGAATCTTTAGACACATGCATGAAGCATTAAATATAGATAAAAAAATAAAACTAATTACACAGTTTAGACGAAATGGATAGACGAGACGAATCTTTTAAACCTAATTAGACCATAATTGAACACTAATTGCCAAATAACAACGAAAGTGGCTACAATGCCATTTTGCCAAATTTTTGGCAACTAAACGCTACCTTAAATCTCATTGATAAGTGTTTCCCTTAAAGGAAGTAGGTGCAGATATTTCTAGAGAAGAGCGGCTTTCATAATGTATTTAGCGCACATTGGAATTCTCTATTGTTCAGTAGATTGATGGTGCTTTATTGAACTTTGTACTGCAGAAGAATACTTTGCTGTCCCTAGTTATTGGAAACAAGAACTGCCACCTTAAATCAATATAGGGGCTTAGGAGTCACGAATTGGTCACAACAAGGGTTTTCCCTAGAAATTCAGTTTGTCTGCTAAATTTCTCTCTACAGTAGATATCTTAAGACAGGTAGGATGTTCTTTTTTTTTGTTATTAGTTCAAACTTGTAACACATACCGCAATTAAGGACAGGAACAGTGTTAACAAAAAGAAGTAAATGGACCTTATGGTAGCTAGCACTATTTCATTTTCTACATTTGTTTTTATCACACGATGTCAAATACGTAGAGTTCACTGGAATGATTACTATACTAATCCAATATACAGGCAAAGAAATGCAACAGTTGGTCTATAATCAACTTCTATATTGAATCTATGTTGAGTTCCTGTGTTTATTGTTCATGTTTTATGCCACTTTGTCAAAAATTTTGTGCTCTGATTTGACCACATGCAAATTAGGCAAACATCCAAATAATGCATGCAGAGATGGCTATGCCTGCTGTGTAGAACATAAAACACTTCAATCAGTGCATCCATTAGGAGCATAGATCTGTTTCAAAGCAATGTGACTTAAGTCTTCCTTTCAGAGGAGTATCAGCTCTTATACTTGTTGCCACATCTGATTGTCTTTGCTTTTTAATCCTTTGCATGATATGAAGCCAAGGTTTGCTACCTTGTTCTCTTTTGCTTGCTTAGGGACATCGGATTGTTAGCCTTCTGTTGTGATAAACAAGATAAAATTGAAGTACCGCTATAATTCTTATGTTTTTCTTCGAGGCCAAGCTATCTGCGGTTATGATTTGTATGCAATTTGATAGTGTATACAAACTAAATGTCTCTCTTGTTCTTTGCTATAGGATCTGTGAGATATGTAGCTCAACTGCATCCAATGTAGTAGTTTTGGGGGATCCAGAGTTCAGTGATCAGTGGAGTGAAACAAACAACGTAGCGGCTGTGCAAGCGCCACCGGCTGAAACTCGGAGGTTCTGGCAAGGGCATCGGTTTCTCAACTTCCTTCTTGCTTGCATGGTGTTCGCCTTCGTCATTTCTTGGCTCTTCCACTTCAATGTCCCTGGCTAATCAAGTTCTTGGCGCACATGGCCCTGAATAAAAAGCTCCAAAGCCATTACTCCAAACTTGTCGGTAAGATCTAGCAAAATCTGAAAGAACAGGCTGGGTTGAAGCAAAAGTTTGAGATGGTACAAGAAAGAGTACATGGTGGGGATGATGATAGTGCATTTATTTATGATGAATGCCTTTGTTTTGGTAAAGAGAGATAAAGATCAGAGCTGATGATCCCGCAAGAAAGGGAACATGATTGAGCGTTTCTCTGCCAATCTAGATGTAGCTGAAAGCAAGGAATAGAAGATCTGTTGCTTCGTGGTTGATGTTTTATCATCGTGTGTGGAGATGAGGGTTGTGTTAGTCTAGTCATTTTCTAGCTTTCAAACGGTTTTGTTGTTTTGCGGGTTGATTTGGTGTGATCATGTGAGGATTCCTCTCTGATCGCGCTTTGTTCCGATGCTTCTAATCCTAGTGAATGGTGAGCTGGTTACTGTCGTTGAGGCATGTCTCTGGAAGTAATAAAGAAAAGGTTGTCAAATGCTCTTGCTTCTTTGTGCACATGGTATTGCGTTTTTCGTTGATGCTTGCCGGGTGTACTCCAGAGCTTTTCTGTGCACAGCGGATTAGGATGTCTCCTCTCTCATGTCTTCTTTAGGCCTTGTTTAGATGTCAAATTTCAATTCCAAATTCTACTATATAAAAAGAAGATTCTCATCACATTAAAATGCCGGCACATGCATGGAGTACTAAATGTAGATAAAATTAAAAACTAATTGCACAATTTTGTTGTACTTCGCGAGACGAACATTTTGAGCCTAATTAGTCAAAATTTAGATAATTTTTACCAAATACAAACGAATTGCTACAATGCGCATTTAATACGCACAGTAAAAATTTAGGCCCCAAATTGGAGATCTAAACACGGCCTTAGTTTGGTTTTTTTTCATGGTGGGAAGTGCAGACAGAGGGTGAGCAGTGACATGATCCTTCCCTTTCCTTGGGTGAGCTCGATCTGCCTCAGAATTCAGAATTCTGGGAGTTTGCAGTTATCAGCGTCGCAGAGGCAGAGGAACACAATAAATTTGCACGGTCCTAGGGAGCGTACCTTAAAGACCTGATCTATCTGGATTCACGGGATACGTTCCTACTTGGGGGCCCGATTATAAATGCACGATCGAGTAAACGCGGCTGTGCATGTTCCAAAAAAAAAGTGCAATTACGTGCGCATGGACGTGATTGAATTTCAAGTGTAGTACCATTGAGAGGGGACTACCGTGTGCACTGTAGCGCAATGAGTTTTTCTTCAGAGCTGTGCAGCGATTCGGATCCTATCTAGTAGTACAGCGGTACGTGCGTAGAGCAAGCGAGAATCATGCCTTCCTCTAGTTCCTACTCCGTGTGGTTACAGGAAAAAGTTCACAAATCACAACATCGTAACACTTGCGGATGCGCTTGAAGTACCTGCAAACTCTCGGAATGTTCGCTTGAGTTTATCAGCCAAATCAGCCCGTCATTCGGTAGTATTTTTTTCTTATAACAAATCAACAAATAGTACTTTCAGCCATAACTTATCAACCAAGCGAATAGGGCGTCTACTCCTTCACTTAACTGGGCTTCATCAGAGGATTAGCTTTATATAGTTTCCGTGGTTCTCTGTTTGATGATTTTCCCAACGAAAAGGTGGTCCTGTCGCTTTTGGAAGGATGATGAAGACATCCACATGAGCGCACCCATATGGCCATATCAAGTTTGAGGGTGCTATCTTTCTGTCTTGGCACAGAGAACATATGCTGAGGCGCTTTTCTGGTCCCATTTAAAGAAAAACACAAAAAAAAGTGCTTGAAAAACACAACTACAATATGAATGGAATAGATGATGCAAGTTGTTCATGTAAAAATTTACCATGATATGATTTTTCTTTCAATGATAGTCATAATATAATTGGGTCAGTTGCACCTCGATCCATAACCCGCACAATTGAGTCCTGATTTTCCTTTTTTTTCATCCTCAAATTTTGCACGATGAATCTTTGCCTCATTTATCTGTACTCTTTAGTAGAGCCTGGGGGAACATCTGGTGGCGGAACATCTGGTGGCGCTTTCTTGTAGCCCTTTTCTAATAGTTGGATGCTCACCCATGACCTGTACACATGTGTGTTCCGCTGCTTATTTTGAGCTCTCTCCGACCCCAAACAGAGACACACATAATGGAAGGCTTTGTGGAGGGTTTGAGCCTTTGAGGACAATTCAAGTCAAGAGGGGTGCATCTTTTTGCTTTTGGATTAGAGTTTGATCGAGTGAAGGTTGGAGACTTGGTACTCGTGGAGTTTGTTAGCTCCTAAACGTCTCGGTGGAGGACTACGTGACCTTGGTGTAGTTTTTGTTGGGAGGCTCCTAATTGTGTGCTTGGTTTGAGACTGCTGGTTCAAAGTGGAGAATTGGTACTCTTAATGGATCTTGAGCCTTGGTGACAAAGCTAGCGCTTCAGGTTAAACTTAAGCTTGGGACGAGCCCGGGGGAGGAGACTAGGCATAAGGAGGAGTTGAGCAGCAACGACATCTGACCATGGGGACGAAGAGAAAGATATGATATAGGCTAACAGGTGGGGCCACCATGTCACCATCTGTGTCTCCAGACCAAACATAAAAACATGAACGGTCTCGTCACTTTTCAACTAAAAAAGAAATAGAATAATCCCATCAACAAAATTAGGATAGGAGCATTCAATCCTGTTTCAAAGACTACCTAAGAGCAACTGAATCCAAGCCCAATCCGGAGTGCTAACGTCACTGGAGAAGTCCATGGAGTCCTTGCGTTGTGACTCAAATGAAATGCTCAACAGTAATAAACAAAATATGAAAGGCTCAACCGAGCGTAAGGCTGTGTTTAGATGGGGGTGTAAAATTTTTAGAAGCACAGTAACTCTTTCATTTTTATTTGGCAATTAGTGTCCAATCATGGGCTAATTAGGTTCAAAAAATTCATCTCGTGATTTACAACAAAACTGTGTAATTAGTTATTTTTTATGCGTTTAAAGATTCGATGTGACGAAAAATCTTATAAAAATTTTAGAACTTTGATGCAACTAAACACCCCTAAGTTTTTTTTTTCAGCCAAGCGAATAGGGCGGTACGCTCGACGCCTGCTCGCGGTCCCAGCTCCGCCGTATACGCGACGCAACAGAACGCACGTGCCGGGCTTCTCGCGCTGTCGCTTCGCCTAACGCGCCGCCTCGTGGACTGCTCAGACCTTATTCAGCGCCGCATGAAACAAGTATGAGTGCGTTGGCACGAAGGAACACCAACCTGCACGCTTCAGGCTCCAGCCATCGACTAAGCATCATCGCTCATCAGACAGAGGTGCAAGGCCGCGGCGAATGCACGCATGTTTTTAGCGGATCAATATGTACAACAAGATCATTTTTTCCCCTGTGCCATCCTGAGAAATGTCATTGCAATGAAGTGTGATGCAAAACTGTACCGAGAAACGCCACGAGATTCTTTCTGATTCTTGGCGCAACACAACGCAATGGCAGGTTCATGAAGATGCATGTGAATGCTGCGGCTGGACTGCTGGAATCTCGGACGGCTTCGGGACAACATACCGGGCAGTTTTTCTCGGCCCCCGCGAGGATTCTCCTCCGAGCGCCACGGACAAAGCCCCCGGCGAAAAGCAGATGCCGCCGGCCCCTTACGTGCCGTTGGCAGTGGCCTCGGAGAGCGCGTGATTGATGTCTTCGTCGTGCCTCCCGTTCATCTGTGCCCGCTGTCGCTGAAAGCCAGGAACAGGCATGTTAGGTTAAGGCCCCGTTTGGTTTCCGCACGTTAAAGTTTAACTCCCATCACATCAATGTTGTAGTAAATACATGGAGTATTAAATGTAGACTAATTGCATGCATGTCGGCATAGATTATGAGTAATTTACGAGACGAATCTATTAAGCCTAATTAGTCCAAAATTGAAAACTTTTTGTCAAATAAGACGAAAGTGCTACAGTATTTGTTAAACTTTAACAAATCCGACCAATCAGGCCCTAAGTACAGCATTGTGGGCCACGATAGGACGTAGCACAACACATACAGGCAGCAATGCCTAGATGGAAGATATTCACGAGAGGTTTGGAAGTAATTAGACTAATAGATAGATCCTTGAAAAAGGGTTATTAGTGATAAAAAAAAAGTTCAACAATTAGCAGTCTAATGCAGTTGTGACAGAGATGGCTATGCAGATCCAGATAGGATGATTAGGGTTGCCTGGTAAAGAGTTGTTAGTATACATTACCCGATCAGTAGGATCCACATGGTTCCCGTTCAGTAACTTGTGGAACTCATCCTTCAGTTTACTGTCTCTCTCCTCCTTCAGCCTGCCCTCCTTTTCTTTGGAGCTTAATGGAAGCAAAGGTAGCCCGCTCGTCCGATCCGGCATTTCTGCAGAAATGTCAGCAGGCCCTGTTACAAAAGTACCTACCAAAGTGCGCAGAAACCGTAGGTCCTAATATGCCATAAACCAGTACCTGGCAGCTTGTTGTCAACAAAGAATACTACTAAGTTTACAGTATACCTGCATTATGAAAAAAACAGTTTAACAGCAAGGCAGTACCCAAAGAACAGAGAAGTGAGATAGAAGTTAGCATACCACGCAACAACAACATCAACGGAGTAGTGCTTGCGAGAAGCAATTATAAGAAGACTCTGAATTATAGCCATGAACCAAGCAAGGAACTTAATAAACCTGAATACAATATACACAGTTCAGCTTCATTTCAGGAATAACCACATGAGACAGTAAGAACTTGATAGGGTTCAAACAAAAAGATAGGTGTAAAACATAATTACCTTTTCGAACCATATTTATGGTAAGTTCGAACGAAAATCAGGGTGAAAATCATGTGAGATGAAAATATCAAATCACCACAACCAAAAAGTACTCCACGAGGAACTGCAAAGGGCGATTCAGATTGCTGGTTTGTCAGAGAGAATTCGATACAGAATCTGCTGACCAACAAAATAGACTTACAGTTAATCAGGAGCACTTCAAGTACACTATTGGGTGGTGGAAGAGTTGCCAGTTTTGAGCCCTACAGAGATAATGCTATATGACTTCATATATGACAAAGTGGCATGTGTTCACAAGCTGTCAATCCAGAACAGAGCATAATATCAAATGAAAAGGTTACCTCACGACAATGATAATTTGGACCTGGGAGCTGGGTCGAATAGAATGTAATAATCCTTAAAAATTGTGAAGCCTGGATAAAAAGAATATGAAATACAGTAAGTACTTCAGGGCAAACAGAAGAAACATATAGATGAAAACTAGGAACACTATACTTACAACTAAAAAAGCAAGCACCCTGCGCCAGATCAGCACAGTATAGAAACGTTTGCTGTGATAAATAAAAGGATGGAAAGTCCACTGCACATAAAGATAATCATGTGAGATCAAGCTTGATATGGTATAGATGGTTCGAGTCACAGAAAAATAGAAAATGCCCGAAAGAAAGGAAGAATTACACATCTCGTGATCAAAGAATGTCAAACAGATACTACGAACAACAGTTAGTTAATGTTTTCAGCAAAAAAAAATTATGATATATATTTTTGAGTTTTACTGGTATTAACGATGTTAAACTCAAGAAATAAAAAGAAATTTCAATGTGATAAGTTGACTTTGATCCATTACCCAAAAGACCAAGTTACCAGATATCACACTGGAGGACCACAATAATGGAATACAATCAGGTTTCATTTAAAGCAATCATGTCAACAATCAACTGTGTAATTTTTATGTAAAACAAGATTAATCTCGGAGCTAATATTTTAGCCCATACAACATGCCACCAGTGTTGGCTTTTCAGTTCAGTTTAGTTTGAACCATTATCTTAACATGTGAGAAAGAATAAACACACGAGAACACATGCATACAAGAAGGGTAAACAGAGTATAAAAGACTAACAGGAGCAATCAAGTAGAAAAGCAGCAAGAGTTACCAACCAACACAAACGAGATGAAGATGGAAGAAAATATACTCTCACTAAGATAACCTTTGTCTTGCCCGAGCTCCTAATAAAAATATTCAACAGTGCCAAACTGGTTAGTGAGTTTCTACTAACTACAAAAAAAAAGATAGAAAAAGAAATGAAGCAATTCACTTACTGGAAGGGCCATAAATCCCAAGTCCTGGAGCAGTGGTCCAGGTCGATGCAAATAGTGCACTCCTCGAGCAGCCAATCCATGAACATACTATTTATAGGCAAAATCATTGTATATGAATCTCCACAGTAATCCATTAATCAACTGAGAAACATAGCTGAATAAGTAATCCTAGATAACTAAATACACACAAACAAACAAAAAAAAGAATAGAAAACTATCATCATATCAGGAAAAGACAACCTGCAGAGTTTTAGGGAAGAAATAATTAACAATAAAAATGCATTATTTGCTCATGAAGTAATAATCACCCTGTGTTCGTAACCATGCTAACCATTTGGACTTTGATTGCCAATTGTGAAACAGCAGAAGTCAAGAACAACATCGCTTGGTGAGATTTGGCAAATGTTATTTTCAGTAATGTGTAAACAGCAGCTGTCAAATCTTTGGATCATCGATAACCAATGTTGAACCAAAGCTGGCAGCAAAAATTGGGGTGCTAAGAGATACGCAATGCTTAGTCAGGGTCAAAGAAGGCACTGATAGATTATCATATACTTGTGCAGTTTGTTGATACGGAAGTGCAACAAAACTAGACTGAAGGCGAGTTTGACTAATGTATTCTAATAAAAGGTTAAGGCCAAGGATATATTCACAATACATAGAGCAATACTGTTTATTTCATATGAATCTTGATTGCTTCTGAGGCAAAAGGAAAATCAAAATTAGTGCTGACGTGCTACAATTAAACAGACGCATGTTGGCAAAAAGAGCATAAAAGTTAATATTGGCAAATTATTACAAAACAGACAGATTTAACATGTACACAAAAGGAAGACAAGTGCAGATACACCAATGCAGGGAAAGTATAGGTGTGATTCCATTGTGACAATTTGGCTCCACAACACAATATAGTGCCCGGCAAAGAATTGAATGAAGTGCTTAACCGCACAATTGTTAGCATGCATATAGTGCTCGGCAAAGACTTGAATATAGTGATTAACATGCATATACATATGCTACTAATACCTTGGATGGAAGCGCATAAGATTTTTAGCACAACTGTTGGTGGAAACTAGAAAGGCAAAATGTTTCAAGGTATCTTTCCTTCAGAGGAAAATGTGTTATACAGTACAATATTGACATCAAATTTGCTCTCCTGTAGTCCCTATATGAAAACAACTTTACAGAATGCAGCCCAATCTAAGAATAGAAATCACAAGAACAATCCTTGGCAATATAGCACATTGGTTCAGCTAGACATGATCATGCCAATAAAAAAAATAAACACTCCCGATATGGAAAAAATACCCTCAAATTAAGAAGCAAAAATAGCAACAATTAAAACTATAATGCCTGAGAAGTTACTAGATGGGGGAACCTGTTATGTTAAGTAGTATATTAATATGGCCTAATAATAACAGAGCACGCACAAAATTAATAATTCCACCAGCGACCAGAATCTAGGGCAATAAACTTGCGCAGCTCACCTGAAAAATCAGACCGGCGAGTAGGAGCCCCCACTTGTCGCGCAGGAGCTGCAGCTCCACCGATACCTCTGTGGTCACCTTCCTCCATACCTACACATCCCAAAAAATACCTCATAAATCCCCACAGCTCGATCAACGGTACTAGCAAAGCCTCCGAATCGAATCGAGGGCGACCTTGGAAGTCTCCCGCGCTATGTACATCGTCAAGTCCGCGGCAGCGGCAGCAGCAGCACGCGCAAACTACAACCGCCCCTCCTCCTCAGCAGCTTCTACTAGGCGGAGGAGACGCGATCACGTCCATGCTCCGATCCGCCGCTCATCACGCCTCGCGCCACCGCATCGGCCGGCGCGGGATCGGTCGGTACCCTGCCCTGCCTGCCCGAAGCGAGGAACGAACGGCTCGAATCGGCGGGGGGCGACACGGAGAAGGCGCGCCAATTTTGGCCCCGCTCCTCGGCGCGGCGGGGCGGCGAAGGCAGTTAGCTCCTCAGGAGGCGTCTCGACCGGCGTCAGGAGCGGCGGCGAGTGCCTCCTTGGGAGCAAGCGGGCCGGCGGCTGGCGGCTTTGGAGACAAGTTGAAGGGGGAGAGGGGGAGGAGCTGGAGAGATCGAGAGAAACGAGGAGGGGAGGGCGGGTTGGGGAAGCGGTGAGTGAGGCGAGGGGGTTTATGCAAAAACGCGAGGGGTGTGATGAAGATCGTGGGAAGTCCAAACTGCTCTCCCTTTTGGCACGGGGCGGTTACAAATCGTGAAGGCGTGCGGTGAGGCGCCCTGCACATGTGTCGTGTGTGTGCGCTTGAGTTTTTCTAGCTAGGCAGGCATGTGGCCGAGGCCCCAACACGAGAAGGAGATACAGAAGCTGCAGCCGATTAAAGTTCTCTTGTTCCAAAACTCAAATCAGTTATGAGGAATATTCTTATGTCATAAGAACTCTGGTCAGTTGCGAGGCAACCATGTGCTCAAGTTTCATGTTTTGGTCTCTGGAAGGAAATTTAAAACAGGACGACTAGAGCTCGACGTCGGTCCTACGACCCATTCGAATGCAGCTATGACCCATCCAACACTTGTTACAGGAGTGGTCCGATCTCACCTACAGAACCAAGGAATAGCGTAATAGAAGGAGCATTCACCTGCTCGCGTAACGGAACCACGGAACACAAGGAGCGCCTGCCCGCGCCACTCGCAGCAGCCCCCCCCCCAACCGCGCCACCGGCATCGAGAAGAAGGGGAGGGGGCGGGGCCTACATGCGCCTCTTGTTCAGATGCCCGGTCGGCACCGAGAGAAGGTGGAGACATCGAGGCGAGACAATCAAAAGCAAGGAGGGAGCGCGATGCAACACCCGATCTACTTTTGAACATCCAGATGCAACACTTGCAACATACGTCTGAAAATCAGATGAAACACTTCGAAACATGCATCTAAAACACTTGCAAAGACACCTGAAAATACTTGAAAACCGTATAAAACATACACAACATCTAGATAAAACACTTACAACATAAGTGTGAAACATATGTAACATCCAAATAAACACACTTGCAACATATGTCTGGAAAAACATGTGAAACATTAGGAACAAAAACTTACGACATATGTAACATCCCGGTCTACTTTTGCAACATCCATATAAAACACTTGCAACATCCAGATGAAACATATGAAACACTTGAAACATGCATTTTCGGTGCGCAATGTCAGCTTGTTGTTTGAACGAATCACAAAGCTCAACGCCGGCGCAAAGGTCGACGACAGCGCATGGAGCTCGCCGGTGCGCCCCTAGGTGAGGACCTGCTCGGCGGCCTAGGTGAGGACCTCCGCGAGGCACGTGAACACCCTAGACGAGCATCTGCGCGAGCACCCTTGGCGAGCGCCTGCTCGGCGGCCTAGGCCAGCTCACCCTTTGGCGAGCACCTGCTCGGTGGCTAAGCGGGCAGCAGAGGCGGCCGCGACGGCGCGGATGCCGTAGTGCAGGCGAGCGGCGTGGTGGAGCGCGGAGTGGGGAAGGTGGGCAACGCGGACGCGCAGTGGAGTCGGGCGCGGAGGTCCGATGGAGTGGTGGATAAGGCCGTGACGTGGAGGCCGAGTGCGTAAAGAAATTTTTTTATTTTTGAAGGGGTGCGGACGGGAGTGAGCGGACAAATAAGGTAGCCAGTGAGGAAGCCGTATCCGTCCCTCCCCAGACGCCTGCCCAAGAACGTTACCGAATTAAAAAAAAGAGGGGGATGGGAAGTTCGACGCTTGATCTTCAGTTTCTGCAATGTAATTTTTCCCTGTTCGATTTACTGAAATTGAGCTCATGCTGAAATGTTGTAAGAGAAAAACAGTATTCGTTCGCTGAAAAGTACTGTTAAAGTAGTGAAGCAGAACATGGCCTTTGTTTGTGATCCATCAACATCATGCGCCGGGATGTTGGCACGAAGGATGGAGTAATAATTTTTCTGAAATACGTCGTGTAGTGGCATTTGGTAGTCAGTAGCAGTCTTCCAAGTTCTATGCCATGTAGTTAAGCCAACGTATCAACAAAGTTGCTCTGAGAACGCACACGGCGGGATCAGAGCGCTGGGTGTTGGTAGGCGAGCGAAAGCAAAGCATCCAAAGTTCCAAATCTCTATCTCTATCTCTACAACTAAAAAATTGAAAACAGAATCGTTCATCCGGCGTGCGAAAGGATCGCTCGCTCGAATGACCACCCAGCTTCGCAGACTCCTTCAGCACGCGAGACCGCCCGGCGCTCCCATCGGCCTGTCGCTCGATCCCGTGTCATTCAGCAGAAAAGGAAAGCCCTCAATCACAGTAATCCCCAATACCATTCCGCGCACTCCAGAACCTTTCCTTCCTGCGCCACAATATCTCCTCCCCTCCGGTAGCTAGAGGTCGCGCCGCCATCGCCCGCCGGCCTCGCTCCCCGCGTGCAGCCGTTCTCCGCGCTTGCCCTCGCACCCGCTCCGTCGTCGTCGAGTGTCGCGGCCACCCTCGCCAAGCCAAGGGGAGCCAGTCGACCAGGCCGAGGGACTTGCCTTCCTCCGCCGGCCTCGCTCCTCGCGCGCCGCCGTTCTCTGTCCTCGGCGTCGCACCCGCACCATCGCCCTCGCCCTCGGCATTGCGCTCCGCAGCCGCCCTCACCATCGCCCTTGTTCTTGGCATCACACGATGTGGCCGCCCTCGCCGTTCTCCGCATCGCCTCAGTTGGCTTGGGCGTCAGGCGCCAAGCCCGCAGCGACCCAGTCGGCCAAGGCGTCAAGCGCCAGACACCCAGCCACCAAGCGGACAAGCAGTGCCCCTGTTGGTTGCAGCCTAGCCTTTCTGCGGTTCTGCCCTTACTCGGTTGCCCCCTGCCGTTGCACAGTGAGCCATACAGTTTGTAATTTTACTAATTAGTGATTTTAATCCATGTCACAGGTCATGTGTTAATACTTGACCATTCTTATAAAAGGAAATATTTGGTCATTTTGCATCTCTTGTATTATAACATGACTTCTGTCTTCTTTACAGTAGTTTTTCTTGAGTTTACATAAGCCTGGAGGGGGTAGGCTATGCTTCTATAATAGTTTTATGCCATTAGACGATGCCAATTTCAGGAATGGCTGTTTCTAGCGTATTCTCTTTTCTTAGTTGTTGTGAAATGCTTAGAGTCATCTTTTAACTTCAGTGTTTAATATTATCTATCCATCCATCTCTCATCCCTTCCCTGCGCCATAAGGTGATGTCAAGTAATTATTTTTATCATGCGCTCACTGAATTTCCTAAGTTTGTTTTGCCTCTTTGATTAACAGCGATAATAAGATGTAGAACTGATATGTCCATATTTCGTTTACAGTTGAGCAACTGACTCTGAAAGTCAAACATCTTCTTTTTTAAAAAAAGCAAACATCTATCAGCTGTTGTACACAAGAAGGTATGCAAAATCTTAGTTTCTCTTATGATTTATTTGTGCTGGTTTACCACATCTGGGGGCGATGCTTTTTGATCTGTTTTTTCACAACAAGCGTGAGGAGATCCCTACGCTTGGTCGACGGGGAGGACGCCGCCAGCGCGCCGACGGACCGCCATCAACTGCAGGGAACTCGAGTCGCACGGAAGGCACCGGTGAGTCATCCCGCTCCCCTCCTGTCCTCAATCCTCACCCACCCCTCTTAGTATGTGTGGATTCACCGGGAAAGAAATTGGGTGTGGTTTAAATTCATCAGACAATTTAACATGTGCTGAAGCCTGTGAACTCGTGACTCGCCAGCGTCGTTTGATCATTCAATCCTTTTATAAGTCGTCTCCCTGCAGTCGCAAAAATTGGATGGTGCACTGCTTCTGTGCCGTTCTGTAGTGGGGCTGTTGTTTGATGGTTTTTTAATTGGAAATGGCCGGCAGTGCTGAATTGCTGGTTTCATATGGTTGTATTCGCGTCATGATCAGTGGTTTTGGTGTTGAGCTCTTGCCTATCGATGCCTGGGAACCATACTTTCTAGGCTTTAGATTCAAGTCAATACTCAATTGATGATGCATCTGATGTTCTTGTATGTAACCTCACAACTACTGCAAAAGCACTGAAGAACTATTAATTCTGCAGATTAATAGTGGAGTTTTTCTAAAGTTTTCATTCAATCTTTTTGAAGTCTTCAGTCTGTCAGAGTATTCCGGTGGCGTTTCGATAGTGGCGTTTCAGAGTATTCCTGGATGATTTTTGTTTATGACAGTATAGCTCAAAACCAAGACAGGGAAAAACATACTATTAAGTAACTTTTCTAAATTTTGTGGATTAGCACTACATAGCTATAAAATTATTCTAGCACGTTTAAATACCAAAGTTTCCTTGGATTCTCCTGTTTTTTTTATGGAGACGTCAATCCCAATAAATCATTACAAACAACCAGTGAGATCGGATTCTCTGAAAATTTCTAATTTAGTTGTTGCTTCAGAGCTCAAAGTCTCCAAAATATCTTGAGAAGAATACAGAATTCAACTCCTGCTACAGCTCCTGCAATTCCAGCTTCGGCCCCTCCCATGAACTGAATTGTGACTATAAATTTTTGAATTATTGTTTCAGTAGATTCATCTCAATTGTGTTGACCATTGCAGGGCTTGACAAAGACTTCAATCTAAGTAAGCACAAAGACTTGTAAACTTTATTATGATTGAGTAGCTTCTTTTTATCACTTATAAGATTTTCAAGTTCACATGGACAGTAGTACGATATAGCTGACTGAGCTGACGTGTTTAACTGCATTATATAAATACAATCACATATAATTGGTGATATCATAGGCCATTATTCTCCAATTTAATAATTTGCCTACATCCTGGATCCTAGCCTCTACTCCCATGCATCATTTTTGTGTTGAGAGTTATATATTAAAGGGCAGACCCAGTGCCGGAGGCTCCCACATGAGTGGGGTCTAGGGAAGGGAAAAACCGAGGCAAGCCTTCCCTCCGCAAAATCTGCGGAGAGGCTGCTTCGAACCCACGACCTGGTGACTCAGTGAGAGCTCTCACCACTGCACCAGGCCTGCCCTTCTGTTGAGAGTTATATATTAAAGTTCAGAAAATTCAGAGGTGTATCTGAGGTCATACTACGAGTAGTAGTATATTGAATCTTACCCAAATTGCATCATTACTTTGCTTTGCAAATATCACCCTACTGTTCAAGATTGTTTTCACCCCTGCCTATTGTTCAGGTCCGCCAATTGCAAGTGGAGTGGTTTGATTGTTGATTATCAGATTCAAAATCATCGAACACGGTTGCAGGCACATAGTTCCTTCAACTTAAGAAGTATTGTTTCGGATGTTTCAAAAATAATTGTCTCTGCATATGAAAGTAATAGTTTCTGGAAGTAAAAGAGAAAGTGGAACAACTTTAGAGACAACATATGAAACTTACTCTAATCTTTTTAATCAATGGTCTGTCCATTCACTGTTCACATAAAAATTAGATTGCTCTCAGTTCTATTTTGTTTTCGCAAGTCCTTGCTCACAATCTATTATGCAAAGTAACTTCAGTGGTGTTATACTGCTAGCTTAGGCAAAAGTCAGCCTAACGGACTATTGGTTTCACCAATACCCCTATTCCCGGTGCTGATGAAACATGTGTGCAAAGGACATCAAAGAGTAACTACGACCGTGAAAGGTACAAAAATATGACGCCTAAACCAATACTTCTAACTACAACTTCAGCCATCTGCATGCTTCAGCTACAATAAGTTAGATGCCACATCTTGGGCTCAAAAATCTTCTGGGTCATCATTGATTAGTGACCAGCTGTAGTTTAGTGTTCATGTAAAGCACATTCTCTTGGTCAAACTATGGAGAGATTAGATTCTTAATTGTACAATAGATTGTAAAACATGTATTGTGAAACACAAATTTGATTATCTTTCCGTAGCTCTTGATTCCTAAAGAAGTGCAAGCTTATCTTTCGCGTATCATAGACATGAAGTGATGCGATAATTTGAAGCTGATGTTTCAGTTTTGCATTCAAATTTAGAGTGGTATTTTACCTATCTATCTTTCATAAAGACTTATGTAATATTGATTTGAACATCATGATTGTGATATATATTTTAGATAACAGTATAACACATTCTGATATATGTGTTATCTTGGTATTATGTATTCCCGTAGCAACGCACGGGTATTTACCTAGTCAACAAAAAAAATATTCTAAGACCTGCAGTCTGCTTTGTAGTTGTAGAATCTGTTTATGTGCACCAGCCATACCAACAAAGCTATTTCGTCACATCTTTTGAACCCAGCGTTGCTCCGATTAAAAACCAGCTGAACAGGACGCAAACTTGCCTAGTGGAGCAGGCGGTTGGCTGGGCCCCGCCGGCTGGGGAATGGGGAGAGGTAGAGGCCCAGATCGAACGCCATGTCCCTGCCACGGTCCGCGGACGCCGACCTGAGTGCCAAGTGACGGGATCACGCTACAAGACGTGGCCGGCACCACCTGTCCACCTGCTCCAAGGAAACCCATGCGTGCAGCGTGCTGCGTTCGACGTCTGCCCTTCCCTCTGCCGACCGGCACGGCACCCATGCAACGCAACCGCATTTTTTTTTCCTTTTGGTGGCAGATCGAATAAATAATAAAATGAAATACAGCCGCCTACCTGCCTGGCACATGCAGGATGGGCGCGGGCTGCTGGAACTGGATCGTGTGGCGACACTGAACAGCGATGCGGCATATGGACATCTACGCCAGAAACGGAAAAAATTGCCAAGCAGGAAACACAAATAATGGCGCGTCCACGGCCTGCAGACCGCAGCTTCTGTAAACAGACATGTATAGGATAGCTAGATTAGCTCTGATCCTTTCATTCTTATGTAACGGCTAGTCACTCTTTCACCTCTTCTTCTTTGTAGGATCTACATGTAATCATGCGTGACTTGGCCTATATGTAACCCCTTGATGTGAGTAATACAGTTGCGGTGATTCTCTCCCTCCATTGCTGTCTTACATGGTATCAGTCGACCATTAACTTTCCTTTCTTCCGTTGCTTCAACCTCCTCGCCGTCGGCCATGTCCAGCCCCATGGGTTCCGTCTCCTCCAACCCTTTTGCTGACAACCACGAGCCATCTCCACCTCCAGTCAATAGCCTCGTCCTCCTCAACATTCACAGTCATGTCCCGGTGAAACTTTCCACCACCGATGACAACTTCCGTCAGTGGCGCAGCCACTTTAGCCTCACGGTTCAGAAGTTCGGGCTCATCGACGGCACCGTGGATGCTGCTGCCATGGTTGATGACGCCGAGTGGATCTAGATCGATGCCTGCATCGTGTCGTGGCTCTATGCCACGGTGTCCAAGGACATCTGGAACGACGTCTTCTGGCCGAACCACACCGCCTACACTGCTTGGACTGCCATCACCGGCATCTTCCTCGACAACAACCTGCAACGTGCTGTGTATCTCCAACAGGAGTTTCACAGCCTGTTTCAGGGAGATATGTCCATCAGTGAGTACTGCGGCCGCCTCAAACGCCTCACCGACTCGCTCTTCGACTGCGGTGCTGCCGTCTCAGACCAGGCGCTTGTCATCAACACACTGCGAGGGCTGAACAACAAATTTAGTCAAGCCATCGCAGTGCTGACCACGATGAAGCCGCCGCCCACGTTCCTCTCCACCAGGTCCTACCTGCTGCAGGAGGAGACGCGCATCAAACACTCCCTCCAGATGGAAGCCCAGACAGCTCTCGTCGCTGCTGCTACCACCGCTTCCTCCACTGGTGGTCCCAAGGCGGCCTCGACACCTGCCGCGCCCTCGCCTCAGCCCGCCACGCGCGTCTGGTGGTGGTGGTGACCGCCGCAAGAAGCGCAAGGCGGACAATCGCAATCGTCAGGGCGCGCCGCCGGCCTCATCATCCACTACAGCGAACGCCCCGCCGCTGCCCTAGTGGACGTCGCAGTACAACCCGTGGCAGGGGCTGGTCCAAGCCTGGCCATGGCGTCCTGCGTTTCGCCCAGCTGCGACGTCCCCGACAACCTTGACGGCGATGGCTGCTCCACCTCAACAACAAGATCCGAACTCCATCCCGCCCAACCTGTTCATGGCACTCAACAACATGTCCATGAACACCCCAGGCGGCGGCGGCGGCGACTGGTTTCTTGACACGGGAGCAACCTCACACATGGCGTCGCACCCTGGTATTCTTTCTTCTCGCCCAGCACACATTGTTCCTCGTCACATTGTTGTCGGCAACGGCAATCAGTTAACTTCTACGTGCACGGGCAATTCCATCATTCCTACTTCTTCTTCCCCTTTGCAACTGCACAATATCTTAATTGCTCCACAGTTAGTGAAGAATCTAACCTCTATTCGTGCTCTAACCCGTGACAACTCTGTATCTGTTGAATTTGATCCCTGGGGGTTCACTATCAAGGATCTGCGAACCAAGATGGCTATCCTCCGATGTGATTCTTCAGGCGAGCTCTACCCCATGCGCCAAACTGCAATCAGTTCCACCACTCCATCTGCACAGGCGCTTCTTTCTTCAACAGCTGCCAATCTCTGGCACGCCCGCCTCGGACACCTAGACAGGACACCCTCCAGCGGCTGGCCAGCTCCATTGGTTTTAGTTGCACAAAGTCTAGTCTTCATACTTGTCATGCCTGTAAAATTGGTAAGCACGTACGGCTGCCATTTCATGAGTCCCTGAATGTTGCTTCTTTTCCTTTTCAACTCCTGCACTATGTATGGACCTTTCCTTTACCTAGTAATTCTTGATGATTTTTCACATTTTGTGTGGACCTTTCCTTTACGGCATAAATCTGATGTTCTTCCTACCATCATGTCTTTTCATGCCTTTGTTCATACTCAATTTCAGTGCCCGATCATGAGCATTCAGACAGATAACGGCAAGGAATTTGATAATTCCGCCTCGCGTGTGTTCTATGCCAAACATGGGATCCAGCTTCGCCTAACATGTCCCTATACGTCACAGCAAAATGGACGCGCTGAGCGTGTTCTGCGCACCATCAATGATGGCATCCGCGCCCTGCTATTCCAAGCTGCCATACCGAGCACATTCTGGCATGATGCTCTCGCAACGTGCACATACCTCCTCAATTGGCGCCCTTGTCGTTCTCGTGGCAATCAAACACCCTACACCCTTCTGTTCGGTGTTGCGCCTGACTACTCACACTTGCACGTCTTTGGTTGCATGTGCTACCCCAATACCGCAGCCACCGCGCCACACAAGCTCGCGCCGCGCTCTGTTCGGTGCATCTTCCTGGGATATCTCATGGACCCACGTGGTTACAATTGCTACAATCCAGATACCAAACGGGTTATCATATCCCGTCATGTCTTCTTCGATGAAACTTGTTTTCCATTTGCGCAGATTGCAGCTCTAGACACTGTCGACGAGCAACCGAGCCAACCCTGCGTCTCTGATGTCATGACACTGCCGCTGGTGCGACGACCTCACTCCACCAACCACCGGCAGCATCGCGTGTCCCAAGCCAGGGCTCCACCGCACGTCGCACCACGGGTGCACTCAACGACGTCTGCGGAGCCCACGCACGGCGCGCCCAGGGAGCCTGCAACGACGCCCGCGGATTCCGCGCGGAACGAGCCACGGGCGCCTCCGCACGACGCTCCCACATCACCGACGCCCGTGGACTTGACGCCACCAACGGCGCCCGAGGACTCAGTGCCACCGGCTTCACAGGGATCTCCGATTCCTACGGATCCGCACACTGGTGCTGCGCCATCGTCGACTACGTCCACCGCTCCAATCGAACCAGCTCCTCTACATCCCATGATCACCCAAGGACGCGCCGGCATCCACATGCCAAACCCGAAGTACGCGCACATCGCAACAACTTCGTCGCCAACTGATCCATCGACGTCTGTTCGTGTGGCGCTCCGGGACCTGATTGGACTGCAGCTATGCAGGAGGAGTACAATGCACTGCAAGCAAATGGGACATGGACTCTCGTACTGCGTCCACCAAATGCAAACATCATCTCCGGCAAGTGGATCTTCAGAAACAAGCTCAATCCTGACGGAACGCTGGAACGGCGCAAGGCTCGGTGGGTCGTTCGTGGGTTCTCGCAACGCCCCGGCATTGACTTTCACCAGACCTTCTCGCCGGTGGTCAAGCCGTTCACCATCCGCACGGTGCTCCATCTCGCTGCCATGAGGCAGTGGCCAATGCACCAACTTGATGTCAAGAACGCATTTCTCTATGGAGACCTGACTGAGCGTGTGTACTGTCATCAGCCAGCAGGGTTCGTCGACAAGCTTCAGCCTGATCATGTCTGTCTTCTTGTCAAGTCCCTATACGGACTCAAGCAAGCACCACGGGCCTGGTTTCAGCGACTTGGAAACTACCTCCGTTCCATCGGATTCACCTCCACTGGGTCTGACTCCTCACTATTTGTCTACAAGCATGGCGGAGACATGGCATACCTCTTGGTATATGTGGACGACATCATCTTGACTGCATCCTCCACGCCACTCCTTCAGCGCACAGTTCAGGATCTCTGTCGGGAGTTCGCAATCAAGGACCTGGGTGATCTACGCTTCTTCCTCGGTGTTCAGGTTCATCGAGATACCTCCGGCTTCTCTCTGTCACAGGCTCAGTACGCAGAGGACGTCTTGGAACGGGCTGGCATGGCAAACTGCAAACCAGCCTCAACCCCGGTTGATGCCAAGCAGAAACTATCCGCCACTGATGGTGATGAATCCATAGACGCCACATTCTACCGGAGTATCACAGGTGCCTTGCAATATTTAACTCTTACTCACCCTGATATAGCTTATGCAGTCAATCAAGCGTGCTTGTATATGCACTGTCCTCGAGCTAGTCACTGGAACCTTGTGAAGCGCATACTACGGTACTTGCGAGGCACCATCCACGATGGTCTGTTCATCTCAGCATCACCTTCGACAGAACTGAAGGCATACTCTGATGCTGATTGGGCAGGATGCCGAGACACCAGACGTTCTACATCCGGATACTGCATTTTCCTTGGAGAGTCGCTGATTTCATGGTCATCGAAGAGGCAACCAACAATATCCAGATCAAGTGCCGAAGCTGAATACAGGGCTGTTGCAAATGCTGCTGCAGAATGCTGCTGGTTACGCAATTTGCTGCAAGAACTCCATGTTCCAGTTGGGAAGGCAACTGTCATATTTTGTGACAACATATCAGCTGTGTATCTATCACAAAACCCAGTCCATCATCGACGAACGAAGCATGTTGAACTGGACATACACTTTGTCAGAGAAAGGGTAGCACTTGGACAGTTCAGAGTTCTTCAGATTCCAACTCGGCATCAGATAGCTGACATCATGACCAAGGGCTTGCCTACACCTTTGTTTACAGAGTTCAAGTCCAGCTTGTGTATTCGGACAACCGATGCTCAAACTGCGAGGGGTGGTGTAAACAGACATGTATAGGATAGCTAGATTATCTCTGATCCTTTCATTCTTGTGTAACGGCCCGTCACTCTTCCACCTCTCCTTCTTTGTAGGATTTGCAAAGAAGGAGAGGTGGAAGAGTGACTGGCCGTTACACAAGAATGAAAGGATCAGAGCTAATCTAGCTATCCTAATCATGCGTGACTTGGCCTATATGTAACCCCTTGATGTGAGTAATACAGTTGCGGTGATTCCCTCCCTCCATTGCTGTCTTACAGCTTCAACCCCTTCGATCGGCCTACGGTGCTCCGATCCGAGGGTCGGCGACAGCACCGTGCCTGCGAAGAAATTGCCAGATCGGGAAAAAAAAGGGTCATGGAGCTGCAGCAGAGATGTAGGGCAGCACGTCTGCTAGTGCTGGGTGACAATGTTGATGTGTGTGCTGGAGTGGAGCGCGACGAACGGGGTGCGTCGTGCGTGCTTGGTGTGCACACCACGCTTGGAGACGCTCACGATTCAGAATCATCGGCAACTTGATGTCGTTGAGTACTAGAAGGTGTCATTTCCATCCCAGCTGGAGTTCGTAATTTGATCTTGCATGAGAACAACCGCGGTGTCCGCCTACCATCTCCCGAAATATAAATTCCTTTTTCTAAAAAATATCTCCCGAAACAAAACAAAAGTGGTGGTGTCAGCGTGTGCTCCGATACTCTCTCTGACTCGTTGGCCTTGAGAGTTCCTGGACGTTGTGTGCCAGTTGCCGGTCACGAAGGAGGTACCCACGTGAGATTGGAATTCCCTTTCTTTTTTTTTTAAGATTCAATGTTGGAATTCTTCCTGCGAAGTACGAAAGGTCAAGTTTGATTCAAGAACTAGAAGTGTACACATTGGCCTATCAGATGGTCCGCGTAAAATGCTCTTATTGTGCGAGGTCCGTTCCAAAATAACCAACTTTTTGCAGCGTGTAAGCGAAAGAACCCCAATAGTTTTTCTTCCGTCTGAAGTCAATGAAATGGTAGGCTTTGACTAGTAACATGCTTCAGCAAATGCACATGCTTCATCAGCAAGAATGGTACGGTACGGTACGGTACCCCCTCGTCGAAGCACCGAGTCGCGGGGTGGGTTCCGTTTACTCTGCTTCACGTTGCCTTCTCCATTCTCCAACAATCAGTGTCAACGGATGATGCAGCCTGCTTGCATCAGCAAGACAGCAATCCTTATCCAACATTCCAAATCACATCCTAAAAAAACATTCCAAATCACAAATCAGAGAGAATAATAATGATGATAGGTGACTCGACGAGATCACCACCCACAGGTCCACTGCGATGTTCCATCAACTGACATGCTCTTCTCACCCGAGCATGTTGCTAATGCCCAGGCGTTGTCCTGCCTTTGTACTCCTATCCCGCCAATAAAAGTGGAGCAGGTAGCCTTCGACGTGATGATCCCACTGACTCCAGATGTCCATATATATTCCTGCGGTTATTTAGGCGGCTCCAGAGGATAGGATGGTAAAAGGGTTGCTGTGTGCTTACCGTGGTCAAAATGTGCATTTCATCTATTTAGGCCTTGTTTGATGCTGTCAGATTCACCTCAATCCATACGTGTAGGGGTCGATTTAGGTGGGTGAAATTTAGTTCAAGTTACACTCTAATCCATCCACATATATGGATTGATATAAATTCGACTACATTCAAACAAGACTTGGATGAAGCTTTGTTATAAGATAATAACATCATCTAGCATAACGAGCAATTGAAATTTCTTGGTAGAAAAGCATTTGGCATGAAACTTGCATAGTTGCAGTGCCGGAAAGGCCATGTTTGCAGCAAACTCTTTTGGGCCAGCTAGGCCGTAAAGAACATCTCATTCTTCTTTAAGCCTAGCTGCAATAACAGTGGACCAGGCCTCCAACTTCTAAAACGGGCCATCTAAAAAGAGGGCCTTAGGTAACAGCAAGAATGCGGCCCTGATGAAGATAGGCCAGGCCTCAAAGCCCGGCTGCAAGCTCTCAAAAATCACGCACGTGTACTCCTAATAAATTCGTAAAGGCCCAAAAGACCACTATAGCCCAATACGGACCCAAACTAATACAGTAGGTTCCTTTGCTGGAGCGATCCAGATTTCAAAGGGACCAGCTCTCTTCCCCTCTGTCCCTCGGAGGCGGAAAAGTACTGTTTGCTGATTTGTTGTGAGATAAAAATATTGTTCTTTGACTAAAAAAATACGGTTTATAAGACAAGCGAATGTGGCCAGCATCATCAAGCTTGCTCATGGGCCATGCCATGCCTCTGTGCTCCGTTTGCCCATTGGCCATTGCCAATCACAATCGCAGGCACCACGCCAAAAGTGTGCACCGTGATGATGACTGCCCTGTTCGGCTGGTCAGAAAAACGGCTGATGCTGATTTGCTGTAAGAGAAAAATATTGTTATTTCGTTAAAAAAAAGTAAGTGAACAGGGCCGTCAACTTCTTCCCCGCATCCGTCGCACTCGCACGTAGGAATCCAGAAACCGGCGCCGACGCATGGCAGACGCCAGACGGGCAGTGCTGTTGTCCGGCCCCGGGGCCGTCGGCCGTGGCCCCGTGTGTGGAAGTGGAATTGAGATAGCCGAGGCGTGAAGCATACGCATTCGCCGCCGCGCCGGTCGCGCGTCTACGTACGTGCGTGCGCCCGAAGCAAAACATGCGGTGCGGTGCGCGTTCGCGTTCCATTCCCCCACCCCACCCCACCCCACACACACACACGCATTCCGTCCCGTGCGCGCCCGCGGTTTCTTGATGCCGGACGGCACGCCGTCGCCGGGGAAAACCGGCATCATAGCATACGGACGCCCCGTGGCTTGCACTCCAGCTGCCTGCCTAAATCGAGCAGGAGAGCAGCAGGCTTGTGCCCCGGCACGGACCCAATTCAGTGGAGTGCGGCGATAGAATTGTACACATTGGTTTCGTTCAGAACTTCAGATGGCCACAGGAGCTCTCCAGCACCGGAGGTGTGAGGTTGGCTCCAACGGCACGCCACGCTGCTCGCTGCGCGATATACTACAACAACATCCCTGCAGGTCACATGAACCGATCCGTCCCTGACCCTCCAAGCTGATGTGGATATTAAAGCGGTTGCAATGATTAGAGCTAATAGCCAGCTTGCAGAGGCAGCAGCCATTTGCTGACAAGTGACAAACATGTTGCTGAACAACGACGCCCCAGCTATCGGTTGCCGGTTGTGCGTGTGCCTTGCCATGTTCTACAACAGCAGTCCAGCCAAGAAAGAGAAGCCACGTGTACAAGTACTAGGAGTGCAGTTTCTTTTCCTGAGGTTCTTTTGAGCTTATCAGCAGAATCAGCAACCATCCAGCAGTGTTTTTCTCTCACAACAAACCAGCGAACAGTACTTTCAGCCATAACAAACCAGCGAAACGAACAGGCTGCTTGTCATCTCACTCACCTATGCCCCACTGGCAGGTGGGCACATACCGTTTACTCCCATCAACGCAAGGCCCATGCTGTTCATCACCTTACTGGCTTCAAACAAATCCACATGGAAAAGTTTATGGAGTATCCTTAAAATTAAGATATTTTGATTCTGAATGTAGTATGTGATATTAACTAAAAATGATCTTCTAACGCCACATGGAAAATAGAATATTGGCAATTTTATTTTGTAATGGTATGAAAACCTCCAAACACCTGTTCTGTTTGGGACTTTTTTATTTTGTTAACATTTTTAATTAATATTTTCATCGTAACCTCTCATAGTATCACTGAGTTAGTATTTTTCAAAAGGTTCTCTTGCTTCCTTGCCACGCCACTAGACCTAACACATATGTATTGTTAGCCCTCGCATAATTGGGGGCAATAGATAACCGTCTTAGGCCCCGTTTAGATCCCAAATATTTCCCCAAATTCTACTATGCAAAAAGAAGATTCCCCATCACATCAAAATACCGGCACATGCATGTAGTACTAAATATAGATGAAATCAAAAACTAATTGCACAGTTTTATTGTACTTTGCGAGACGAACATTTTGAGCCTAATTAGTCAATGTTTGGACAATTTTTACCAAATAAAAACAAAATGCTACAGTGCGCTACAGTAGTAAACAGTGAATCCGCCGCCACCAAGTTGGGGCAACTAAACACGGCCTTAGCCAAAGAATCTCTCTTTTTTTTTGTAGGATGGAGATTCTGGATGATTTTTGTTTTATTTTTTTAGTATAAGACCTTCTTTCTATTAGCCAAGAGATGAAAACAATACTGTGGTTGAGCGCGAGACTAATAATGCACATACATGAATGAAATGCCTTTTTTTTCTTAAAAAAGTGATCGTCCTCGTCCGTGTAGCCATGCCGCATTTCTATTTTATTTTCTTAGTACTACTACTCAGAAATCCAAGAATAGCCGTGGTCTAGTACTAATGCAAAGGCAATCCTCGGTACAATTAGCTGTCCTCTTAAGAACATGCCTATACTGACCGGTGCCCGCTAGACATCAAGTGGAGATATTTTTAAAAAATCTAAGCCATTCTTGTAGCCTTTTTTTTCTCCCTAGTTTACCACAAGGAGAAGCGTGGGTCCAGCAGGGTCAGAGTTAATTAACTATTTGTCTTGCTAGCCTCGAGCTGTTCTTCGGTCCCCTCGGCGCGCCTAGATGCGAAACCGACGACTGGTAGAATTGTGCCACTGGTCCAACAGCTAGCAACAGCCCGGCAAAGGCAAACCGCTGGCGGGAGATGAACTGTCATGCTGCTGAGATCGGAGATCCAGGCCCAGGGTATGGTCGGTCGAATACCTAGGAGCGAACCACCTTCTCCTTCACTTTGTCGGCGTGGTGGCGACTACTCTCTTCACATTTTCTGCTACCCACTCTCGCTTCAGGTGCACCTTCCTACAAGCTAGTTTAGGGCCATTTGGTAGGGATCCACACAAATATTTCGGCTCTAGATTCTCTTAACAAACATTTGAGATGATGAGTCGGAATCACTTTATGAAACCGTTTTATAAGTAGGCTCGATTTGGATTTGAAAAGAAAATGTTTTTCATAAAAAGATTATATGAAAAATATGTTTAAAAAAATAGAACTTTTTTATGGAGCAAGAGTAACTTTATTACCACCCATTTTAATTTGTTGTACTAAAAAAGGATAGCAAGAAAAAAAAACACGGTAGCTAACGTATGGGAGAGACAAGAAACATATAGCTACTGTTCGGCAGGCTGTTTTTTTGGCTTATAAGCCGGCTGTGGCTGATTTGCTGTGAGAGAAAAACACTATTCCATGGCTGATAAGCCGTGCTGATAAGCTCAGCCGAACAGGGGGATAATCTAGAGAAACCGGTCTGGAGGCGTTTCACTCGTCCAGCCAAAAAACGCGGAATTAGGAGAAACATTTCGTAGATAGGTCGTTTGATGCTGCTCTACTTCGCTTCACGACCACGAGATTCAGGCAAAGCATTAGCAAAATTTGTTGCCCCAGCAGCCCAAGTGCCCAACCAACTCTACATTATAAGTGCTCTCTCTGTTCTCTATGACTTGCAGAGTGGGATGGAAAGGAAAAAAAAACGCTCTCTCCGACGTGTTCCTCTCTTATGCTTCTTTCATTGCAAACTTGTTCAATGTACAAAAACATTCTCCTCCACACCGTGTAGTATCGTCTCCTCTGTCACCTGTGGTTGTCTCCACCGTGTCCTTTTCCGTCAAGTCGCTTTGTCGTCAACCTAGAGTTCGAGCCAACGAGAAACCAGACACTCAATATTGATCGGAGAGAATGGAGTTGGAACTACTAGGAGCAGGAGCCAGAGTTAGGGGTAGGAACATAGGACTACCAAATAGGCCCTGTAGCTCATACTCTCTACCTTGTAGCAAGAGCAATGCACCGGAAAATGGTTATTTTGCAACATGATAAGTAGTTCATTGGAATATTTCTGGTCCATCTTACAAAAGGAATACATTCGACAGACATCAAAGTGTGCAAGTCATATCCTAGAGACAACAGTGATGGAGATCTTCACCAAACATGGATTCCCGTCTTCGAATAAGCTTACTGCCCCTCAAAAAAAAAAGCTTACTACATATATTGTTGTTTTTTTTTCTATTGGTTCTTGCGAGCTTTTTAAGACCTTATTTTGTACAAGCCAGAGACTTTATTTGTATTAAATTCTAATTGAGTGCACAAGTTATGCCGTGATTAGAATGAAACTTTTTTTTTATTGTCATGAGACGATGAATTACACGTTGGGTGAGGGAATAGAGATAGGACCGGCAGGTCACTCAGCCAGCTCTATCGCGGGCTCGTGAGTGACCGTGACTCCGTAACTAAGCCCACTGGATATATTTGGTTTACCGACAAATGGACTACGTGAGGGCGCCGGGCGCGCGTGCGAGCCTAGACGGCAGCATTTGCCAGGTTGGTCCGGTTTTGTTGCGTTGCGCACGTACGCGACCGCCAAACGGCAGCTCAGGAGGAGCTCAGTTGTTGGTGCACCAGCCTAACTGTTAGATACTCGGATCTGTGAGAGTGACGTGGCACTTGGTTGCCATGGTTGGTAAACTACACCTAGCGTACGAGCCTGCACTCGAACAACAAATTCGGAATGTCACAGTCGGTAGGCAATTTGGCAGCGAAAAACGTCGGCCGGTCGCGATTCACAGAATCATCACAAGTGACGAGCGAGACCCTTCACCTAGACGCAATTGGTGGCAAAAGGATGCTCCAGAGTCCAGAATGAGGAGAGGGGAGGAGGTAGGCCAGACCATCATGGGATTTGTTAAGGAGCTAGTATGCGGGCCAAAAAGCAAGCTAAATACTGGAGCCTCCATTTGACATGTTGCCACTTAGTATACATGACCAACGATGCTAATTGAGGCAAGCATTTTTTTAAGGCGTTGAAATCACCACGGGCGGCCCATGAAATGGATAGGTGTCTAGGCTGGGACGTTAGCCGGGTGCAAATAATGCGCATCAGTTATGTCATCAAACTACGGGGTTGTTTAGTTGGTGAAAAAGTTTGGGTTCGGCTACTGTAGCACTTTTCGTTTTTATTTGGCAATTTGTGTCCAATCATGGACTAATTAGGCTCAAAAGATTTGTCTCGTGATTTACAACTAAACTGTGTAATTAGTTTTTTCTTTCGTCTACATTTAGTACTCCATGCATGTGCCGCAAGATTTGATGTGACAGGTACTGTAGCACTTTTTGGGTTTACTTTTTGGGTTGTACACCCAACTAAACAGGCTCTACATATAGTCATCAATTACTAAAATATTGCAACAATATATACGAGTAATGTACTGCAAATAAAGGCGTGTACACTGAACCGGGCCGGACCAAAGGCTCGTGGCATCGATTCCCTCCGGAACGTCTCCTCCCGGGCCTATGAGACGCGCGAATACAGTAGGGTATACGTGTGCGGCGAAGATGGCACGACGCACTCGGACGGATAATATCTTGATTGCTCGCTTGCCGTAGGCGTCACAAAAATATCTAGTACCCCCGGGTCGGCACTCGATGGCGGGAAGGCGTACAAAAAGAGTCGCAAAGCAGGGGGTGGACCACGCCCAGGACGAGAGACATTCAGTGCTGGAAAATGGCGGGAGTTGGGGCACGTTGAACCGCAGCCAACACACCGTCGCTGCTGCTCGCCATGCACCAGGCATGACAGCGAGCCGAGACCCGCCGCGGCGGTGGTGGCCCTCCTCCGTCCCAGCTCACCACCACCACCCCAGCCTTCCCTCCAGCGGCACGCACGAACGAACGACCCAACGTGAGGGCCACATGGTGGACTTGAGCGACGCGACGCGGGTTGCCTGCCCAGCGCGCACCCAACCAGCTCGGACGGTCAGGTGCGTGCGTGCAGCCAACCCACCTTTCCAGCGATCACGACACCGCAACCCCAACCTCTCGGCACGCATATAGTATCGCTCAGCGGTGGGAGCAACTGCCCTCCCACACCGGCGCCTTTCGCAGCCCACAACCGCGCCACCGCCCAGAGTTAGCACACCACACCACCGTCGTGCGTGCCACCCAAACCGCCACTCGCCGGACAGACAGAAACGAAGCAGTGAGCCCTCTCAAAAGCAGGTAAAGAAGATACTATCCGTGGTACTCCAGCGAGTTTACAATTGCGGGTGGGGTACCGTGCGGTTTACCCTAGCGGAAAAAGGGACAGGATCATCGTAACAAGGCCCGAGGCAAGGGAAAGAGAGAGAGAGGGCGGGAGGCCAGGCAGGGCACTTTGAGCTCAGCTCCATCGGTGCGTGGGAACCCGAGGCAAGCCGCTTTCTCTTGGAAACACGCCTTTCCCGGCGACCGATGGATATGCAACGCACGGTAAAAACTCCAAACAAAAGACGGCGCACCAAGCGAGAAATTTTTTAAAAAAAATAAGCGACCGCTTTGACGGTTTGACGGGGCCACCAATGCGACCAAAGGTGATGCATGCACAACAAGGGGTAAACCATCGGCCACACCGCCACACTAAAGTTTTACTGTACCTCCTCACGCCACACCCACAGCGACAACAGGCACAGGCGCCGAGTCGGCAGACACCCGAATGCGTACAAGCTGCGGCGGAGAGCTCGGCTCCGCGCTGCTCTCCGCCATGGGATGGGGCCAACGGCCGGAGCCACCCGCTCTCTGGCTCCAGCTAAATCCGCGCTGGACCGCGGCGAATGCCCGCCCAGCCAGGTTTGGGCGGGCGCGGCGCCCAACCAGAGGCGTCCTTCTCAGGGATCCAGCGAAGCCCTCGTTTAGATCCCAAATTTGGGAAGCAAACTTTACATAGTAAATGTCTTGTCATACTGTAGCAATTTTATTTTTATTTAGTAATAATTATCTAAATATTGATTAATTAGGCTTAAAATATTCGTCTCGCAAAGTACAACAAAACTGTGCAATTAGTTTTTAATTTCATCTACATTTAGTACTCCATATATGTACCGACATTTTGATGTGATAGAGAATCTTCTTTTTGCATAGTAGAATTTAGGGATGAATTTGGGTATCTAAACAAAGGCCGAAGAGAGAAATTGGCAGCAGGGGAGATGCAGATCCCATGACCCACCCCGGCCAGATTCTGCGGCGGTTAGGCACCCGGACAAGCAAACGACCGCTGCTCTGCTGACCTCACATGCGTAATCATCAACCACCGGAGAATAGAAGCCGAGAAACAGACTTGATTAAGGCATCATGCAATGAAATTCCATATATTAATCCCACAATGCCATGGGGCAGGTAGTAAGTACACAAGAAATATATATAGATATATAATAATCGGCCCAACTTTGCTGCTGTTTACACTGCAACCAGCAGTTGCTAAGCAACTAGCCACTTCACTCCTGATGACCCTTGTAACGAAAGTCATGGGACACTTTTACTACTACTACTACTAGCTACTGGCACAAGCGAAACACAAATAAAATCCTTTGATAATACTAAGCAAACGCCCTTATTCATGGAGCCCACGGCAAAGCTTCTTTTGCAAGGCCTCGTTTAGATTGCGGAATAGGGGTGAAAAACACTGTATCAGAATTCCTGTAGCATTTCGTTTGTATTTGGTAAAAATTATCCAAATTTTGACTAACTAGGCTTAAAATGTTCGTCTCGCAAAGTACAACAAAACTGTACAATTAGTTTTTGATTTCATCAACATTTAGTACTCCATGCATTTGCCGACATTTTGATGTGACAGTGAATCTTCTTTTTGCATAGTGAAATTTGGGGGGAGAATTGGGAAACTAAACATGGCCCAAGTAAAAAAGGCCTTGTTTAGATGAGAGAATTGGGGAGAAAAACACTGTATCAGAATTCCTGTAGCATTTCGTTTGTATTTGGTAAAAATTATCCAAATTTTGACTAACTAGGCTTAAAATGTTCGTCTCGCAAAGTACAATAAAACTGTGCAATTAGTTTTTGATTTCATCAACATTTAGTATTCCATGCATTTGCCGACATTTTGATGTGACGGGAAATCTTCTTTTTGCATAGTGGAATTTGGGGAGAGAATTGGGGAACTGAACAAGGCCAAAGTTGCAAAAAAGAGGGAAGAGAGAGGCCTTAGCTGGGTCTGTGCTGGACTGCTGGTAGCACCCAAAGCAAGCAAAGCCATCTGATGGATGATGGATTGGGGAAAAATGACCTCTTATTTTCTTTTCTTCTCTAAGATAAAACCTCATCCAACGCTTTCATTTCATCATTCTTGCAACGCAGGCTTCTTGTTCTTGCAGCAGCTAACACCTCTCTCAAACCCCACTTATTATTATTGTTCCCACAAACCACCAAACTGGGACGACATGGATTTCTTTGCTGCTCGTCCATCTCCCTCCACCGGCTTTCCGTCCACACCAAAAAAACCAATATATCACCGGATCCAAAATGAACAGACCTAACACCGATGCTAACACTACTATTGCCTTCCTAACTCTGCTGCTAACACACTACCTAACAAAAGGTAATCGAACTACCGTAGATTCTTTAATTATTAGGATTAATTGGAGTAACGACCACACGAAGGTGTCGCCGCCGGAATCTTGGACTGTCCTGCCGGCGAGGTCTGAACTCAAGAACTGTGGCACAGTGCCGGCGCGGCGACGGGCGCGGGAGCGCGGCGCTTCTGGCTCGCAAGCATGGCGTTGCTCCGACTAATCAAGGCATCTGCACCGGAAAAGCTCAACATTAGAAATTACTCGCCGTTTGAACACTCAGAACAGAATGAAATCTAGTGACGAGATGGTTACCGTGATCAAGAACGAAGCCGCCGGGGTAGCGAGGCTGGGCCCCGAGGTCTTCAAGGTTGAGGTTGAGAGCCTGGACGACGCGAGCGGGGACAAGAACCGTCGAACACCCTGCACGACGCGGGCAGACAGCACCGAGTGAGTTGAATGTTTAAGCCAAGAACACCAGCTGAGGGATCCCCAGTTTTCAGCACGGAACGGCCGCCAGGCAAGTAGTTACGACCGACGCACCTGTCTTTCTCTTCGGCTCCGCCGGGGCGCCGGCCGGCCTGGGGAGGAACACCCCAGTGCCGTTACGCTCGCGCTTGGCGCCAGGCGGGGTGAGGAACACGGCACGCATGCCAGACCCAGGAGGCGCCGGCGCGTGCTGCTGCGGCTTCTGAAGCGGGGGCCACGCCGCCGGGTTCAGCCCAAGCGGCGCGTCGCCTCCGCCTCCGCCGCAGCCGACGGGCTTGGCACAGGCGCCCTGGCGCGCGCTCCACGCCGCGGCGGCGGCAAGCTGCTGGCGCTCCCTCTGCAGCTTGAGCAGTTGCTGTTGCTTCAAGAGATGGAACTGCAAACAAACAGAGAAGGAAGCGTCAGGTCAACAATAGGAACAGAACAAAGCGGAACGATACAACCGAAGAATCTTGGCGAGAGGATACGCACCTGAGCAGCCTGCATCTGGCGCTGCGAGACCAAGTGCGCGAACGGGTGGTAGTGCGCGCCGGCGGCAGGGACCTTTGCGGAGGGCGGAGCAATCGGCGGTGGCGAAGGCTTGCGCGCCGGCGGCGCGAAACCGCTTTGAGCGTTGAAGCCGTAAGCGTTGTTGGCCTGCACCGGCATGCTGCTGGCGGCGCGCATGCGCGCAACCTGGCCGGCAGCCTCGTACAGGAGCTCCCACGGGTCGGCCGGCTTCTGCTCCAGCGGCGACGACGGCGGCGACGTGCCCTTGGACGCCCCGCCGTTGGGGCTCTCCTGCCCCGACTTGGGCAGCCCGCACAGCGTGGACTGCGGCGACCCAACCGTCACCTCCGCCTGCTGCACAAGAACGCACGCGCAATCAGAAATTCCGGCCTACGCGTACAACAACAATCAGAACGAGAACCAGCAATCCCATATGCATGCAAAGAAAGAAAACCAACCTTGGCAGAGGTAGGCGGCTTCCGCCCGCCGTCGTCGCCGAGGAGGCCCTCGAGGCGGCGCGAGAGCCCAGCCAGGCTGTCCTCCTCGTCGCTCTCGCTCCTGGCGGCCACGGCCGCCTTCTCCTCCTCGGAGAAGAAGTCGTCGTCCAGGAACTCCTCCGGCAGCCAAAACTCCTCCCCGAGGTCCGAACACTCGGTCGTCGACATTTCCTCCACTCTCGAAACCGTCGACGAAACCTCAAGTCCACCGCCGACCGGTGGAGGAGGAGCACAGGCACAGCGACCGGGACCTCGCGGACGGACCAGCAAGCAGCAACCACTGCGTGCAGCAGCTCCTCTCCAAAGCAGAAAAGCGGCGGGTGGATGGATGGAGGAAGCGGCGTGCTTATCAGCGAAAAGAGGTGGAACGGCGAGAAAGAGATGTGGGGGGAGGAGGGAGGCGAATGGAATGTCGATGGACGACGACGAGGGGTATTAAAAACGGCGGAGGCCGACGCCTGGGGTGGCTCTACTCTTATAAAAGAGGACGCCGAGGAGAGAGAAAACAGCAGCCAATGAATTAAAATAAATAAATTCAGCCTGGAAAATCATTTTCTTTTCCAGCCATTTTTCGCCGGTGCAATTCGTAGGTGTGGCCTGTGGGGCCACCGAGACGCGCCGTAGCTCCCGTATCGTATCGCCCCCAAATGCCTCCCTCCCCTCCCCTGTGTTCGCTGCGCTAGTACTTTATTGCGCGTATATTTTTTCGGCAACAGGATGGCTGGACGACGGGTGGAGGAGTACTGTGCGGAAGTTGGAGCAGTTATTTGTGGCCTGTGGGATGGGTCTGTAGTCTGTACTACGTACGATTACGTCCATGCGTGTTTGGATTTTTTTTCTCTGGCCCTGTTTATTTGTAAAAAAAAATTTGTAAAATTTTTCAACATTCCCCGTCACATTAAATCTTTAACGCATACATGAAGTATTAAATATAGATAAAAAATAAAACTAAGTACACAGTTTAGACGAAATGGACGAGACGAATCTTTTAAGTCTAATTAGATCATGATTAGACACTAATTACTCAATAACAACGAAATTTGCTACAGTGTCATTTTGCAACTAAACCGGCCCTATGTACATGTTGCGTCATGTCAATGCCACTCTACCCACTCCGTCCAACGTCAAATGGTTTGGCGAATTTCAATATCTTTTGTTTGCAATGTCAAATGGTGGTTGAGCTAATTTCTAGGAGGGGAAAGAAACTCTTTTTTGGGCATGCAATGCAATTCTGTATTCCTTGACATTTTTTCCCAGAGGAAAATTATTACGGATAAAATCTGATGTCAATTGATGCTGCAGAGCAGCAGCAGTGTCACTGTGTGTGTCGAGGGCAAACGTTGGGCGTCACACGGTCACGGGAGCGTGCGTCCTGCCGTGTCCGTATTCGAGGTTTTCGTGGGGGTGGCGTTTAATTTTACACCGCATTAAAGACGTGAGCGCTTTAAAGGCAGGGGTACGGAGTGGTAAAGGGCGTGTGACGGAAGGTGATTGAGCTGCTATACCGGGTACGGTACAGCTCACGTAGAAAGAAAACCCACTGTCCTTGCCCGCACCCGATCCGGGAGACGGCGCGGCCGCTACCCGCTAGCCCGTTTCGACCACAGCCAGGGTCCTCTACAAGCTACAGCGAGCGGAGGCGGGTGGGCCGTGGAAACGGAGCCCACGCCTGTTAACTAGTGACTGACTGCCTGGTGGTGAGCCCGACTGCTCGACTGCTGCGCCGACGAAGCGGTGTCGCTCACCGCCCCGAGGAGCAGCGCACCGGTTTTAAATTTTCGAGTCTCAAGCGTGCCTGCCCCTGCGACGGCGCCGTTCGGTATTTGATTTCTTTCGTCCAGCGTTCAATTGGCCTCACCGCGCAGAAATTTGAATTGAAAGTTTCAGCGTTGTACAACTCCTACACTGTGCTACTGTACACGTCCGAATTTCGATTTTGTTTCCTATAAAGGCTGTGTTTAGTGCCAAATTTTGGAACGCCAAAATTCACTGTAGCATTTTATTTGTATTTGATAATAATTATCTAATCATTGACTAATTAGGCTCAAAACATTCGTCTCGCAAAGTACAACCAAACTGTATAATTAGTTTTTGATTTTATCCACATTTAGTACTTCATACATGTATCGTAAGTTTGATGTGACGAGAAATCTTTTTTGCACAGTGTACTTTTCAAGTGATCTAAACCCAGCCAAAATCCAAGCTACGAGGTCAATTTGAAAGAAAGAACCTGTCAGACGTGCTGACATGACAAAACAGTTCCTCTGGACTTTTGGAGTAGTGGCACAGTAGGAGTAGAGTAGGGCCGTGTTTAGATCGGCTGATTTGGGAGGAGCTGATTTTGCATAGTGCAAGATTCTGCACTATATTATTTCGTTTGTATTTGTAAATTTTTGTTCAAACATTGATTAATTAGGCTCAAAATGTTCGTCTCGTAAAGTACAACAAAAATGTGCAATTAGTTTTTTATTTCATCTATATTTAGTACTTTATGCATATGCCGGTATTTTAATGTGACGGGAAATCTTCTTTTTACATAGTAGAATTTGGGTTGAAATTTGATATCTAAACAGGCCCTAGGGCTATCATGCTGAGGTCACGCATGCTGGGCGTACCGTACTGGAATCCGAGTTCTCTCTGCCATTGGATAAGGGCGGGAGCCGGGCTCGGCCTGCTGGACCCCATCTGTCAGTTGTCTGTCGACCTCAGGCGTCGGCCCCACCTGCCATTCCCTCGGGGGCATGGCAAAGCGGAATCCTGTGAATCTCCGGGCGCCCCGGCTGACGCAGGGCGCGGCACGACGCCGGAGATTCCCGCAACGACCGCACCCACGTCGCTGCCGCGCGGGGCCCTCGCGGTCTCGCCCTGACGCCCTGTCCCATCACACGTCCCCTTCCCTCCTCTCTCCGTCAACTATAGCGGCGGCCTTGTCGCGTGGTGGGGGCAGTCGAGCACCGCTCGCGCAGGGCAGGCGCAGGTAGCCGCCGTCACTGACGCCGCGGGGCCCGGCCATACTCTGACATGGTGGACACCACGGAGGAGTCATCATCGTATGGCCTCCTTTCTGACGGCTCGTCAAGCCGTCGTTTACCGCTGTCATCGTGGTCGTGTCATGTGAGCCGTCGTGGCCAACGACTTGATCGCGGTGTGTGTGGCCGTCGAATTTCACTGGCCTTGGTGCTTGCCTTTTTTTATTTTGGAGCGGTGAAGAAAATAGCCCTTCAAACTTGTAAATAAATTTTCAAAACAGCACACGTTTTGGCAACATCTGACAAGTTATATGAAACAGCACAGCACTTCCCTTTAAAATACAGCCCTACAAGTGTCTTCTCCGTTTCCTTCACATACAAATGAAACCAATTCTTTGATTGGATCTCGAAATATTGTTATACCCTATTCTAGAGTTCTCGTTAGCCAAAAATCGAGAGCGAGATCGATCTAGAATGCGCACAAGATTTAAAAAAGTTTTTTGTGGGCTAGGCGATTGGAGCTTCTTCAGATCTCAGTCCTCTTCTCCCCGCCATTTGTCTTTCCCCTTCCTCGGGCTAGCTTTCGAGTAGGAGCTAGCCAAAATTGCCTGCTGCTAGCTGGCTTTGCCGATTGCGACAGGGGCGGACTCTCCGGCGGGTTTCCTTCGGCGCTTCTCCTAAACGGCGTCCTCCTCGCTGGTAGGGTTAGGCTTCCAGCGGTGACGGTGTGGAGGTTGTTTGAGGTCAAGGCGAAAGCTTGGACGATGACGTCTACGTACGTCGTTCGCTTCTTGGAGACGTCTTTTCCTACCTCTCCTCCTACCGTACTTGATGTTGCAAGTGAAAACCTTCCCTTGACGGGCTACCTTGTCAGCCCTCTTAGCGTCGTTTCCTCCTTCGTATTGTTAGGCTTTCCTGTTCTGCGGTTACTCCTTGTTGTCCGGCCATGGTGGTGCCTCAAGCTGTGTTGTTTGGTGTCGTCCGTCTAGACGTTGTTTTCTTCAGTCCTTATAAGTTGCTAGTTGAGCTGTTAGTTAGGTCGTTTTGATAAAATTGGACCGAGTAGTGGTGTGAATTATGATAGTTGCCCAGTTGTTGTACTAAAGTTGTTAGGATGAATGTAGCATTTTTCTCAGTTGTATGTTGTTTTGGCCCAATTTTCATTCAAAAAACTAGACGGACACTGGCCTTTTTTTTCTTTCCTCGTCTAATAAAAATCACGACAAAGCTTTTGCCATCCTTTCTAAAGAAAATGATGTGGCTCTCAAAAGACATTTTAGAGTAGAGGTCTAGCTACTGCTAAAAGGTCTCTAACTCTAGCTTCTCATGTAGAGCGGCTTCACTAGTTTGGTAAAGCCATCTTGTAAAAGGGCTGACAAAAAAAGGCTCCAATGACAATTTTGCAACAATTTGCATTAGGTACAGCTCCGGCTCCTCCTACTCCTTCCAAGAAGCCGTGTTTTAGATGGTCGTTTAGCATGTCTCCCTACAAGGAGCTACGAGAAGCCGGAGCCGAAGCCCTGCTAAACAGACCTTACCATATTATGTTATGATTTCTCACTAACTAAAGAGTAAAGATGGAGAGCGAGATTAGCTCTCTGGAGCACGTATAAGATATAGAGAAGTTGCTAGAGGATGAAAACATATGGAGCGTGGTTTTTTTATCCAAAGGCTATCAAGTAAAGATTTGGAGAATGAGTTTAAAAAAGTCTCATTAGAGCAACTCTAAGAGACTCTTTATATCATTACTAATTGTTAGAAATAAAGATTTAGTGAAAAAAATCATTCAAAATTTTCAATTGGTTATTTAGATATAACTATCTTATATTCCGGATTTCTTATAGCTAAAGATTGATTGTTAGGCTAACTCTGCAGAGTGAGCATAAGATATTGAAAAGCTTTTGGAGAGTGAAAAGATATATATAGTGATTTTTTATTTAAATGGTCCTCTAAACGATGATTTAGAGAATGATTTTTAGAAAGATTGTTACAGATGTGAGACCCGTGGAGACACGTAGGAACTTGGGCAAGTCCGTCTTTTGATTTGGGTGGAAACAAGTTGAAAAAATTTTGAAAACAAGGAGCCGTTGCTTGCTACTCCTGAACGCCAAGAGGCCCGTGCTATTTTGTGATTCTCCACAACCTTTTGGCCGACCATGGTGCACATGTTTAGGTACTACAAGCCGACAGCCGTACGTGTTGTGGTCGTATGAGCCGGCAGGTGAAACGGATAAGGGGATAGAGAGCCGGGGGGCGTTGCACGACTCGCCGGCGGTGGACGGGGGTCGGGGCCTCGGGGGACGTGCGTAGCCATCCGAAAACAACTCGACTTGTCTTCAAATTTCTCGTGAACAAGTGACCACATAAAAAATCATAGTGGAATGATAACAGGAGCTGAGCCGTACGGTACGCACGCATCGTGTTATTGCGTGGAGTTGAGCCGTGCGACCGCGCTACCCAGTTGCCTTGGCTTCCAGCAGCACTATTGGCCGATGACGGGCGATGATAGTGAGACTGAGAAGGAGCGTAAATTTGGAGTCCTGTTATGCATGCGGCTGGCGTGTCGGATCCTCAGTGGTCCGCTCGTTACACAATGGCGTGCCTGTTGTTGTTTTTTTTTTAGGCCAAGAGCGACGTTTGCTATCGTACTTATCAGTACAGGTTTTGTGCGATTTCGACTCAAGGCTTTGTTTAGATGTCCAAATTCACCTTAAAATTTCACTATGCGAAAAGAAAATTCCCCATCACATCCAAATACCGGCACATGCATGAAGTACTAAATGTAGATAAAATAAAAAACTAATTATACAGTTTTGTTATACTTTGCGAGACGAACATTTTGACCCTAATTAATAAATGTTTGGACAATTATTACCAAATAAAAACAAAATTACTACAGTGCTGCACAGCGCAGCACAGTGAATTCGGTGAGCCCCGAATTGGGCATCTAAACAAGCCCCAAGTTAACAAAGAATCTCAAGCATTGGATACCCATACGGCCATACCCGCCCGGACTTCGCCATGCAAGAGGCTTGAGAGGGTGAGAGCCCAATCTTTTTGAAAAGGCAGGCCTGTGGTTTCGAGTGGCCAAGGACAAGCTGAAGCTGGTAGGCCCCGGGAGCGTTCGACATGTCGAGCGATTTGAGCGACCACACACCACAGTCCACAGTCCGCAAAAGATACGTACGGCAATGTTAAACAGTTCCATGTCCATCGTCCATCTGCTGTCCTAATGAGGTTTCGAAAAGAGGCCAAATGTGTGTGCAAACAAAGACCCCGAAAGTTTGAAAACAATAGGAGGGGTTTGGGCGTTTGTCTGTCTCCAGGCCGGCCTGCACGCTCCCGCTGCACGCGGCACTGCGGCTGCCCTCTTGTGGGTCTCGACCACGACCCGGCCAGGCCGGCCAGGCTTTTGTTTGTCGTCGCTGGCCGCCGCAGCGAGGACTCGGCAGCCACACCGCGACGCACTGCTGCTGCCGCGTTTACACCGTGCATGCGCAGGTCAGGAAACGCAGCGCCACCACAGGCGAGTATTTATCGTTTTTTTTTCCTCGCTGTGATAATACGGGATTCCTGACCATGCAGAGTTGAGTCGGTCTATATTTAAAATAACCAAATTAACCAACAAATAGTACACCATTCGAGTTGAGTCGGTCTCATGACAATATTACACGGGATTAATCTTTTATTATACTGACATTTCTTGTAGACCTTGAAATAAATCTGATCTGAAGTTGGACCCAGCCCAGTTAAATCCAACAAAAAAATAGTTAGGTTATTATCATCGGCATGAACACCACATGACAGATTATATATCCCGTTGCAACATGCAAATGTGCTTGCTAATGTATAAAAATACGTCTATGATACCGAATAAGTATCAATGGATCAATAATAGAATATTATTTTCTAGTAAAAATATACTTACTAGACATAAATATTATATTCTTTATATAAATTTCAAACTTCAATATACTCCTATTTGCCTTTAAATCTGAAATTATACTTTTTTAGACGGAGTGTGGTAAATCAGTACCAAATGGAATAGCCTTTAAATTAAATTTCTCCGCGGCGGCGGTGGCGACCGAGGTGACTTTTGCATTTGGCTCTTCGTTTTTGTTTTATATTAATATATATAGTAAATAAAGTAGCGGAAACTGTACTGGATGGTCCGTCGGCACACCGCACACCGAATGAGCTGGCAGTGGGGAATAGCCCACTTTGCCAGGCAAGCACCGAGCTATCGGCTGACGTGCGTCTCGGTCTCTGCGGCGGTGATCCCTGCCATGCGCGCGCGCGGCTGCCGGTCTCGGGGCCAGCTGTCCGCGGTCAAACGCAGCTTGGCGCCTCGCTTTCGCGCCATTCCAGGAGCCAGGAGGGGCCGCTGGGCTGGGGCGGGAGCTTTCCCGCGCAAATGGCGGCACCTGCTTGCTAGGAGTACTTGCTGCTGCTGCAGGGTGGTAGTAGGGGTCCAATGGTCATTCTGCAGCTAATCAACCCCATGGATCGCAGTTAGGGCCGGCGCAGGCGGGCCAGCAGCGTAGTGGTACTGTACATCGTAATATCTCCGATACTATACACTATACAGGGGTTGCGAGTAGTGATTGGTTCATGAAAGCGTATGCTGCGCCTGGTGCTGTACTGTAGCATAGAGTGAGTAATTGTTTTGCACCAGCGTGTACACTGCCACTGTGTACGGCATCAGGAAAAACTAAAGGGGTGTTTAGTTGGCAAAAAAATTTTAGATTCGGGTACTGTAGTTTTTTTGTTTTATTTGACAATTACTGTTTAATTATGGATTAATTAGGCTTAAAAGATTCGTCTCGTGATTTCACGGTGAACTATACAATTAGTTTTTTATTTCATCTACATTTAATGCTCTATACATGTGCCGCAAGATTCGATGTGATGTTTTGGGATGAAAATTTTTGGAACTAAACACCCCTTAACAAGAGGCCAAAATATCCATCCCCAACAAACAAAGTCGTATTAAAGTCAGTCCAAATTTCCGTCCACAGTACTAATCATATATGTATCAAACACTGTCCTCGCACGACGAAAATCACACAAAACAAGTTGACCCTTGAAATCTTTAGTAGACCTTGCCAATTTATTCGTGAGTCGTGACTCCGTATGTTGTGTGATAGTTGACTCCAGGAAATTAGTATTGTTGTACTTTCTCTAGTTATAAATATAAATCCATCTAGATTTGTTTTCTAAGGGCATGTTTGGTTCAGTTTGATAAAATTTAGTCTGTGTCACGTAGGATTTTGATCGGGATTAACTATGGGGTTTCCGAATATTAAATTAAAAACAAATTACATATTCGGTGGATATTCCGCGAGACGAATTTATTAAGCCTAATTAATCCATCATTATCACATTTTGTTACTGTGGCAATTAGTGCTAATCATGGGCTAATTAGACTTAAAAAATCATCTCGCAAATTATCCTCACCCTATATTCACCCTGTTCGGCAGACTGTTTCTGCGTCTTATAAGCCGGCTGTGGCTGTTTTGTTGTGAGAGAAAAACACTGTTCCACGGCTGATAAGCCGTGCTGATAAGAGCAGTCGAACAGGGGGATTTTTAGTTTCGTAAATAGTCTATATTTAATATTTCATACATATGTCCAAACATTCGATTTGATGGAGACTAAAGTTTAGTCCAGCGAACCAAACAGAGCCTAAGTCAACTATTGTTCAGTTTTGCTAGCAATATTTATTATAATAATTTAAAAGAAAATGATTATAAAAAAAGTATTTTCTATAATAAATCTAGTAACATCAATCGTGTGTTGTCAGTTTATATAAAGAGTTAAATGCATAAACCGTATCAACATGTGTCATTTATGTTCACAAAATTTGATAACTATAAGGATTCCTCACGCGTTGATACGAGTATTTCAGAAGAAATTTGTATTGCACTGAGCGTTAAGCACTAGAAAGAAGAACACATATTAAAAGGCTATGCATTATTAATGGCTCGTCGTAATTTTGAAAATATATCCATTGGCGCATGACTACATGAAAACAATTGTGGTAAAAAGAAACAAAAATATTCAAATGGGTTGCATAGGCCACATTATTGGGTGATGAAAACAAAGAAAATAGTCTTAAATTCTTTAAAGTTGTTGGGCCATGTTGGCTCTCCCTGAGAGCTGAGATATGTACAAAGGAGTATATGTAGTAGAGACTGTAGAAGTTGGTAGAAGCACTATGAAAAGTACCTTTTATTATTCATCATGATTGTCTCATATCTCTGATATATCAGTATTTCCGGTGGATACTGCATTTCTATTAGGGGCCATTTGGATCCTTTCATTTGGAGGAATTAAAATCTACTTAATAAATTAGGCTATTTGGTTTAAAATTTGATATTCCATCACTTTTCAAAGTTCATAGGGTGGGATTGGGAAATTGATTGTATAGATCACCATTCTATGTTTCTACTTTGCAATTTATAACCAGCTCTTCAACTCACTCTCCTACGGTAAAAATACAACACATAAGTATCTCTCATATAGCCAACAATAATATACAAATATAATCCATATACAACCATACTAGCTTAATTAATATGTGCCTAAATTATGATTCTTAAAACGAATTCAATTCCAAAGATCAAAACAGGGCCTTAAAGAAATCTAGTGAGCAATATGAAAGTATATCGGCCATAGCATTGATTTGTACATGTACATGCTCTTTCTTCTGTTGTTTGGCTGTAGGGTGATGTCGTTCCTTTGTGGTAAAAACAATGCTTCATTTTGCGCCAAATTTGATACAAGATCGAAAATTTGGTTGATGGGTCTATCACTCTATCTGAATCATAGGCATGTACATTGATGATTAGGACTAAGTGTTACAATAGTTGGGTTGGTCTAATGGTCTTACATGAACTTCATTTATAATTGGAGTTGTGTTGTCATCTAATCCTTCCAAGTCATGTTCCACGTGCCTATAAAAAATGTTTGAAACATGCATCGAAATATATTTACAGGAATAAAGGTTGCGAAACTAAAAAAAGAGGGTAGAGGCTGGGGTGCCCTCCGGCTTCGAGGAAGCTTAATGTAGGAGACCGGATTCTAGTCTGGCCGGTGACATCGCTCGGTCCCCGCGAGCACGCCACCCGAGGCTCGAACCCGGGACCTCCCGCTAAGGAGTTTGGTCACTTGACCATCCCGTCTCAACACCCTCCCCAGGTTGCGAAACTATGGTGGTTTATTTGATTAAGAACATCAGTGCCATTTATCAAAGGTGCATGCAACAGTGTCCTCATACTCAGATCGGTGGCAACGTCGAGATACACATGGATGACATCATGATCGAATCCAGGGAGGCCGAGCAATTGACGAAGATCTAGCAGAAACCTTCGCAAACTTGCTGCGATATGACATGAAGCTCAACTTGCCCCTTGTTTAGTCTCCCGATTCTCTCCAAATTCTACTATGCAAAAAGAAGATTCTTTGTCATATTAAAATGTCGGCAAATACATGAAGTACTAAATGTTGATGAAATCAAAAACTAATTGCACAGTTTTGTTGTACTTTGCGAGACGAACATTTTAAGCCTAGTTAATCAAAATTTAGATAATTTTTACCAAATATAAACGAAATGCTACAGAAATTCTGATACAGTGTTTTTCTCCCCAATTCTCGGAACTAAACGAGGGCTCGGTGAAATGCGTCTTCAGGGTGGCGTGTGGCAAGCTACTCGGATTCGTCGTATCTGAGACATCGAATGCAAACTTGACCGAAGTCCACGTGATCTCCAGTGGGCTAGTAAGCGATCAAAGTAAAAGATGACTAAATTGGTTTTTGATGGGCTATTATTTTTAAAAGATCATTTGTTTCAAGATATCCATCTTTTATATTAGTCATTGTTTTCGTTGGTATATATACTCTTTTAAGCGTTTTTTAGTTTAAAAAAACTGTAACGTTCAGAACGCGCGCCACCGCATGCTCGGAACCACCAGTGATTTGGAGGGCACAGCCGCCGCACATGACGACTGGAGGATACGGGGCATACGGGCCCCGTCGAGTGGTAAATCGGGAGCATTCATTCATGTGTGGCCGTTTTGGCGTTCTCTGTTCTCTCGCTCGGGCCCGTGACGACTGGCGAGAGGAAGCGGTCAAGACGACGCGTGAATCCATATCTTATCGATGGCTCCTCCAACTGGCTAGTAGTAGCCCACTACTACTAGACCATATCAGTGCCGCTGCTGCCGTACACCAAGGCTGCGTGCTTGCTCGGTTGCTTGTCCGAGGAGAGTACGGACTCGGTGCAGGGCGGGCTTTTTCTTTACGGCAATAGCGTAGCTAGGGCTAGAGTCCCTGTGCTCTTGTCATCTTCAAAGACGACCAACTGGTGGCGACGATCATCGATCGGAACTGGGCCCGGGCCGGCCGCATTGATGGACGAGCACTGAAGGCCGGCGCCACCGCGCCAGGCGGCTGGACAAGTGATGGCCTCACGCTTTCGTTATCCAAAATGTCGTGCTCCGCCATCCCCACTACTCTACCGAAACGAGTAGCAGTAGCAGTGATGCATGCACCAGTGAGTGCATGCGGCGCGTGGAACGTCGCTCAGAACAGAACGGGGCGGTGTGCTTGGCTGCCACGGCCGCCCGATCGCGCGACGGCCGCCGATGGGTACCTGACAGAGCGCGCACCACGGCCTGTCGCCACCGGGGCGCCGGACGTCGCGTACTCGCGTGCGTGGCCGCCCGGCGCCACGCTGAAACTAACGGCAAACACATGCGTGCGTTCCTGCGCGCGGCCTCGTATCGTACCGGACGTCCATCTCGTGTCGCGTCACGTAGGAAAGCTCGATCAGGCACGCACCGAAATCATCACTCGGGCGAACGCACAAAGCAACCAGAGGAGGAAAAAGGGAATTCGTATGGCTCTCAGTCTCAGTCTCGACGTAACCGCGGCCAAACACCGGCGGTGCGCGTCACCGAGCTTGCTTTTCGGCAAACTGAGCGGCAACTTTCGTTCGTAACCACTAGATCAAAGGCGAGGCCGGCCGGGGGGCTACGCCGTGACTCGGATCGCGGTAGGAAGGACCGGCTCTGAATCCCCGATAGGATAGGTCGCCTGATCTGTCGACGAGGTACGTAGACGGCCCCGGTCGAAAGGTTCCTTTGCTTTGTTCTGTACCTGATCGGGGATCAGCCGAGACGGTTCGTGACTCGAAACCTGGTGCAGTTCTGATTGTTCTTTTTTTTTTTTGAACATGCTGATTGTTCTTTTTGACGAGTACTACCTGACTCGAAAGCTCCTAGCGTCGCATCTGTCGTGTTTTTCTTATCTAGGCCGCGTTCACTTCCTACAGCAACCCAAAATATTTCCTCTTCCACCCATCACATCAAATCTTTAAACGCATACATGAAACATTAAATGTAGGTAAAAAAACAAACTAATTACATAGTTTGTCTGTAAAGTTCGAGACGAATCTTTTGAGTCTAATTAATCCATGGTTGGACAAATTTTACCAAATAACAACGAAAAGTGCTACAGTAACTTTTCACCCTAACTTTTTCATCTAAACACACCCCTACCGGCTGCCGTCTGTGGCTGGGTACGAATTTCCCCTGTTTCTGCTGCCTCAGCAAGTCGAGTTGCCTTAACCGATGCTCCCTCCTTCAGTCCGTCCTTCGTGTAGCATCGGTTTCGCGCTTCTCGAAAGAAACGGATCAAAGGGGGCACGTAACCGATCAGAGGACAGCTACGGCTACAAAACGCCAGTCTCTGAAGTGCAATTCAAGGCAGATCTCCACTCGGGCGGGAGCGACTGGCCGGGCGACGGAAAAGAGCCCGTCGCGGTCGCGCGAACTCGCGTCCCTGTCGCCGGCGTCACGTCGCACCAGCAATGACTCGTGTGGTCGTGGGTGGCCCATGATGGCCCGTGGCCCGTTACGTCGGTTTCCTCCGCGGTTGCAGCTCGGGGAGAAATTTAACCTGCTGCTTGCTTTTTCTTCATTTTTTTTTGCTGCTTGCCCGTCGCGTTTGCCTTAGGTGAGGCGGGTGAATCGGGACGGTTCGCTGGGCCATTCCGCGGACTTTTCAGTAACCACCTTGCTTACCGAACGGATCGGCTACTAGGAGGTAGTGGAAGCTTGTCATCATCACCTCACGATCATTCGCTACAGAGAGGTCGTTACGCTATGATTTGACAGTGACTGAATACTATCCCGGTAAAGGCCGATTCTAGCATTTAGAATGCGAGATGTATATGCTTCATTAATACATGTATAAAAGGTAAATCTCTCCAATACAAACAGATGCTTAAATAGATAAGCTTAATTGTCTTGTTATTAGTACATTTAAGCACCGCGAGTAAACTTAAGCATCTTATCTTCTTTATAAGCACATCGTGCAAATCACATCTTCGTAGACAGTACTTTGTAGGAATACACACACTCTTACGGAACTCCAGTGTGTTACGCATCTGACGAATCAATCCCAACACTTTTTTAGTTACAAAACACACGCACGCTCTGCACACACTGTTCATTGACAACGAGAGAGTTGTTTCCTAATCACTAGGGCCTCGTTTAGTTGGCAAAATTTTTGGCGAAATGTAACTGTAGCAGTTTCATTGTTATTTGGCAATTAGTGTCCAGTTTAATTAGGCTTAAAAGATTTGTCTCGTCCATTTCGTCTAAACTGTGTAATTAGTTTTATTTTTATCTATATTTAATGCTTCGTCCAAAGATTCGATGTGACGGGGAATCTGAAAAATTTGGTAAAATTTTTGGCATCTAAACGGGTACCTAGCTCTCCAATTATTGTTTCTCTGATCTGAATTATTGTTTCTCTGATCTGAATGCAATCGCTTGAAAGCAACGTGCAGGCAGGAAGGTGAAGTTGGTGCCGGTGCCAGCTCGCTTCCTGCGACCTAACACTGACGAACGAACGGTTGGGTCTGGCAGAAGCGACCTCGAATGATTGGTGAAATTCAGACACGACCGACAGCAAAGGCAAGCGCTCCCACGAAACAGCATGTACGCCAAACATTTCAGAAGCAGAGTAGACCGAATTGCAGAGGAGCACACTTTTATTTCTGGAGATCTGTACACGTTCAGCTACATCAATCGTAGTATAACATTTGCTCGTTACAAGATCAGCAGAGCTTTTTGCTGCTGCTGAACCCTTTGGCCTTTGCAGCAAGTTTGGTGGTGATGGCATGAGCCAACAAACCGAATGCTTACTAAGTTCACTAGCATACTGTTCCTATCAGCTGAAACAACATTCTCATCTCAGCTACATACAAGGCTGACAATCGACAATCACATATAACTACACTACAGGGACATGTACAGCGTATTCACAAGTTGGCTGGTTGCTAGTGACCTATTTACATGGAGCAGGCAAGTAGTTTACGGGAGAGCTTCATTCCACTCTTTCCGGTTAAAGAGACCTGCAAGAGAGAATACATGAAACGCCAGTACACCACTAGTATGAAAAATACTAGAGCACAAGGGCATGACACGGCTGAAATGTAAGCAACAGATCATAGCGCAAATCCTACCAAGAGAATGTCCTCATCTGTTCCAAAGGATTTGCGGGCCTCGTCTAAGCTCTTCATTGTCACCCGTTCGCGTTTCCTGGCAGTCAACAAACAGCCTTATGTTTCTGATTCAGATTTTGCTTCCGTTGCCCAAAATCAAGTAATATGAACAGGAATCCCGTTATAAATGGGTGATGCCATGAGGCAGTGCCTCAAATCAGAAGCTGAAAATCCTCAAGTAGCATTACCATTTATCGATTCATTGGCATGTAAGTTATGCAATTAGCAGAAAGAGAAAAGTACTATCTGAACTTCATTCCAAGCACTCATTATCATGGAAAAGATACAGACATAGTAAATTGTTTACCTGGAACTGGCAGGATCTCTTATCTCAAATTCACAATCATCAGCATCATACCCACATATTACGACATAATGCCCTGCAAATGGGAAATACAATCACAGCATTTTAGTGGTAAATGCTTGTGTTTGCAATATGTTCTGTCATATATATAGTCATTTAATGAAGATAGGGGGGAAAGGAAAACAAGGAGATTTGAACTCCATATTTGTACCAGACAAGAAAAACAAGACATGGCATGTGAAATACATCATGTTAAGAGTAATTTAGCTATCCTTACAAAAAAGAAACAATGCAAAACTGTGCTAGCTTAGGTTTGCTGCATAAATGTGTGTTATCCAGAATTAAACTACTGAAGCCGCTTGTTGATCATCAATAATTCTGCAGTGCTACAATATGATGGGATGGAACATCCATGCTGCTTGTAATGCAAGACAAGCAAATAATCAAAACCACCAAAATGCATATCATTCAGCTCACAATAACCTGGAAATTGCATAAGGCGGCTTACCCATGTAGTCTGACTCCTCGTTGAACTGTTGCACATCATGATCACTCATGCA